>JBAMBL010000244.1:0-260978 GCA_037043405.1 Drosophila subquinaria
AAACTAGTGTAATGTTTAACCAGTTTTTGTGCCATTAATTAATTTTCACAAGTTTCCAAAATTTATAAATTTTTTATGCTACACATAAATATATCAAACTGTTATGTTATATACCGTTAATTATCCGTAAATTATTCGTGAAAAAATTAATTTTGTCGATCTTTTATTTAAAAAAAAAAATTAATGTTCCAATATCCAAATCCAAATCAATAGCATATTTCAAGTCAAATTGATCGTTGCTGTTAGTTTAACATTGGACTGTTCTTTTATCATATCTGCTATGTAACATAACAGTTTTATATACTTACTTATGTGTTAGCATACAAAATTCATAAATATGGCAAACTTGTGAAAATTAATTAATGACACTAAAACTGGTTAAACATTATAAACACACCAAACTGTTATGTTATATACCAGAAATGTTAACATAACAGTCCAATGTTAAACTAACAGCAACGACCATCCGTCTTGCTAACTTGATATCAAGATAGAACATTATTTTTTTCTTTAAATAAAAGAGCGACAAAATTAATTTTTTCACGAATAAATTACGGATAATTAACGGCAAATTCCACGATGAAAAGATTTCGAAAATTGTCAAAATTGTGGGACTGTCTTGCTAACTTGATATCAAGTTAGCAGAACATTATTTTTTTTTTTAAAATAAAAGAGCGGCAAAATTAATTTTTTCACGAATAATTTACGGATAATTAACGGCAAATTATCCATCCCTTAAAAGTTGTTTTTTTCAAAAGTGTTTAGCTAACTTGATGCACATAAATAACTGAACAACGAAATTAAGGTATCTAAGCACATTTCAATATACATAACTCGTTCTTAAATGAAGCTAAAAGAAATGTGAGTTGATTTATTTTCCTTGTCTCGTATCGCACCTTGGTTGGCACTTTGGTTGTCAGTTACCTGGTTGTCAATCGCTGATGTTTACTGTAATCAAATGTAATTCCATTGTTTACTATGGACTACTAGAAATATTTAATGGTTGCTCGGTTCTTTGTTTATCTCTCTTTTTCAAGTGTGAATGTGTGATATTTGTGTAGATTTTTCGATTATTTACACAAATTTGAATGCACATATTCGTGCGTTGGTCCCACTGTGCATCCGCAAATGCGTTGATGTTGTCTGTCGATCTGTCCACATTGCTTGCCACAGCTGTCTGTGTCTCTGCCTCTGTCTCTGCCTGTGGCTGGCAGTTGCTGTGCAATTTCTTTTCTTTTGCATAATCCCAGGGCAACGTGTCACCGTCACGCTCAGCCGTGCAGCTTGCATCTTGCAACTTGTAACTTGCAACTGGCAACTGGCAGTCGATCCACAGATCATGTCGACCAAATGGAGTTGAGCTCTATGGGATCACAGAGGGACAGGGCGGGAATGGAGAATGCAGAGTGGAGAACGGGAAATGGCATCTTTCGTCAACCGGTACGCGTATATTGACATGATTTCTCGTCTGAGCCAAAATGTGTGTATCTCATGAATACGAATACAAATAAAAATGGGAATGCGAATATGAATATGAATACGAGTATCCGGAGTGCGAGTGTGCATCAGTACTTTCAGTTCTTTTGTCAAATTAGCAGAAATGCGAAACGTTCCACATTCACATAGATACACACACACACACACACACACACATACTCGTAAGAGGGCAACTCATTAATTGAGTTTAGCGGCAATTTTAATTTTTACGTTCTGCACTTTTTCAAGTTATAATTGCAATGTGGCCCATTTATATTTTACGCAAAGCGGTTTGCAATGCCCTTTCAAAAGACATTATACTTTTACTGCCCATTAAGCTCGGCATATCAGAATGATCGAGATTTTCGGGCAGATCAGACAATTATTTACTCTTTGCTAAATATAGTTAAGTAATTATTTATTTTATATTTTTCTGCAAGAGTACTGAAACTTCGTTGTACTTTAGTCAATTGTATTTTCCGTTTTTAATTTGCGACTCAACCACTACGAGACTCGTCGAAGTTGCTCTGTCTTGATTGTGCGAGGGCGGATTCAAATGAATGAATTCATGTGTATATTAACTCAATTAACATCTATACAATGATTGAGTGAATTAAATATTAAATATGAATAATTAGTTAAAAGTCAAATTATTAAGGTTTTAACAACGTGTAGAAAAATAAATCAAAAACAAAAATATTTTAATAAAATAAAAACTTACAATCAAAAGGAATTATGCTTTAAATATAACAATAGCAAAAAAAATAGAAACGTCAAGACAATTTTGCATGCTTTCTAACCCAGGAGTGAATGTCCGCTTGACTAAATGCAAAACATAATAATTATCAGATTTGTAGTGAATGGCAAATGCCTTACACAATATAGCATTAAATTTGTAATTGCTATTAATTTACTAAAGAAAACATTCACTCACTCGTGAATTGGAAGAAAACTCATAAAATTATCTCACAGGAAAATTTTGCTGCTCTTTTTAATGTTTAAGCATTAAATCTATAAAAACAGTTTGCTTACTTTTCTTTTTTTGCAAATGATGTGCTCAAATTTAATAAAGGTTTTTACAAGATTCGCACAGTGATCCAAATTGGCGTTTTTGTTTCAAGATTTGTGGTACTTGTAGTACAAAATATTAAACTAATTTATATACACTCCTAATATGTACAGTCATGGAAAAAATAATAGAAACGGCATTTTTTTTTCGTATTTTTTAAAATTTTGTTCAATGAACATTTTTTTTTCTTAAGTTTCATATTTTTTATATAAAGCCTATCCAGTAGTGTATCAAAAAATAACAAAATAATATTTTTCAAAAAACTTAATATAGCAGAAAATTTTTTTTTAATTTTTTAGGCCTGGAAAAAATAATAGAAACGGAACGCCCAAAGTTAAGAAAAACATTTTTTAAGTTATAAAGGCATAAAGATTCACCTTTAATTTTACTATTCGGTTGTAGCACCGCAATTTTTAGTGACTCCGAAACGTCGACGATCCATGGAGTCCACCAGTTTGGCACAAATCGATGGATCAATGGAGTACCATTCGGAATTTAACTTTTTTCAACTAATAATTCTTATTTTTGGGGTTTATAGCCCCCAATCCTTTTCTTTAAGATCCTCCAAAGTTGCTCTATGGGATTTAGGTCTGGTGACTGTGAAGACCATTCCATTATGGGAACTTTACTGTCAAGGAACCACTTCTTGGCCGGCTTTGAATAATGTTTTGGATCATTATCCTGCTGGAGCTCCCACTTTAAAGGCATTTCCTTTTCAGCATAAGGTAGCATTATACTGTCGAATATATTGACATACTGGGAGGCACTCATTTTTTCCCTTATCGAATGTAATGCACCAACACCAGAATGAGAAACGCATCCCTACAAAATTATGTTTCTAACTCCATACTCAAACGTTATAGTTGAGCACTTTGGGTCGTGGGGAGTATTCTTATGGGGCCTAACATGTGGTTCCCCATCAGATTCAAACAAATTGATCTTAGTTTCGTCTAACAACAACATATTTTTTCAATTTGGAGGCAGGAAACGCACCTGCGCGAAATTTTCCCGGTTGCTGATGTGTTTTTTACTAAGGTATGGTACCTTTCAAACCATATGGCTTTGAAACCGTCATCAATCGTTCTATTTCTTATAGTTCGACTACTGACAGGTGCATTTAACTCATTTTTTAGAACTTCCGATGACAGAAAGGGACTTTTTTTTGATTTTCGGACAAGGAGGTTGTCGAATTTACCCTATGGTGCAAGCTTTTTTACTGCGTGTCTTTGGTTTTTATTTATAGTAACCCGCTGGAAACATTTTTTTTATAAATATTAGGAATTGTAACAATATCTGAGATTGAGTTGTCTTTATTTTTTAGATTCAGAATATGTTTTCTTTCAATAACGGTACAATGTACGCCACCACCCATTATGAAACGAATAACAACAACAAGCAGAACGGGATCAAAAAAAAAAGCTATTTAATGTCTCTTCTATAGTTAGTTCATGAAATGATACCTATATAACTCGATTTTAAGCTTTAAGAAACAAGATAAAATCAAAACTCTAATGCGTTTCTATTATTTTTTCCAAGACAAAATCGTGGTCTTTCTACAAATCAGTATACACTGTTTATATTCTTACGAAAGAGGCCCAAAAAGGTATCCAAAGTAGAGCATTGTTATCCTGAAACCAAGTACACTGGTTTTCATGGATGAAATTTGCTCCAGAAACGAAATATTTGGTCTCAAATATGAGCAGCCCTGTCGTTTCTATTATTTTTTCCATAACTGTATATAAATGTTATTTTTGGGTTCGCTAAGTCTTCGAGCTACTCTCGCATTTGCGTTGATATGTCTGTAATCATTTGTTGCCCTTTTGTTTCTTAACATTTTGCAGAAAACTGAGACGAGCGACAATGCGAAAGTAAACCTTCAACAACAACAACAACAACAGCAGCAGCAGCAGAAACAACCACAACAACAATGACAATGAAACGGGCCGACAACAAAATCAACAACAACAAGCAGTCGCACTTGCGCAATAGTAACCGCAACAAAAGCAATAACAACAACAACAACAACGGGTACATTCAACATTCAAGCACGCGCATTGACCGAGCGGCCAGCAGCAGCAACAACCACTGCCCGCCCACGTTCACTAGCTTATTTCTTAATGTAAGTAAATTGTGTAAGTGTATGTACATTAGGGTGTCCCTTATTTGGTCAAAGTCAATATTTTAAAACGCATACGGGCTAGTTCTGTTCATTAGGTCCTAAAGCACGCAGAAATAAATTTTTACCTCAATCGGAGTATGATAACCCGGGCCGACTTGGATCGGAAAATTTAAAGATTATATGGGACAAAAAAAATTTTTTTTTTTTTTAATTTTTTATTTTTTTATTTTGTTAATTAGGTCCTAAAGAACTCAAAACCAAGTTTTCACCTTAATCGGAGTACGATAACCCATTCAAATTTCAAAACATGAAAAATCATCGAAAAATGTCTAATCAGTGTTAAAATACTGTTTTTTCATGTTTCGATGCAAATTTGAATGGGTTATCGTACTCCGATTAAGGTGAAAACTTGGTTTTGAGTTCTTTAGGACCTAATAAACAAAATAAAAAAATAAAAAATTAAAAAAAAAAAAAAAAATTTTTTTGTCCCATATAATCTTTAAATTTTCCGATCCAAGTCGGCACGGGTTATCATACTCCGATTGAGGTAAAAATTTATTTCTGAGTGCTTTAGGACCTAATGAACAGAACTAGCCCGTATGCGTTTAAAAATATTGACTTTGACCAAATAAGGGACACCCTAATGTACATATGTATGTACATACATATGTACTATACATGTGTGAGCCGTATTTTTTTGAAAACAATTTTTACCGACATCACATAAGCAACAAAGACACGAACAAATTCTCATACATACATATGTACATACATATGTAGAAATTATAGTATTTAACCTGAGAAGCATACAAGAAGAAAAGCTTTTATTTGTAGAAATAACGGCTCCCAATGCAATTTATAGGTATAAAAATAGAAAGAGAGAGAGAGAGAGAGAGATAGAATGAATGCAGGAAAGCAAAGGCCGAGCTTAACATTCTAATTGAAAAGACAAGAAAAGATTCAGTGTTGCAAAACACTGCGAAATTGAATGCAGTCTGCGTAGGCGGCAAGGAATGTACATAACACAACACAACACAGCACAACAACAAAATGGCAGACAAAGCGCTGCCATTGTCCAAAGACTTTCAAATGCCAGTACACACATACAAATGTATGTACATCTAATATATGCATGCATATAAACACCGAAATGTGTGTGTGTGTGTGTGTTTTGTTTATGCAAACGTAAGCAGCACCAACAACAACAACAACAGCAACAACAATAGCCACAACATCAACACCAGCGATAGTCACAAGGAATTTATTGTTGAGGCATTTTTTCTCAGTTAGGTTTTTATTATTTTGCTTCGCTTTTTCTTCATCTACTCTGCTGTGTTTTGTTTTTAAGTGTCTCTGCCGCAGCCTCTGCCTCTGCCGCTACTGATGCTTGTCAGCCACAAAACGTTCGAGTGTGAGAAATCGGCAACATTTAAATTAGCTGATTCTAATTTGGATTGCGGCTGGGCTGCATTTCACGTCATCGCATGTACCCATACATGCATAGGATTCATGTACATATAGGTGTCCGTCTCCGTGTATTGGTGTGTCGCTGTTTTCTGTCATTTCGATTGCTCAATTATTTTGGTTTTTCTTTCCAGCATTCTTTTATGATCTTTTAAGTGGGGATTTTTTACTCTCTCGACTGAAATAAATAAATAAAATACACTTTTGGCTGTTTAAATATTCAATTAGTACGTTTTCTAGTGCCTTTATACTAAATACAGACTTTTTTTTAGATATATCTTGAGTGTATATATATATACATATGTATGCATGTATGGTTTAGTTTAAGTTATCTAGCCTTCAAAACGATGCTGAATGAAAGAGCTGCAAATCTATCTGTAAGATAAGAATAATGTGAATTACGTGACTTTCATCGTTAAGTTAAATAGGCAATTGACACAATTACTAACTGATTACTCTTTTTGTGAATGTAATTTTTTATTTTAAATATGTTCAAGATAAAACAAGTAAAAAAATTTCTAGTCGATAGTGCACGACTACGAGATACCCTTCACACAGGGTTTTAGATACTAGAAAATACATATGTCACAAAAAACCAAGTTTTACTTTTTTTTTGTGACAATTTTTTGTCAAAACTATAAAGTATGCAGTTATATTCTTTAGCAGAATAGTGTGTTATAAGTTCTATAACATTTAAATCGCAGATCACCGGAAATGGTCCAATCTATTATGTACATTTAATACAAGTAATGTGACTTATAATTTAGTACTGTCGGTAGATTGTAAACTTTGCATCACAGTGAGGAAATCATGGTTAATTCTAATGTTCTTACCCTTTGAAATTGAATAGACTTTTTTAATGTTCTTTCTTTTCCTTTGTTGTATGGTCATGGCTTTAGAAGCTACTATCTACTGCCAAGTTTGTTCATTAACTACTGAATTTTTTGTGGCTTTAGCGTTGCTTTTAAGTTCACCTTCAATATGTTTGACCACTGACATGGGGTCTAAAAGGCACTGCAAATCTTCTGAGTTTACGGACAGCTTTTTAGGTAAAAAGCTGACTTAAAATTGTTGTTCAGGTGACCTCGCTTGCTCCTTGCCTGATATTCCCCAATTTGTTAATGTTAGTGGCATCTGGCAAAACTGGAATCATGGCAGAAAATTTGACCAAAGTGTTTTTCGCATAATTTCCACTTAATTTTAAATCATTGCTGTCTATTTGTAATTCTATTTCTTGGAATGGGTAGCTTATGTTGAGGTTGCTATGAAATGTTTAGCTTTTTGTTTATAAGAGCTTCGTTATAGGCAATTCTTTGAATTTTACCTGAAAATATTAATAATTTGAGTGGAAAGTTGAAGTCTGATTTTTCCTGTGTTTATTTTTTATAAAAAAAAGATATATACATAGGTATGTCAAATAGTTCGCATAACTGTTTCTTCCATATAAATTGCGTATCTTATCTGATGTTAAAGGAATAAAATTACAAGAGATCATTATAGACAATAGATATACTAGATGCATGTTTCATGAATATGTACATCTATTAGTTTTAATTTAAATTTGTGTTTTACACACGATTCCTTGCAAACACATGAAACGCTTTATTAAATTCTTCATACAGTTAATTATTTTATAAGTCGTCATAAGTCAACAGTTATAATATTTATTTTTTATACCCGTTACTTAAAAAATAAGTTAAAGCGGATACTGTATTCGTTGCAATGTATGTAACAGGGAGAAGGAAGCATCTCCGACCCTATAAAGTGTATATATTCCTGATCAGCATCAACAGCCAAGTCGACATAGCCATGTCCGTCTGTGTAAGCGCCTAGATCTCAGAGACTATAAGAGCTAGAGCAACAAAATTAGGCACACATACTTCTATAAACCCCACGCAGATCAAGTTTGTTTTAAATTTTAGCCACGCCTCTTTCCGTCTCCGTAAATCGCTAAAGCCACCACACGTTTTCAAGTTATTAGGAATTTTTTACTAATTAACGCTAGCTACTATTATTACCTATCATCCTACTAGATCGTAACAAGATTGGACAAATAGAAAGGTGATAATGGCTGATTAAAGTTTTTTAGCAACGTAAGTGCAATAAAAAATATTTTAAATTTATTTTAATAAGTAACGGGTATCCTATAGTCGGGAGCTCGACTATAGCCTTTCCCCTTTTTTTTAATCATTTCAAAAACTTTTCTGATTATAAAAACTAAAACCAATCAAAATATTCTTTGTTCCTCACCTTAAATTACTAATTAGATTTTCACTCTGAAGTTTTAAAAAGTCACAACGATATTAACAGCCCCCCATGGGATTTTTAGGGACATTATTTATTGGTGTTGTCATACCAAATGTGTAAATTAAAAAGCATGGGAAAAGGGCAATGGCTTGTCTTCTCTCTTTGTATTGAAGACCAATTTAATTCAATGCACTCGCATGAAAATTTGGTTGTATTCTTTGTTTAATATATTAATAAGATAATTGTTATATACGACTTTCTAGATCTCGAAGAAATTGAGAACGTTTACTTATTTATTTAATTTTTTTTTTTAATAGTAGTATCTATCTACAATTTGCTTCTTTAATAAGACTAGGTAACAAAACTGCATTTTTAATGCAGGCAATGCTAAACCTATAACTTTTGCTGTGCTATTCGAGAAGAATCTCCCACTGAGACCTCCTGTGAAGATTTCAAAGATAAATTTATGTGTATCTAGTTAATTGAGTTTCTTCCTTATGTGTGTATTATGTACATACAGTGGCGGCAGAATTAATAGGGACAAAAAAGTTCGGTTGCTTCTGTTCAATATTATTCTGATCCTTGAAAGATCCAATGCATATATACTCTTAGACTTGATACATAATCGCTATTTCTATTTAAATTTAACTAAAATTTGGTCCATATTATCATAAAAGAAGAAAAAAACATAAAAATACAAAAATTTCCGGAATTCATACTGGCAGAAAAAATAGGGACAAGGAGCATTAAGTATAAAATTTTTGTTTTTTACATATTGGTTTAAAAATTTTGTGGTAGCATTTATCATTTTTAATATTCTAGAGCATCTTGGATGCATGGAGTCCACAAGTTTGGCACAGGTTTCCTCAGGAATGCCATACCAAGCCTATTGCACCTGTTCAGAGAGAACCTGCTGATTTTTGGACATGTCAGACCCTAATGCCTAAACTTAATGCCGGCTTTTGATCTTCCCAGAGGTCCTCTATGGGAATTAAGTCCGTGGAATGTGCAGGTGGTTCCATGTCGCCAGTATTTTCGAGACTAATCCATTCCCTGACCAAATTCGAAGGGTGCTTTGGGTCGTTATCTTCCTGTAAAGTGGGAGTAAAGACATTTCCTCTTCAGCAAATGACTGAATCGTAGTCCGGAGGATCTCTAGATAATATATTGCAATAGATTTGGTCGGCACCAGGTTCTGGTAAGCATTTATCAGACCATACCAGACCATAACCGAACCGCCGCCGTGCTTAACAGTCTTAACTGAGTACTTGGGTTCAAAAGCTTTTCCTTTACGTCGTCTAACCTGTCTTATTCCATCGGATCCAATGCAGTTGATCTTCGTTACGTCCAACTAGAGCATATTTTTCCAATTTTCGAGTAGCAGGTGCGTATTAGCAAGTTTAAGCCTATGCTGAATATTTCGGTTACTTCAAAACGGTCGATTATGGTCTGGTATGGTCTGATAAATGCTTACCAGAACCTGGTGCCGACCAAATCTATTGCAATATATTATCTAGAGATCCTCCGGACTACGATTCAGTCATTTGCTGAAGAGGAAATGTCTTTACTCCCACTTTACAGGAAGATAACGACCCAAAGCACCCTTCGAATTTGGTCAGGGAATGGATTAGTCTCGAAAATACTGGCGACATGGAACCACCTGCACATTCCACGGACTTAATTCCCATAGAGGACCTCTGGGAAGATCAAAAGCCGGCATTAAGTTTAGGCATTAGGGTCTGACATGTCAAAAAATCAGCAGGTGCTCTCTGAACAGGTGCAATAGGCTTGGTATGGCATTCCTGAGGAAACCTGTGCCAAACTTGTGGACTCCATGCATCCAAGATGCTCTAGAATATTAAAAATGATAAATGCTACCACAAAATTTTTAAACCAATATGTAAAAAACAAAAATTTTATACTTAATGCTCCTTGTCCCTATTTTTTCTGCCAGTATGAATTCCGGAAATTTTTGTATTTTTATGTTTTTTTCTTCTTTTATGATAATATGGACCAAATTTTTGTTAAATTTAAATAGAAATAGCGATTATGTATCAAGTCTAAGAGTTTATATGCATTGGATCTTGCAAGGATGAGAATAATATTGAAAAGAAGCAACCAAGTTTTTTTGTCCCTATTATTTCTGCCGCCACTGTACATATGTATAATTGAGTACAAAACAATACCCTGAATACATACTAAAATTCATTCGCATTAACTAATTGTTTTTTTATTTTGCGTTTTGCTTTTCCTTTCAGCTTATTCGTCTATGTATGTGGGCAGCACAAGTGGATCCTGGTTGGGAGCGGCGATCTTTCCAAAAACTGATGATCTGATTGTAAACACCAAAAGTTTATTTACTTAGGGCACGTCTCTGTGTGTTAGTGTATGTGTAATTCTGTGAGTGTGTGTGTTTTGTTTTCGGTGCGCATAAAAGCGCGCGTTTAATTAAACAAACATTGAACTGGTTAATAGTTTACTTTGATATATACATGCATATGTATATGTATATGTATATATGTATACACACAAAATCAAAAGTACACACACACACGCACACAGCCGTTTGCATTTACATTTATCATCAAGAGTTCAACGCAACGAAACTGATCAAGGTTAAATGGCCCAAAAAGGCAGCAAAACATAAATGGAAAATAGAAACACAAAACGTAAACAGATAAAGAAGATGCCTATAAGAAAGCACGTTTAATTAACCGGACACTCACACACATGCATGTCTGCAATATACCGTTAGTTAGTTAGCCCAACAGCGTTGCCAGATCTGCTCAAAATGCTTGTCGACTTTACACTTACAAAAATGTATTTTTTTATAAAATATTTTTCAAAAACACAGAAACTAAAAAAAGTACAATTATTAATATTTTTCATAACATTTTAATTTATTTGCCTTCATTTTTTTTTTTTTTTTTAATTATATTGTGCGTTTAACGTACAGTTTGTCAAGTAATTGTTTGCAAAGCCTTAAAAATGTAATATTTCGACTTTAAATAAGAAAATAATAGCTTATTATATATATTTGGAAATGTCATTTAATTTTCGTTCAAATGATGCAAAAATTTCCTTAACCCATTAAGTACCCATTAAAATATTCGAATTTTAAAAAAGGTCTACTTTTTCAACTTTTTTCCTCGATTTTTCCCAAAAAATGTTGGGATGCAAAAAAATTCTGGAAACAATTCTAAGAGTAACTGCAAAAAAAAATTTTCAAAAATATTTTTGCTAGTATTTTTTAGAATTTTTTGAAAACTGAAAAAAAGGCACTTTTTGCATGAAAATGAGGAAAAATGGGTTAAAATGGTCATTTTTAGGATTTTCAAACAATTTTAAAAAATACTAGCAAAAATATTTTTGAAAATTTTTTTTTGCAGTTACTCTTAGAATTGTTTCCAGAATTTTTTTGCATCCCAACATTTTTTGGAAAAAATCGAGGAAAAAAGTTGAAAAAGTAGACCTTTTTTAAAATTCGAATATTTTAATGGGTACTTAATGGGTTAAGGAAATTTTTGCATCATTTGAACGAAAATTAAATGACATTTCCAAATATATATATAAGCTATTATTTTCTTATTTAAAGTCGAAATATTACATTTTTAAGGCTTTGCAAACAATTACTTGACAAACTGTATGTCTAAAAATGAAAAAGAAAATGCGTTTTGAAAACCGACAAAAAAATAATTGAAACAAATCAAAGAAGAATAATCTTATTTTATTTTAAGAGCATTGTATTATGATAGCGTAGTTTTTAATATACTTATATATATGTACTTCCAAAGTGTTCAGGCCAAAAGTAATGTTTCCCTCTAATTGTTATATATAACGAGAGTGTACGGTTCAAGAAATTTGTCTGTGTCCTATTGTGATTGTATATAATTAAAGTATATATGTATGTATTTTTGAAAAGTTTTTCAAGCAACCACAACGAATATGAAATTCTTACTGACTGAGGCGAAAGGCAGCGAATATATGCTAATTATGTATTTTTACTTATTAAATTATGTATATGTATATCCATAAGTATCAGGCATACTATTTTTGATACTACTGCAGTCAGCAATTAATTGTATATGTATATAAGTAGTATATATTTTTATGTATTTTATTAAAACAATTGAAATTGATAATTGAAATTTCAAAGCTCTAATTGAGTACTACAATAATACAATGCATCAATGCATATCATCATCCCATATACCGCATAAGCATGTATTATAGTATCTGATCAACGAATATTGACTAAGTTTACATATAGTTTATAGTTTCTTTAGTTTGTAAAGAATGTTTTTTTTAACAAAAATATACCCTGTTCTTTTACTCCTTGAACTAATGGAACTAATTAAGTATTCAATTCTTAGATCGAACAATTGAAAATGAAAAGTCTGCAGTCCTTTGGCAAATTTAGTAGTCAACCGCACATTCATCGAAATATATGAACGGGAAGTAATGCGAATATATTGTATATAGAGTATATATATTCTTCGAATATCTGTTATAATAATTTATGAAGCGCTTGATTATAAGGCGTTCCCAATCATTTTTCGAAGCGTGTGCGCTATTTTATTTCTTATTTTTTAATTTATGGCGCACAACATTTAATGCAGGAAAATTGTCTGAAAATGGGCAATTAAACGAAAGCGAAACTGAAAACTCGGCAAACAATTTGTGCAGCCACCCATTTAATATATATGTATAAAGTATGTATACGCTAAGTATCCATTTTGCTGGATGTATTATGTAGTATATCATGATGTGTTACTATAGTATAGTGCATTATAATGATCACTAACTAGCGCTGGCAACTATAATATGTATTTTATTTATATTTATCATTAAATATCACCGTAAAAATAAAATCTATAAAAAACATCAAAAAACTTTGTGTTTCTCACTTGATTTGGTTCGGGATTGGGATTTTGGGATCTAAAAACTTGTAGCCCAATTTTGGCTAGAGCCTGAATTTGTCATCTTTCGCATTGCTTTTGTATGTTAATGAGCTGCAGGTGTGGCAATTTTGTGACGTAATTTACCTTTATCGCAATGCGAACAGTGCAAAAACCGGTTACAAAATGCTTCAAATGCTTCGGCAAGCGACATCATTTATAAAAATAAAGATTACTGTAATGCACCAATGTGAGAAAGTAAATATAGCATCAGTGTGCCGAATCTAACATACCCTATAAGGCAATATTATATTGTACAGTAATTAATCTAGATGATACTCACTAAATAAGGCATGAGAATAGTATTGAGCATCATCCAAGAAGATATTTAAATTATTCTAGAAAACATTATATACAATGTATGGTATGGGAACGGACAGTCTTTTGTGTGTTCTGTGTAGTTGTTGTGTATGTATTTGTGTGTTTTATAGTTGTATATATACATAAATTAATATAACAAAAAAGATCATATACGAATACATTAGATGTGCTTGAATGTGCAGTGGAAACAATATTAAAACATACATAAATTAAAGACGACACTTTACATATTGATAACAAGAAATGCATATAGTACAATTTGATCTATGTACGTTACATAAAGATATAACAAATAAGGCAATCTCAGATTGGAAATATGTTTCCTAGACTTCCGACTAAAGTATGTGAATGTCCAGTGCCTCCGCCAGCTAGTCAACATGGTACTCGGTGCGGTGTGGGGAGCCTCTCCGTTTCTCGGCGACAAACGTGCCGGATATGCCGGAAATGCTGGTGACACCGCGCAGTCCAGTGCTGCGGAAATAGATGAGCAAATATTGTTCGCCATGGCGCAGGTCGACGTCGTCAGCAAAATCGAGACGCACCAGCTCCTCGTTGGCCTCCTGCTGTCGTCGTAGACGCTGACGATTACGATGCTGATGATGACGACTACGACGACGCGGCGCCGGAGCTGGCGTCTCAAAGTATTCCCGCTCTGGATTCGAGTCGGAGGAGTTGGGCGATTCAGCCTGATTCACATACTCATAGGCCACATAGTCGGCCAAGCTGGCATAGTCAGTGGCATATACGGCGATCCAGTCATTGGGGCCCTCCTCAAACTCCGGCTGCTTGCGATACTCCACGGTATTCTCATCGCCTATGCTCCAAACGGCAAGCGGTGAGAAATTGACGCCAGGTGCACGATAATTGGGATACAGTTTGATCGTAAAGTCACTGGTCACTGGCTTGTGATCGCTGATATTGTAGGCGGGATGCGATTTATATGAGCACTGTTCGATGGCCAGCTGCAATCCCGGCAGGCGGTTCAACGGCTGCACCGCGTACATAATGCGATCCGTCCACGCTGGTCGACGTTTCATGTCGTACTCGGAGGTGCCCTCCTTGAACTTGAATGTGGGTGGAAAGGCGGGCAGTCTCTCGTGCATCACCTGGAACGCCTTCTGCCACTTCTCTCGCACCTGAAACAGCTGGTCGCGCTGGATGAGTGCATCGTGCTTCTGGTCATCCCGCAACGCGTCCCGCACTTCGGTGGCAGAATCGCTGCCCTCCAGTCGAAAGTTGAGATCGCCAAACCAAAAGACATAGTCATGATCGTAGATCTCGCGATATCGCTTCACATGGTAGTGATGGTTCTCGAGTATCTGCTTGTAGTCCTCGATGCGCTCGTCCAGCTGATGGTCGTGGGCAGCCAAATGAGCCACCACAAAGGACAGACCACAGCCATAGAGTGTAAAGCGAACGCTCACCGCTCCCTTATTGCCCCAAATGCCACCAAAGCCGGTGCGCGTAAACTCCGATTCCATGTCTTTAATATGCTCAACATGCGGACGCCGAACAAACATGGTCAGCAGCAATCCCTGCATTTGCTCCGTCTTGACAGCCACATAGTCGTAGAATCGCAGCAGCTTCTTGGCCTTGTGCGTCCACGGATCCTCCTTGAACAGACCCAACACCTGTTGCTGCGGCTGTGCGTTCACCTCCTGCAATCCAATTGCATAAATATCCGGCAAATAGTCGGCCGCATCACCACTAGCATCGTCGTGCAGGCCCAGCAGCTGACGCAACGAGATGTTGTCTGGGAATCGACTGCCCACATTCCAGGTGACCACATAGACACGATACGTCTCCAGATGTTGGCGCGCATTCGACTCCGTTTTGGGCGAGGCTGATGCCGTTGCTGCCGCTGATGTGTCTGTGCTGCTCATGATGCTATCGAAAACATACGCACACACATAAGACACACACGCGCGCACACATAGAAAAGAAACTCGTTAGTATTCTCATCCGTATGGCTGAAACCTTATTAGTACTTACATACGTTAACAAGTTGTTGTTGCTGTTTTCACTGGTCTAACAATTCGAAGTCGCAATTGGCTATCGCTCGATTTGCTTTATTGGTGCAATTGTAGTTTGATTAACGATGGTTACTTGGGGTCTCCTATGAAGTAATCAGCGAACAGTCGCTCAGTGCATAGTAAATAAAGCGTAAGCACCACAAGAGCCCGTTTTTAAAAAGCAAGGCCGATTTCGTCATTAACAGCTGTTTTCTGTACACCCAACTATCGATGTCGCTGGTCGTTGGTCGATTCATCGATAAGTGTTCCTGTGCTGCCAGACTTTTATGGACATACTTATGCGGCTGCAGTGTTGCCAGAATCCGTTAAAAAAAGAACGGATTTGAATTATTGACCAATTTTAAAGTAAAAATTTAAAAAATTTGGTAGTGTTTCTTTGCATTCTGTTATTTTATTTCTACCTTCTTTGCATTCTAATTTAAAAATAAAATAAAAGTTTGCAAAAAAAACACAACCAAATTTTTTTATTTTTTACTTTAAAATTGGACAATAATTCAAATCTGTCCTTTTTTTAACGGATTCCGGCAACACTGCACGGCTGCCACATTTGTACCAACTCTGGTACATCTTATTTATTCTTGGTACATTAGATCACGTTTTGGAGGCTTATGGAATTTTTAATTAATTTTTACTTTAAAAGTGGTCAATAATTCAAATCTGTCCTTTTTTTAACGGGTTCCGGCAACACTGCAGGGCTGCCACATTTGTACCAACTCTGGTACATCTTATTTATTCTTGGTACATTAGATCACGTTTTGAAGGCTTATGGTATTCTTAATTAAGTTTAATGCTTTTTTTGTAATTATTACTATGAGTTTGTCGTATTTATATATAAGTCTTTTTTCTAAAACCTCTTCAAAATATTAAATTTTTGGCTTGATAACAAAAAACTAATTTTTTAATAATTGTTCTGTTGTCTTGGCTTAGACGCAAAGTAAGAAAAATATAAAATCTTACTGATAATTCGATGATAATAAAAAAGAGACATTTTTTCCTACACAATAAAAGTTGGTACAAGTTTTCTTTCTTTCCTGGTACAAAATATTTGAACGAAGTGGCAACCATGTTGACAGCTTTTGGTTCAAACAGCTGTGCAACACTGTCGTCAGTTTTGGGTTTGTTTTTGTTTTTGTGACACACATATTTTTTTATTTTATTGATGCACAATTGATAAGCGCCAATAAAGTACATACATATACTGATATACATATACATACAACTCAATTCTGCAATGAACAGACGATTAGCGTTTGCGTTTAATTGAATACAAATCGCCGATACACGGCGTTACGACCACGGAATAAAAGGCGAGCAACTAAACTAATTTTGGTTCTGATTTGTAGTTTTCTTTTTTCACACATTGATATTTGACATCGCGACGTTGGCAACCGTTGCTGCTGTCTGTTGTTGTTGTTGCTGCTGCTGCTGCTACTGGTATTGTTTGTTGTTGCTGTTGATGTTATGTAAATTCAGCAACAGCCAAATGTGCTCGCAGCATCCTTGAGATTTCAGCGTGCAACTGGATTTCCAATTGCGTTGAGCAAGTCACGAGATTGGTTTGCTTCAAATTTTCATTTAAGTAACAGCAAAGATCGTCGCAGCAATAACATAATTTGGCCAGTTCCCAATTATCGAATCTGTGTGTGTCTGTGCACTTGTATTATGCAGTCAAATGAATTGATGAAATCAACAAAAATTAATCAAGTTTCTTTTGTTCATTTTGCAGCTGAAAAATGCCCGCAGCAGCAGCGACAGCCGCGGCTGCCATAGCCACAGCCAGTGTGACCAGCCCAGATGGCAGCACTGTGGCAACATCGGTGGCAGCAGGAACAGCGGCGTCATCAATAGCGAATAGCAACAGTCCCGCCACAAGTGGACGCCACCAGCTGCGACCAGTGAAATACGATTATGCGGACTCGTTTGCCTGCACCTATGTCGTATCGGTTGTCGCCGCATCCATAGCCGAGTTGGCCACATATCCGCTAGATCTTACCAAGACCCGACTACAAATTCAAGGCGAGGCGGCCAGTGTGGCCTCAGCCTCCA
Source organism: Drosophila subquinaria (assembly GCA_037043405.1). NCBI lineage: Eukaryota > Metazoa > Arthropoda > Insecta > Diptera > Drosophilidae > Drosophila > Drosophila subquinaria. The sequence goes on from JBAMBL010000244.1 coordinate 17,734, forward strand.
AGACAAATGTAAGTAATTTTTGTCATTCTCCTAATTGTAATTTGTTGCTCTTGTTTTTTATTTTTTTGTGACGGTCGCATGCATTCTAGTGTGTTATGGCTTTATATCAGCGGTGGGCACGGAGTGGCTCCGGGAGCAGCGGCTGCTCCCAACTTAGGTAGACTCTAATAGGGTTGTTGTTGTTGATGTTGTTATAGTTCTCCCGGATTCAGATTTCGTGCCCACCGCTACTTTTTATTGTTATTTTCTATATATGTATGTACATACATACAGAGGTGGTCAAAAGTATTTACACAACACTTAACGTTAAATCTACTCGTAATTTGAACTTACTTCAGGTAAAGTTTGGTATCAATGAAAAGGTCTCTTGAATTCCTTTCAAATGATATAAAAGTTTCCTTAACCCATTAAGTACCCACTGATAAATTTAAGTTTTTGTAAAAGTCAATTTTTTTGACTTTTTTCCTGGGTCTCAAACAAAAAATGTTTTGATGCAAAAAGTTTCTTCAAACAATTTAAATAGTGACTGCAAAAAAAAATTTTTAAAAATCTTTTTGCTAATATTTTTAATAATTTTTTGAAAACTGCCAAAAAGGCCCATTTTCCTCATTTTCGTGCAAAAAGTGCCTTTTTGGCAGTTTTCAAAAAATTATAAAAAATACTAGCGAAGAGATTTTTTAAAATTTTTTTTTGCAGTCACTATTTAAATTGTTTGAAGAAACTTTTTGCATCAAAACATTTTTTGTTTGAGACCCAGGAAAAAAGTCAAAAAAATTGACTTTTACAAAAACTCAAATTTATCAGTGGGTACTTAACGGGTTAAACAAGTTTTGGTATCATTTGAAAGGAATTCAAAAGACCTTTCCATTGATACCAAACTTTACATGAAGTAAGCTCAAATTACGAGTACAATTAACTTTAAGTGTTGTGTAAATACTTTTGACCACCCCTGTATAATAACCCATTATTTAATTTTACGTACTTTAACCACAATAACCACATTTTGAACCGCATCCACTTTGATTCCATTTAGAACTTGAATGACACTAGCAAACAAAATTGATTTTTTCAAACCCTTACCAAACCATTATTAAAAAAAAATGTTATCTTTATTTTAGAGATGAGCTCGTTCTTTTGATCATTTCTCGAAAACGTCACAATCACTTATGTACACAATTAATTTGAATTTAATTTACTAAATTATCAGTAATGTTTTTTGTTTCCTCGCCGTCTCTCGATCGATTGATCTTAATTACAAAAGTTCAATAAATACAGGAAGTCTTAAAAAGTCTTAAATATTGACATAAAAAAGTCAAAAAACTTTAAATACCGTATAAAAAACGTAATTTTGTAACTTCAATATATACAAATTTTAAACTTTTGAGTTACAATTTAATTTGCAAATCTAAACGTAAAATCTTTTTGAAACTAGTTGTGACAGTCTCGTGAAATAATCAAAAAAGCAGGATCACCTCTAAAAAACAGCTAAAAAGAAGTAGGCCAGACTTTATAAAGACTTTGAAAAGTCGTACATCTAAATTTTTGTAGTTTTTTTTTCCTTTTTTGTCTGGGACCCAAAATGTATTTAAAAAAAAAGTATGTTATGTTATGTGAGAATCTAGAGTCATCAATATTTATTTTAAATTAAAAACATATACTTTGAACATTTAAAATTTATCTTTCCGTTTGCTGTACAATCAACAGTTGTAGTCGTCGATTCTGCAAGCGTATTGTGCTCCGAAGTTAACTTCAGCTTTGTTGCCAATTTATTGCTGTTAAAGCAAGATTAACATCTCCATATTATTTTGGTCAGCAATGTCCATTATCAGTTAGCTGCTGATAAGCTTAAATATTTGTACAGTTTTCTCACTTTGAAGATTGTTTGTTTTTTGGGGTGTGTCAAATCTCCCCGCAGAGATAGGGATGCAGATTAAGATCAGGTGATTGTGATTCATGCCGAAAACGCCCTCGCCCACCAACATTCCCCCACTAACCCACTGTTGTCCTTTATGATCCCATTCCCATTATCCCATTTCTCTGTGCTGCGTGTTTAAATGTGAATCTTGTTACCATGCTGTCAATGCATACAGTCAGACCAACATTTATTCGTACACTTGATATTTCAAAGTATTTTCCCTCATAAATAGTAAGCAGTTGACTTAGTTAAAAAAAAAAAAGTTTAGTATAATGAAGGAATATTTTTAATTCGGGTTGAAAAATAAAAACAAAATAAATACGGTTTTAAGTCAGAGAATCTTACAAACTAATCAAATAAGGCACTTTTCTGCGACCATAAATTATTCGTACAGTGCACACAACTCAAACTTAATTACTATAGTTGGCATAGTGCATATTTAATTTAATAATTTTTAGGACCACCGTTGGCATCTATAACAGTTTTTAAGCGTCTCTGCATGCTTTTGATCAAATTGTTGGTGTCATTCGCGCTGATTTTGGCGCATTCATCGCTCAGTGCTGTTTTCAGCGTCTCTTTTGAAGTTATCTGGTGTTTTCGGATCCTTGTCTCCAGCAAATTCCCCATATGATCAATGGGGTTCAAGTCTGGTGACTGGGGTGGGCTTTTAAGCTGTTTGCAATGGTAAATGAGTGTCTCCTGAACACTGTACGACGTGTGTTTAGGGTCATTATCTTGCTGAAAGATAAATGTTTTTGGATCAAGGCCTAATTCAGCGACACTTGCGTGTACATTTTCAACCAAAATCTTTTTGTACACATGCTGATCCATTTTTTCAGTGTTGAAGACCATTCTTTCAGCTCCAGCTGCAGATATACACCTCCAAATCATTACATTTCCGCTACCATGCTTAACTGTGGGAATAATATTATTTTCCTTCAAGGCTTCATTGACTTTGCGCCAGACTTTTGAAGGACCGTCATGCCCAAACAAATTTAATTTTGATTCGTCACTAAATATGACGTTCTCCCATAAAGAATCAGGCTTCCCAACGTGCAGTTTGGCAAACTCCAGCCTCTTTTTGGTTTGCCATTGAAATAAACGGCTTTCGACGAGCAACTCGGCCATGTTAACCAGCATTTTTTAAGCAGTTGCGAATAGTCTGGGGACAGACTTGTTTTTGCACCCCCTCCTGAAGATTTTGGCACAATATAGTGGGGGTTATTTTTGGATTTTTGATCACAGAAACTACCAAACTACGCTCTTCTCTTATGTTTAATTTGCTCGGTCTGCCAGCTTGATGATAGTTTGGTCTCAGATCACGGGTTTCAGTGTACTTTTTAATTATGCCTTGCACTGTGGATTGCGGCTTATTGACAGCCTGTCCAATTGCGCGAAGTCTTCGCTTCTCCAAGTGCAGCTTAAGGATAAGCTTGCGGATTTCGGGAGAAACATCTTGACCTCGTCCCATTTTTCCTAATTTTATCGCAATTGAAAGTAAATCAACGCCAAATCTCTTAAATTTTCAGAGAAATGCACTTACATTTTCCTATGTCAACGAATCTTACCAAAAATAATCGCAAAAATCGGTAAATGTGAGTGTTGGAGGAGGTTGAATTTACAGTGTACGAATAATTGTTGGTCGTCTTTTCGGTTCATTTTTTGATATTGATGCTGCACTCCTTGTGCATATGAATTTAACGGTTGCTTTTCTTGGGAATATTATTAAAAAATGATTGTTCTTCTCATATTTAACAAAAAAAAATTTAATTCTATGTAAACATGACCTACAATAGCCATTAAAGTACTAAATATTAAGTGTACGAATAAATGTTGGTCTGACTGTATAAAAATACTATAGTGTTTAGTATATAGGTATATATGTTCTATTATGAACCGCATATTATGTAACCACCAAACCAACCCCCCCATATTACCAGATGCAATATCGCGGCATGGTCGCCACCGCCTTTGGCATTGTACGTGAGGAGGGCGCTCTCAGATTGTGGCAGGGCGTGACGCCGGCGCTCTACAGACACGTCGTCTATAGGTGGGCAAAAATCAACATACATATCAAGTACAATACAATACAATCGTTCGTGTGGTTAGAATTGCAATGCTGGACTGCGATTGCCACGGACGCCACACCATAAGAGGCCTTTAAGTTAAATGCCAAGCAGCCAACTAATCTCGTATCCTCCTCGACAGTGGCGTGCGCATCTGCAGCTATGACCTGATGCGCAAGGAGTTCACGCAGAATGGCACCCAGGCGTTGCCAGTGTGGAAGTCGGCGCTGTGTGGCGTCACCGCCGGTGCCGTTGCTCAATGGCTGGCCTCACCCGCCGATCTGGTCAAGGTGCAAATCCAAATGGAGGGACGACGACGTCTAATGGGCGAAGCACCACGGGTCCATGGAGCAGCGCATGCGTTCCGCGAGATCGTCAATCGTGGCGGCGTCAAGGGTCTGTGGAAAGGAAGCATACCGAATGTCCAAAGAGCTGCGCTCGTCAATCTGGGCGATCTTACCACCTACGACACCATCAAGCATCTGATCATGAATCGCCTGCAAATGCCCGATTGCCATACGGTTCATGTGCTGGCCTCCGTCTGCGCAGGTTTCGTGGCGGCCATCATGGGCACTCCGGCAGATGTTGTTAAGACGCGCATCATGAATCAGCCCACCGACGAGCTGGGACGGTACGTATCCAAGTCGACTTGCATTAAATCTCATTCTGAAATCCCATTCTTGTATTGTATTCATTCTCCTACAGTGGTTTGCTCTATCGCGGCTCTGTGGATTGTTTGCGCCAGACTGTGGGCAAGGAAGGATTTGTGGCGCTCTACAAGGGATTCCTGCCCTGCTGGATACGCATGGCGCCCTGGTCGCTAACTTTCTGGTTGTCCTTCGAGCAGATACGCAAAATGATTGGAGCCTCCAGTTATTGATTCTGATACGCTGATTGCACAACCTAATAAGAAGCAACAATGAGAATCAAAACAAATTGCAATCGATATTTTTTTAAAGAATACACAAAATAGAATGTTAAATCTAAAGTGCTTTGTTCTGCAAAGTAAACAAGTGCTATTATAATGATACAACTACCCCAAGACTGTTTCCATCACAGCACAAACCTCATTCTCTTGAAGCTAGCTTCTTTCAGATCCTTAAATCATCCATAAAATATGTACAGTTAGTCAAGTAACTGTTATGACAACTTAAAAAAAAAAATGTAATCATTATTTTGCCAACAAAAAAACCTATTTGGCCTTACTTTTTTTTTTATTATTTTACTATCGTTCTTAAAAAGTTAAAAATAAAAATAACTAGTGGACGGTGCTACAGCCGAGCATACTCGACTGTCGGAGACCACGTACTTACTATGGAAAAGCAAACACTGCTTAAAATAAAATAATATAAATCGGGACAAATATTAATATAGTTAAACCAAATTCGATCAAAATGTAAAAGACATAGAATATAGGGTTCGGTCGAGATACTAGAAAAAAAGTGAATACTAATTGGATAGTTTCGATCAATCGTTCCTATGGCAGTTATATAATACAGTGGTCCGATTTGATCAGGATTTATGGGACCATCCCGTATGCATATTCTGTCGGTTTGGTTCAGATGTCTTAAACAAAAAAAAGTTTTTGACTCGGCTGCTGACGCTGATCAAGAATATATATACTTTATGGGGTCTGCCACGCCTCCTTCTGCTTGTTACTCACTTTTCTTTTTGGGACAAAGTTAATAGACCCCTGTACTTTTTTTAAGTACGGGGTCTAAAAAGATTCATTAAGTTTAATTTTCGTTTGTCAAAAACGTTACTTGACACACTGTAAAGGGAAGTTGGACTTGCCACATCTTAGTAGAAGGATTTACAATACTCATGAAACGTAATGCAGGTTTCTCTGCAGATTATAGTTGAACAAATCTAATAAATCTGTAGAAACTAATAGACGAGGCATCTTAGACTGACAATATAAAATCGCTTAAAATGTTTGGTACATGTACGCTATTTTTTAAATCTTAAAAAAAAATTAACTGATTTAACCTTCGTTTATATTACGATTGTTACTCACTTTTTTTAAATTCATATGTACATTAATTATATTCGATTTTGAGATATTTTCTTAAGAATGTTAGTTTTAGACTCGTCTGCATCTGTATACAAAAGTAATTACGTTGAAATTTCACCAAATTAAAAATTAAACTGATCACATTTATGTATGAAAAGTAGTTAATAAAAGTTTGTCAAATATTTAATTGCGGTAAAACTATTAAAAAAAATATTTAAGCTTTTATCGTTATCAAGTCTATTAAACTGAATATCGATAAATATCGGAAATGCAACTCGGAAGGCCGCCTCGTTCATTTTTGCTATTGAAAGTTTTGGTCACACTGCCACAGACGGGCATCATTTCATGTAGTTTATTTAAGTGCAAACACGATTAACATTTTAAAACAGTCCAAAATGTTATTCAAATCAGTTATACCGCTTGCCATTTGCGCGTTAAGCTTGTCACCATTTTTGGTAGCAGCAGCGACCGATGAGGAGCAAAAACAGACAGACGAAAAGCAATTTGCCGTCGAACTGGACCCGGAAACATTTGACGAGGTTATCGGTGCCGGCAATGTCTTTGTGAAGTTCTTTGCGCCATGGTAAGCTCATTTGCTAAGTTTTAGCATTCACAATTTGGCAAGTCTGCAGATTTGATTTGTTTTTTTTTTTCGGTCATGGCCGGCAAGCACTTGAAGTTTCACTTACGCGTTGGCATAAAACTTGGCCACGCATTCTTAATAACATCTGTACATACATATGTAAATTTGTACATTCGTACCGTACCGTACATATGTGTATGAACATTTGTACAAACACATTTCCTTGTTGACACACACACGCATAACTTAATAATTATGAACTGTTTCGGCAGCAACAGCTGCTGTTTTCGGTGTCATTGACGTCTTTATTTGAAATTGAACACGTATTATGATAAGGACGTTCACAACGGTCAAAGGGGCTTTGTTTGAGAAAAGTCAAGAACCACACTTGATTGACAAATACTACATGAGTATGCACAAAGAGTTGTTGCACACACACATACTAATTACTAATACATATACTAAGTTGAACGCTGACCGGCAAGCGTCGCGTCGTCTTATCAGTTTACAATATAATACCATATCATACTCATATATCATGTACGACGCAAACTCTTTACATTTCAATTGCCGACCCGACATGCGTTTCAACACGTCAGATCTTCATACTACGCTTTATCCAATAAAGTTTCACTTTGCTCAAATCCCCGAACTCACGCATACGTATGTATCTCTAACATGGTAACAAATCATATATGTATGTACATAAAACCATATGAGCCTAATTCTTCAGACTATTGTTAAGCTGACTCTTTGACCTCTCTCACTAGTTTTAAATTTGAATTGGGAAATGCTTTTGAATCTCTTTGAAATGCTTCTAAACAGCTGATTGTGTTTATTGATTGATAAGAACGAGCTTATCTAAGTCTATATAGAACTTTACTTCATGGTTCTATTTCTTTATTGTCGTATTATTCACCTAGTTTATAAAGCGAGCCAGCTAAATATCAAAATCCTAAGAAATGGAAATTTAGTTTATAAATCAGATAAACCAGATTTAAATAAAATTGTTTTGACTTACATTTTTAAGTGTTGTATAGTTGCCACTATTGTGTTTTTATTCAATATATTGCTTATAGTTTTTGATAGCATTAGGGATTTGTACAGCGTGGTCCCTAATAAGTGTAGCACCTAACTTATAATAATAATAATAATAATAGAACAAAATCTAGTGGGAAACTTATATTGAAATCTTTTTATTTATATTTGATGAAGTAGTTTCTTATGTTTTTACATATTTAGATTGCATTTTTTCTCCTTAGCTTTCTTTACCAGCTTTAAACGCTTTTGGGTATTTCGTCTCAAAATTTGTGTATTAGACACTTGAACTGCTTCAACTTCATGTTTTTTTAAAGTCTTCAATTTGGGCCACATGTAACCTCATATGAAGAAGTTGAATGGATTCAGATCCGAAGACGATGAATGCCATCGAAAAAAGCATGGTACGTTGTTCCTGCATCACCCCTGAAAAATCGCTGAAATCGCTGATCCCCAAACCATAAAAGATATCGAATTTTCATATATCTTTGAATGGCTTTCATATTAGCCGGATTGTCTGCCATGCTTTTCGCATAAACACGATCATTCTGTGGGTCGTTGTTTTTCTGTCTTATGTCTTAAGCCAATTAATAATCGTGGTAATTATTGTTGTCTTTTGCAGGTGTGGTCATTGCAAGCGATTGCATCCATTGTGGGAGCAGTTGGCTGAAATAATGAACATTGATGATCCCAAGGTGACCATTGCTAAGGTGGATTGCACCAAGCATCAAACCCTCTGTGCCGATCATCAAGTCACTGGCTACCCAACCCTGCGTCTCTTCAAGCTTGGCGACAAGGAGTCCGTTAAGTTCAAGGGCACACGGGATCTGCCAGCGATAACAGATTTCATTAACCAAGAGCTCAACACACCCGCCGAGGAGGATTTGAGTGAACAGAACGCTCTGGATGGTGCTGAACAAAATCCCAATGCTGGCAAAGTTGTTGATCTGACTGAGGATACGTTCGCCAAGCATGTGTCCACTGGCAATCACTTTGTCAAATTCTTTGCACCCTGGTGCAGTCACTGTCAGGTAATTGTCCCACAAATGCTTTACCTCATTAAGTACTAATTTTTATGCGTATTTGATTTTTACAGCGTCTGGCTCCCACATGGGAGGAATTGGCCAAGGAGCTCGTCAAAGAGACAGCTGCAACGATTTCAAAAGTCGACTGCACACAATATCGTTCCATCTGTCAGGACTTTGAGGTGAAAGGCTATCCCACATTGCTGTGGATTGAAGATGGCAAGAAGATTGAAAAATACTCGGGAGCCCGCGACTTGGTAACACTGAAGGGCTATGTTGAGAAAATGATTGGTGCCCCCAGCGGCAGCAATGATCTAAATGATGCCGCAAAAGATGCGAAAGATGAGGCTAAAAAGCAGGCTGTGTTGCAGCTGAATGGCAATACTGAATTCGAAAAAGCCATTGCCGAGGGCATTGCGTTTATCAAATTCTATGCACCATGGTGTGGTCATTGCCAAAAACTGCAGCCCACTTGGGAGCAGCTGGCGACTGAAACGGCTTCCAGCGATTCCGACATTGTTGTTGCCAAGGTTGATTGCACATCGCCGGATAACAAGCAAATCTGCATAGACCAGCAAGTTGAGGGCTACCCAACGCTGCTCCTGTACAAGAATGGCAAGCGCCAGGTTGAGTACGAGGGCAGCCGCTCATTGCCGGAACTGCAGGCGTATATCAAGAAATTCATTGGACATGATGAGCTTTGAACTGTGTCCAATCATCGAATGAACAACACAATCACATACATATACGAATGTCAGCGCCAAAGTAACATAATTTCTCTATGTTCGAGCCAGCTCCTCTCTCAGCCCCTGTGAGGAAATTGGTTGATAGTCGTGCCATTTGGAACGAGTAGTCATCCATTTAGAAAACAAAAACAGAAAAACCAAATGTTTGATACAAATTTAATTTAATGTTATTCTCCATAAATCTTTTTGTTCTGATCCATTTTTTTTCTTTTTTAATTTTTGAAAGTTTAGTTCACATGTGCCAAATATCTAAATGAACAATTAATCACATTTTGAATTTAATAGACTTGAAGTAGAACAATTTATAAAATTGCTGCTATTTATGTACTAGAAAGCATGAAAACGAATATCTTACAGGATATCTGGCATATTTGATCTCAACTTTAGACTTTCATACTAAACACTGATTTTAGTTTAATTAAATTTTTGTAATTATATAGCTCAAACAAAATCAATAAATACCGATTTGGGAATGGAATGTTATTTGGTTTTTAATTTATTATTGCAGAAAATTCAAGACCCCAAGATTAATCAAAGGTTAACGGCTGCTTAAAAGCTGTTTCCATCGATTTTTTGTTAGCGTGTAGTGATTTTTGCAGCTCATCTAGCTCTTTCCGTTATATTTGGACGATCTTTTGATCAAGGAAGTTGGTTGATGACTTGTAACGTTTAAAATGTCAATATTTTTATTGTTATATTTTCAGTTTTAATTTTAAGCTTTTATAATACATACTTACATACATAGCAATCATAGAAAAATCCGTTTTCTAATGTTGAGTTGATCTCGGGAATTCAAACGAACATTAAAACACCCGAGTTGAAAATGCAAACGCTTACCTCCTTCTACCGCCTTATGGCAATCAGTGTTGCCAACTCTTCGGGTCATAAAGAAGCTAAGCTAGCCCTTGCAAAAAAGCTAGAAATAACCAGAAAATGTTGTTGGTAGCTATAAAAAAAAACGCGAGGGTAGTAATATTAGAATTTTTTTGATGTAATCCAGTAATTTTGAAAACTTCTCAAGTTGTTGTATGTAGGTCTAATTTGTCCCTATCTATTTTTAGCATACTGCTGGCACTTCAAAATTATGACAGCATTTATTTTCCCGGCGTAGTCTGTATCTAGAAATATGAAATAAAATGTTATTAATATTATAAAGTATAATAAAATAGGTACAATTCCCGCTAGACGCTATTTTACAATTTATCCCGCATTTGCCAATTGCAGCCCGCTAGATCTAGCGGCGAAATAGCTAAATTGGCAACACTGCTTACTATGCCTTACATTTTCGGCGTATTTACCTTTGCAGTGCACGGTCACACTGCACGCACAAACGCAATTTGTTGTTTTCGATAGGAGGAAGTTAATGTTAACATCTCTTGGGCATGTCCTCCGTAGCTCGTGCACGAGTGATGTAGGCGTACGTATGTATATATATGTCCAGAGCTGCCAGATCGATTAATTTGGAGTTGAACAGTGAGACAGGTGATTTGTTGTTTAGCAACGTAGAAGACGCTGACTGCGAGCGCGTGCAAAGTTTTTTATGAACGCAAACAGTAACGGAGGTGCGGCCGCCTCTGCTGGAGCTGCTGGGGGTGGTGGAGGTGGAGGTGGAGGTGCAGCTGTTGCTGGTGGTGCTGCAGCTGGTGGTGGAGCAGCTGGTGGTGCTGCTGCTGTTCCAGGCCCTGGGGGCGGCGGAGGTGCAGCAGGTGATGCTGGAGGTGGGGCTGGCACCAGTAACAGTGCAACCAATGGCACCAAGGCCACCACAGGCCTCAATGATGATCAGGATGCCAAGCGTCGCAAATGCTTGGAAACAGACGAGGCCCAGGATGGCGCTAGTACCGTGAGTATGCAACTGCCCTGTCCATACTGTCTGTTTATGAAATATATTGTGTACTATAATATATGTATATACTGCAGATGATCGATGCGAACAGCGTGCTCAACAAGATTGCACATCTCTATGCGGACCAGCTGATGTCGGACATTGTGCTGCTGGTGGATGGCAAGGAGTATCCCGCACACCGAGTCATACTGTGCGCGAGCAGCGATGTATTCCATGTAATGCTCATGAATCCGCAGTGGAACGAGAGCAGCAAGCACGTCATTGAGCTCCACGAGGAGGCCTGCTGCTCGGCGGTGTTTCCGCAGTTCATCAAATACTTGTATGTGGGCCACATCGAGGTCACACTGCAGACGGTGATGCCGATGCTGGCGTTGTCCGACAAATACAACGTGCGCGATCTCATCGAACTGTGCGTGGGCTATATGACCAAGCATGTGGCCAAGGCGGCGACCAGTGGATACCTTGTCTCTTGGCTACAGTATACGCTGTCGTTTACGCCCACGCACAATGATCTCACCGAGACGCTGAAGCGTTTTCTCAAATGGAACCTGGGAATGGTGGCCGAGTCAAAGGATTTTGTGGATATGGATCCGGCCATACTGCAGTTGCTGCTACAGCAAAATGATCTTGTTATCACCAGTGAGTACAAACTGTTTACCATATTGCAGACGTGGCTGCTCCACAGGCGCGAGCTGATCGAGGCCACGCCCGGCATGAGTGCTGAAAAGAAGGTCAGCAGCTTTATGGAAATCATCGAGCAGACTGTCATGCACATACGCTTCGGGATGATGACGCCGCGTGAGCTGGCCCATCTATTGTTCGTGCCCCTGGTTGAGTACCACAAGGAGTTTCTCGTGGAGCGCACGGCCATTGGCTTGAGCTACCAGTCCGGACAGGAAGATCGCGTGCGTGAGATTCGCAGCTCGGAGTGTGGGGAGCTGCAATTCACGCCAAGACTCTACTGGAACGACACGTGGAGCGTGGGCATCGATGTGCCCAACTTTGATGAGATTGAGGACTATAAGAACTATGTAACCTGCTTCTTTTCGCAACGTCATATCGCCGAGACTGAGGACGGTGAGTTCTATCTAGGACACGACATATCTTTCAATCATCTTATGATATTCGTTGTTTAGATCCTTGCATGACCTGGGAAATCGAATTCTTTCCGCGCGGAGTCAAGTACAATAAGGCCAAAATGGTTTGTGGCGAGGATGTGCCCGGTTGCTCACTCAACACCGTGCGACTCCGAGTCACATGCAAGCATCAGAAAATTGAGGAGAAACGTTTCAAGGTGCGTAATCCATGAAATCAAATCAAATTTGAATTCCACATGCAAATGCATTAATACCGATTTCTCGACAGATTGCCGTGCTCATCGTTGGCATCCAGAATACGATTCCGCATATAAGGACCGTTGTGGAGCGAACGGAATACTTTTCCGATGAGTCGCGAGTCATCAATTTGGATAACTTGTTACCGTACGAGGAGCTGGAGCATTCGTCACCATCGTTGAGCCCCCATTTGACTGGCAATCAGCGCAATACGCTTTCCCTGCACGTGGTCATAACGCCAATGGACGCGCACACCTGTCGCGATGCGCCGCCATTTCAGTTTTAATCCGTAATTCGATAGCCCAATAACCTGATAAATTGATAACCTGATTATCCGTAACCATAACCATAGCATGCAAACTAAGATATTTATATACACATGTATAAATATATAGATTTATATGCGTAATTCGTTTGAATATCCTGATTGGCATGCAATGCATTTAATTGCTCGTCCAAGATCGGAATTCTCGGTGTCTAGGTGTCTCGGTGTTTTGCCCAGTCTTGGCGAATTTACATACTTTGAAGTGTATTCGATGTGTGTTTGCAACGTAGCTCTACATCATTTCTTCCATTCCCTTGTGAAAAAAAAAACATATTTAATGTTTACTGCAATATTCCTTTAATTATGACTTCTTTTTTTTTATTGCATACCTTGAACTTAAAAAGTACAAGGGTTCAGTTTATTTGCCGATTTTAATGCAATTCCTAGGACAGTTCCAAATTATTTATTCAAGTTATTTTAGAATCAAATTAAAACTGTGCAGGGCCAAAGGGAGAAGAGGAGAGCACAGATCCTGTAATTGCGGTTTTGTCAATTGTATAATTTACCATAATTTGCTTTCTTACTGCCTTTCCTACTAGTTCTTTTTCCTTTTTTTTTTACTTAAGTTTAAGTTAGGCAAAGAAAGACCATTTACTTGGAATTGTCCTTTACTTGATGCACTTGCAGTAATTGACTACGATTATAAATATCACCATGAAAAGGAATTTTTGTAGCCTAGACCTTGATTTGTATAGAAAACAATGCGAGTCGTTTTTGACTAGGTTTCGGTCAGGTATGAGTATGTATATCGAATGACTTTGTTTTCGGTTTATCAGCAAATGCTTATGTACTATTTAAGATAAGTAACACTTACCTACATAGATGTAAGACTTCTTTCAACTGACGTTGACGTTGACGTTGGCGTTAAAGTAACCTTTACCATTAAAAGAAAGATACAAATGTATCTGTATCTACTATATCTGTATGAGTATTTTTATATATGTATGTATATCTGTAAATAAGATGTTATTCTTAAGTCGAATCATTCTGTTTAGCTTAACTCTTTTACTTATTCAAGCTTCTTTCTTTTTGTAAATATTTATCAGCCAGGTCTTAACTATCTAACATGGCTTTTGCTAAAACATATACATAAATCTTCATAAGCCGTAAGCTACTCCGTAATAGATAAATAGATTGCTGGGTTGAATGTGCAAATGACTGTTCATACATAAGAAAGGTGTGGCAGATGCAGAAACACGAGTAGAGTGAAATAGAGAAAATAGACAGAAAGAGAGAGAGAGAGAGTGCGGGAAAGAAAGAGAGAAAGCGTTTAAAACATACATATGTGTGTGTATATAAATTTTAACAACAAAGACATCTATACTTACGCTGATTATTCAAACAGATAAATATCAATTAACATACTTATAATCGTATATCATAATCCCGATTGTTATTAAATGCCAGAAGAGGGTTTCTTACAATCCATTCTCCCTGGAGAATAAATGTATGTATGTATGTTTGTATGTGTACCAACTTCACAATATATATTGTCTCTAAATTATTTCTCGATTTCGATAAGTTCCAGAGATCTGATCTGTGCCATTATAATACTACAAATAAAAAGTATAACGAAATATTATCACCATCTTAAAGATTGAACTTTAAATATCTGATATGACAATAAACTCACATCGCGAATGTCAAGTTTAATCCTTTATACCTTGAATAGAAAGTGAATGCAGATGTTGTAAAATCATGCGCTGTCTGTCCTTGAAAACAGCCCGAGCAGTTGCTAAAGTTTTTAACGCGATTCTAAGATCTAAGTACATAGAAACTAAAGTACTTAATCCGTAGTACTTATATGTACTATATATGCGTAGTGTATAAAAGCATTTATTTATTTAATTTGGCATCTTTGAAGACAAACTGACAACTGGCTGCTGACAACTGACAACTGACACCACCATCAACAACCACAACAACCACCAGAAAAAGTGAGAGTACTTTAACCCACTGGCGCTGACTTGCATAATATTTTATACATATTTTATAGAGTTTCTGTTCTTAAGTTTACCTAAGCGGTTATTAATGTTTTACAGTCAGTTAACACATGCTGATAGTTGCTAGATATCGCATTTTAATACCCTGTACCCTCGAATGGGCTCTTATGTACAATACATAGGTATGTTATCATTGCCTATTTGTAGAAGACAAAGGTATAAAAAAAATAGTAAACTCTTCACTTTTGTAAAACATATATTAAATTTGTATTTAAATCATTATAGTACCGTTGCAGGTATTTTAAGAAATGTTGGTCAAAGTTTGCTTGATATCAGGAGAATAAATAATTTTTGTTTGAAAATCATTTCCTTGTTTTAAGGTTTTATAGCATAATACAATCAATAACAGGTTTTTTTTTTATTTAATGTTACTGTTGATTAAAAACAGGGACCAAGACTGCTATGAGGAATATAAAACAAATTACTTTTAATAATTACTTAAAGACTTTTACTTTATAAATCATACTTAATAATAATTTTTGATTTAAAAAATAACAATTATAAATTATTATTAATATTGATTTTTATTATATAAGCCAAAAATAATGATTAAATTTGATTTAATCATCTTCCTGATAACCAAATTTACATATGTTGAAAATTTGGAATGTTTATCTTGAGTATTAACAAAGATATTCTAAAAAGACTTCTATAAACAATTTCAAATTATAAAAGTCTTTAAAGACCTATATGTTTTCAATTCAAAAATAATATTTATTTGAATCTTTTATTTTTTTCCTCACAAATATACATAAGTCACGAGACTTTTATTTTTTTCAATCTCAAATATAAGTTTGTTGGCTGTTTGCAGAGATACTATTTTTACAAACAATTTGATGTATTTTAAACAAAAATCGCATTAATCCTTATATGTGTTTTTTTGAGTTGAAATTTTTATCAATAACAGTTATTTTCAGTCCCTGATTAAAACTCTTAGGGACTCTGGAGGGATCTAAGACCAATATTGTTGAAAGTTGCTTTGTGTTCAGTGAGAGCATTAATTTCTGATATAAGTTTGATCTCATAAACCAATTGGATAGACCTAAAGATATTTTAAACCGCGTCTACTCTTCGCGTTCTTATTTTTTGTTCGTCGAAATTGAAATCTTTTCAGTCCTAACTGTGTTTGATTAAAATATTCGACAAGGGATATCGAATGTTAATTAATCGTGATTGCAGAATTTGAAAACAATGATTTAAAGATGACCCGATATACTATGTAAATACCTTCAAGATAATGCTTGGGATAAGTTCACAATCGTTCGTGTTGCTTTCGTCACTAGCGTGTACTGCCGCCCAAATTGTTTAGCAACATAACTAGTAAACGTTATGTTAGTAAAAAGAGAAAAGTGCTGGGTATTCACAAGTCGGGAAGTCTCGACTCTAGCATGTTTTGTCAACTGTTTTTCGGGTTTCAGCACTTAAGTTATATTTGTATCCATGACTACATACAAATATATTGCACATCTCGGGTCTTACAGAACCCAATTTTAATCAGTCTTTCTAATGATAGCAGAATGTAAAGCATAACTTAAAGATAAATTTGGGTAAAAGAGGCCGAATTTAGTTCCAGCTCTGCCAGTTGGATTTCGGCACTGCCAGCAGACGCATCAGTATCTCCAGTATCTGTCGTACCATAGTTAGTAGGTGCTAACCTGGCAGACTATACGATCTGATTCGATCTCTGAGCTAATTGTAGTGCGTGTTAACTCGTTTTTAAGTTATAATATTTTTTTTTTTGGATCAAAGTTTTTGAACTACAGTTAAATGGATAATCCCGGCTATGTGATCGACTGCGAGCGCGAGTTCGGTGAGTTAATTCGTATATAACCGATAGATCTCGATTGTTGGATGATGAATTTATATTCATAAATATTCACCTTAATTAGAATACTTTGTTAGCGTGTATAAACTGAAAGAAAAGTGAAAGTCGAAGCTAAACTGAAAAACCTATGGTTCATGTTAGTTATATTACAACTGATAACTGAGCCATAATGTGTTATAAAGGAGCAATTAAGCCGACTTATCTTTAGTATCTGAATTCGCTGATTTTGTGTGTACCATATTATGTGTGGGTGATACAAACAGCTATAAAAATGTCTAAAAAAGGGCATCATAAAGTGATTTTCATTTGTGTTATATGCGACTCAATAAAGTTAAGATACAGCTCTTGATCAGTGCGAACAAGGCGTGCAGATCAAAGATAATTTGGATACTATTTGGAATTTTTCGTATTTTTTTTATCTTAATTTTGTCTGTCATCATTATATAGTAAACTGATATTATACTGAACGCTATAGATTTTGACTAATTTCCTGATCAGTACAATCTTCGTTGAGTCCGGAATATAATTTGATATTTATTTTCAGTCACCCTTGTTGATGATTCGATAATAAATCCATCAACCTCTTTAAAAAATATTTGTAGCCCCATAAAATAAAAACAAAAGTTCGATAGATTTATATTTGTTTACTTT
The DNA here is from genome assembly GCA_037043405.1 of Drosophila subquinaria. NCBI lineage: Eukaryota > Metazoa > Arthropoda > Insecta > Diptera > Drosophilidae > Drosophila > Drosophila subquinaria. The sequence continues at coordinate 35,105 of JBAMBL010000244.1, forward strand.
GTCTACGCTTTATTATTGCCGAAATGAGTTCAGTTTATTAATTTCTAAGTACACGGATTTCATGTATGTATGTATATGTTATATGTATGCATATGTCCATCAGATACAGATACAGGATTCAATTCTTTGTCATATAGCCATATACATAGTTTAGTGGTACATATGGATATATCTGCCATTATATTTCGTTAATACAATTGTCAAGTGTAAAATGTGTGGAGTGTATTTGAGATATATGTTCGAGTATGTGTTTCATTTCTCGTTCTTTGATGCGGTTGCAGTTCCTTTATGCTATGAGTGATGTGCCGCAGAAGTATGCATTGAATGTTGGGTATATATTCCTATAAATGTATGTATATGTATGTATATATATCTAGTAAATTTATACGATCAAGTTCACTTTAAACGCGAATTTCGCTGAGCATGCAGAAATGTGTTTGCAATTGTCATGCCAAAAAAATGATGGAAATTAAACAAAAAATTGCGAAGAATTGCGGAATTTTCAAGTACTTTCTTTATGCATCAAAAAAATAATTATTGAAGTACATTTCAGATGTGTGCGTCGCGTCACGCCATAAATACCGACTTTTAAGAGATTTTAACCAATAAACAATTAAATAATCTGAAAATTTGCTAAGATTAAACCAGATTTCGAAAACGTTTCTAAATTTGATGCATTTTGAAACAATTTCTAACAGGTAGTTATACAGGAACCGTGATCCAAATCAAATTCAATTTCAAAAACCAAAAAGATCGAGTCTAGTTTTACCAGAAGTTACTAAATTTATTTCGGAATTAATCCGTGATCTTTGATATAATATTTAGACACAGATACATATTACGTGCTATTCACAAAATGTTCTACAAAATAAGATCCAACATCTAAAAATCTACAATAATAAGAGCCTAACACAATATATCGTAAACATTTCAACTTGATCTGATCTGATGATTGATCATGCTATTCACAAAAATTTCTATATAAAAAATTGTTTGAACACTTTTAGAATCTATTCGAATTTAACTGAATTGCGATTCGTTGAAGATCGTATATTAATATTGTTTTAATCACATTTTTATTTATATGTTGTATTCAAATATTTAAAAAAACCAACAAATATGTATCGAATACGTGTATATGTATATTTATAATTTCTATATAGTTGTCGAGTGCCGTGCACTTCGCTTATGTATGTACAAAATACCATTTAACTGATACATATGTATACTCGATCTGATAAATCTAACAATAATATATACTCGTATATATGTATATTCGTGTACATATATGTATGTCATGCAGTTTTCAAGCCGAACCCGCTCTCATAATGTTTTTCATGCTGATGCTGTGAGCTAGTGTGATTTTTTATGGCTGCAATTATTGTGTTTTCTGTATTGGATTGGATATATATTGTATACTAAAGTTAGCTAACTATTATTACTATTATTATTATTTATTGTAGTTGGTGTAGCATTCGCTAGCTGCCTTAAAGCAGTGTCCTAGGTGGGGTGTTGTTGCTTGCCGCTGTGAGTGACGCTCTATTTATTGGAGTGGGTCCCGTAAAGGTACAAATGTATGCAAGTACCTAGCTATCGTTTAACTATCGTATGCAGTGGTAATTATTGTTATTATTATTATTATAGTTATGCGCTCGCCGTGCTTCTGCCCATTATGTGTATATGTATGTGATGTTTGTCTTATCTGTAGGTCTATAAGTATATGTATCTATGTATTGAATGTAAAGCCCCTCTATATAATGTATCTGATATACAGACATGTATATAGGTAACACTTGTATTAAAGGTGTTGTAGTATGTTAGTATGTCTTGCATTGCATCGCGATTTTGAATATTGTACTGGGTGCATATCAGAGCTGAAGATTCTTCAATGATACCTTATGTGGAGATTGTATCGCTACGGGTAGATCAAACTACCGATAGCTTATTGGATAATTCCACTTCGATTTCGATTCATTTAATGAAATATTCATTCAGCCTGTGGAATTCTTCATTTAGAACTATCTTTGATACACACATATAGTGCAGCGGTGGGCACGCAGTGGCTCCGGGAGCAGCGACTGCTCCCAACTATTTTTCTGCCTATTCGGCGCCGTGAAGTCGCCCAAAAGACTTGCTGTTGATGTTGTTGTAGTTGTGCTCCCGAATTCAGATTCCGTGCCCATCACAGATATAGTGTATGTATGTTTGTATCTGAAATGATATCTGATATATCTGACATCTAATGCTTCCGCCGTATCGTGCAAGTGTTGATAGTTTTGGATAGTTTTAAGTACTGTATATGTTTGTCGCTATGTCTGTGTGATATGACAGAGTCTGAGTCTGAATTCCGTATCCGAATTCCCTCATCTGGTTCTGGTTTGCCAGATGCCTAAAGTAACTGTGTACCTACTGTACATACAAATCTTTGGCCAACTATTTAACGTAAATTTTGTAAAAAAAAAACATGGGCGAGTGTGTTTACTTCTCGAAGATTAGTTCGCCTGTGAGGAACGGATTGAGATATGTCCGCGCATCGTAGCCGGACACGGTGGCGGTGGTGGTGCGTCGACGCGCTTGCGCACCACCACCACCACCACCGCCTCCGTTACGCCTCTCGCCATGCACATGGCTGTGGCTATGATGAGCCGGACGCTTCTCGCTGTTGCTGGGACTCAGTATGAGCGGTATGGGCATCGAGGTGTACAGCTGCAACGGCTGTTGCAAGATGGTGCCAGCCGCCGGATTGAGTGGCGTGTCCATGTAGCCGTGTGGTGCCGCTGCCGTTGGCTGATCCCCCAGGGCAAATGCCGACGACGACGACGGTGTGGTGCTCAGCCCGGAGCTTGCCGAGTTGGCCAGCTTCTTTTGGCCAGAGCCGGATCGCGCTCGATGGTGTTTGTAGTGGCCACGGTGACTCTTGCGCTTCAGGTGCGTCATGCCGCTCATGTCCGCTGGTGGCGATGTATCTAGCACTATGGGCATGTGATGGGTCGATGCACCGGAGGAGGCCACGTCCATTACGTTGGATGGCGCCAGTGCTGATTCCAGACGAAAGGCCTCCGAGTCGCTATTGTTGTTGTTGCTGTTGTTGTTGTTGTTGGACGACGGGCCAGGTGATTTCTTGAGCGGATCCCGCGAATGGGGATGCGGATGCGCCTGTATAATGGTGGCCGTGGCGAATACCTCCTGGAAACGATTGCTCGCCTCCAGTTGCTGCAGCTGTAAATGTTGCTTCTGCAGGAACTGCTGTCGCTGCTGTTGTAAGTGGCTCAGGATGCGGTACTGATCGAGGATGTGCTTGTAGAACTGCTCCGCGGTGACTTCCGATGAGTTTAGTAGGCGTATGGCTATTTTTTCGGGTATCACAATTTTGTCTATTTTCCATCATCCAATATCATGTAAATAAATTTAAGAAATTCCGATTAGATTTCATCTGGGATTATTTTTAATCATTGATAACACGAGATGTCAGCCAAATTAAAAAAAAAAAAAACAAAATAACACCATAAAATATTTTATTTATCGCAAGAATTTAAAAAAAAACTATTTTCCTATATCGTGTATATTAAAAAGTAAAAAGGTTCCATTAAGTTTTTCAATAAAGAAATTGTCAATTCAAAATATGTTAACGTAAAATGATTTTTTTGTAAAAAAATAAACAAAAATGTTAACTTGTAAAGTTCCTACTCGAAGGTCAAAAGTGTGACAAAACTGATAAAGTTTTCAAGCGGATTGTCATTTTGATCACGGTTCGGCTGTAAATTCAACCTACATTCAAATTTTAATAGTTTCGTTAAATTTATTTTTTTTCGCCAGAATGCGATTTTGATAAGTCCGTTAATTTTTTGTAAGATGATTGCCAATATGAATTCAAATTTTGTCTTGTAAAGCTGCTAGGTTGAAAATCATACCAACTTCAAGCTTTTATATTTTAGCTCAGATTTCCAAACATAATTTTTGTCTAATTAACGTCATACGGATATAAATCTTAGAGCCAAAAGTTCGAGCTGTAGAAATCCAGATAATTTTTTCTAAATCTGGCAACTAATTATTTTCTTCACAACTAACTAACTGCAAATAACCAACATATGGGCATTTCCACAGAAAGGTCCACCGCGGCCAAAAACGTAAAATTGATCAAAAATTCACATCCTTTAAAATTTTCTTCCAGAAATGTATTTAAGTTATTTATTTAAGCAATATACACTGGAAGAAATTCAATAGGATGAACATATAGATTCTACATTGGAATAAATTCACTTTTTCATATTTATGTAAATTTTCTTAAAAATTGACTTCCAAAATGGACCGTTTGTATTTTAACGATTACACTTAGTAGGACAGTAAAATTGAACCATGAACCATTTTAATTCAAAGAAATATATTGAAAGTTTAATTTAAATAAGTTTTTCGGGCTGTTTTGATATATAATTTAAAAATAGAGAGACAGAAAGAACATAAAAATAGTGATGGTAAAAAATGTCCCGTGCGCGATGTCCCGTGCGAATTTACGTCAAATTTAATTTAAAAAAAAGTGCAAGTCATCTTTGAAAAAAAACATAACCATTTTTAAGAGGCATCAATGCACAAAAGTTTAAAATTAGTTGCATTAAAATATTGCTTCTGGATTCGCTGAAATTGGCGTTTGAATTGGTTGACCTCACAAGTCACTTCCATTTCGTGTCCCGTGCGAATCACTTAAATTTTTCTATTATCTTCAAAATGAAAAATTACCCAAAATCAATCTTTGCACCAATGAAAGAGTTAATCAAATGCTATATGTTAAGCCCTTCATCAGAAAAAAAAACCGTTTCCTTTTTACCGTTTTTTTACTTTGAATGTGTACGAATGTCCCGTGCGCGAGTTTGGAAATGCCCATATTGAAAAAGATTCTGTTCGGTGGTTTGAATAAAAGAGCAAGCCTTTAATTCGGTGCGCGAACCGGTTTATAAACTTCTTATTTAAATTTAAAATAATAATTTTTCGTTGTACTTTGATTTTTTAAATCAATTACAAATTTAAAAAAAAAATTTTTTTAATAGTTTGTAATGATATGATTTTCATCATAATGATAAATTCATTAAATTTATTGCAACAATAGTTCTCCACCTATTGAGAATCCGAACCTCAACAATAGATAAGTATTTATGTATTTAATATTTATGATTTATATGTAAATATGTGTACTCCATTTAAGCAGATTCGAATATTCGGTATGCTTCTGTTGATGAACCAATTTCATGGTTGGTGACAATGCGTTTATTGAACCGCAAATGCCATGCAAGCAGATTACACACACACACACACACAAACTCACAGACACACACTCAGACACCCGCACACACACATGCACATATACACACACACGTACGCGTGCATTTGTGTGTGCATGAGATAGCCCATTGACCTAATTTCGAGTTGATTTACAAAACTGAAAAACGACAACAGCAACAAAAACACCAAAAAAAAAAAAAGAGGAAAGGAAACAGTGAACAGTGCCACCCAACGGCAGCACCCTGAATCACCCCGAGCCGACACGTTCCGAGCCGTTACCGTTATTGTTGGTAGCCCCATTGAGGGAGTGATGAAGTGATGGGGTGATGGAGAGATGGGCGTAAGGAAGGAAGGGGAGAGTTGCAATTTAACAGTAGCCTAGTTCATGCTAGTCGACATGTCCCAGTTCGAGTCCGCTTCCTAATGGGCCAACAGCAGTTGACCACATTCGACCACAAATGGCACAAAAGCCGCACTGCCTCCTCCTCCTGCTCCTCCTCCTCCACCCCCTTCACAATCCGTTTGATTGGATTGTAGGAGTCATTGCGTTAGTTGCGGAAGTTACGGAATGAATGTAGTAAAAGTTACGGGGCCAACAGACCCAAGCGACTTTTAACCCAGGCGACGATGCGCGAGAGTGACGTTTAGTTTCTGTTGTTGTTGTTGTTGGTATCGTTGTTCTAAACTTACCGCACTGATTGGCCTTGGTGACAAAGGGTCGGATAGTTGGATCCCATATGAATATGTAATATAGGGACAGCATGATGGCCGCCAGTGAGACGCAGAGCACATAGACGGCCACCGTTAGGATGCGGATGACCTTACGATTGCTCTGCTGCGGCTGATAGCAACGGCTTATTGTCTCCGTGGGCGGCAGTTTCACTTTCTCCTCAAGCGAATTGACTTTGGAATTCATTTTCGCCTTTTTATTTGTATTTGTGTATGTATTTGTATTTGTATTTATTTATGTATCTTATTCTGATTTTTGTTATTTATGTTATTCTTCTTGTTGTTAACGGTTTTTATATATTTTTACAACTTTTTGTTTGCTTTTTACTTTTTTTGTTTGATTCTCAAATATTCGATGCTCGATTTTGATTTCAATTCAATTCGATTCAATTCAATAGGGTTTTTATTTTGATTGTGCTCCTTTTTGTTGACTTGTTAGCACTTTCGTTTTGATATGTTCAGCTTTGTTGTTGCTTCTGGCAGTGCACTGTTAGTCTAAATGTTGTTGATGTTGTTTTTGTTGTTGCTTTGTTATTATATATGGTACATAAATGCAATGTTTCTTGTAGTTGTTGCTCTTCTCCTTGTTGTCGTTGCTGCTGTTGCTGCTGCTGCTTCTTTTATTATTGTTATTGTGACGCGTCGCTCTCTTAAAGTGTTTACAGTTGAAAGTTGAAATTTTAAAGCTTACAGTTGCAGAGAGAGTCACTGCTATGCATAAAAACGCTGCCAACCGACGCGTCGAGCGAGTGCAAGCGAAATGACGCCCCAAACGCAAAAAGCTTCAACCAGAAGCAGAGCCTTTCTGCTGCTGCTGCTGCTGCTGACGCCGCTGCTGCTGCTGCCGCTGCTGCTAGCGATGCCTTTGGCTCCTGCATCGTCATCGGCATCGTCATCGGCTGCTGTTCGTTCGTTTGCTCGGTTTAGCCTTCGTGCTTTTGCTCGCATGCCTTCGCCGCCCTGCGATCCTCAGCCTTAAATCGCTGCTGCTCTTTTTGCTATTTTCGCATATAATTTCATTCATAAAATGCCTGTTTACTCCGCGCCAGCTGTCGTCGCTCTCTGTTGTTCATGTTTCATTTGCATACACAAATTTTTGGAGTGAAAAATGCTGCGTCGGCGTTAGCGTCAGCGTCAGTGTCAGCGTCAAAAAGCGGCTGGTTGCGGTCCGTTGGCTGTTGTGTTGTTGCTTTAACAGCAGCTGGCACGCGCCGTTGGCATTCCCAATAAACAGGCGAATGCAAATGCAAATGCAAAGTCAAAGGCAATGGCAAAGGCAGCGGGCATCACGTCGGCACGTCTTGCGGCCTGTCACTGCTTTATGTGTCAAGAGCGAGCAGCCCGCCCACGCCCACGCCCACGCCCTCGCCCACGCCCACATCTGTCCGTCCATCTAGCTATGAGTCAGCGGTCAGCGTTTTTCTTGACTGCACGTGGAAATGCAAATGCGCGCCTGATTTTTTGCCCAAATAAGCCAAAAATTATATTCAAATTCACATACGAAATGAAAACAAAATCAATCAATTGGCCGGCAATGAAATCATGGCCAAACATCGTGGTGAAAATTGCATTACAGTTGCCGTTGCCGTTGCTGTTGGCGATGGCGTTGCAGTTGCATCTTCATGCCTAATGCTCGGTTCGCGTGACCATGCCCAGGCGCAACCTTCGCAGGAGGCGTCGCGAAGGACACCGAAGGGCAGCGCAGCGCAGCGTAGGTAACTTTTGTTGTTGTTGTTGCTTCTTTGTGCTTTGCTTGGCCAACTTTCGCTGCTCGTTGAGTCCTGCACCTTCGCTTGCAAGCGCCATGCGCTGCTTTATTGCTTTTTTTATACCCTGTAAAAAATACTTAACATTTTGTATACCCAACGGGTGGGAAGCTGCTGCATGTAACAGGTAAACGAAGTTTTAATTCAAAATATACTCTTGAAAATCGACATAATTTGTTAACCATTAGAAGCTATAATCAAGTAATAAACATATTAAGTGAAGGTAAACAAATAAAATATGCTAATTTGTTTTAATTTTGCCACAAAACTTGACCAGACTAACTGTAAAATGTACACTTAAACACTGACTCTAAAACCGTGTAAGTTAATTGACCTTTTGAGTCGAGCATGCACTAATACACAGATACATATGTGAATTACACATATTCTGCTAAAACGCTGTTAGTTCTCTGTTAAGCGATGCTGTAGCTTTTAAGCTATCTTAGGGATCGGCTCTCATCACAGGGTATCTGATAGTCGTGTATGCAATTTAAGGCAGCACTCTTACTTGTTTTATATTTCGATTCGGCAATCGCTCGTCGCTGCTCGCTCGGTTGTTGTTGGCTGGAGGTTAATAATCTGCAACTAGGTCACTAGGACAACGAAGCGAATGCAACTGAAAGCTGAGCGAGAGACAGATACAGAGGCGCACAGAGAAAGAGAGAGAGAGAGAGAGAGAGAGAGAGAGAGAGAGAGAGAGAGAGAGAGAGAGAGAGAGAGAGAGAGAGAGAGAGAGAGAGAGAAAGTACACGGGCATCGGCTTGGACTACGAGCGATTTGCAACGTTGGCCATTGATTTTGTTGTATAAGCTTTACTCACACACACAAGCACACACAAGCACACACATACACATGCACATTCATCATGTTGGCTCGCTAGAATGTAGGCCAAACGCATACACACCCAGTTTTAATGCTTGCACCCTCATTCAACCCCTATCCCCAGCCCAACCCCCAACCCTTGGGGGCAGTTACACGAGTAGCGACCGAAACATTGTTTTAAAATGGCCCTCAAGGAATCTTCGTTGCAATCGCAGGTGGCGCGCCGCTTTCAACGGCCTTCTTGGGCACAGCAACAACAACAACAACAACAACAACAAGAATCTGAACTATGAGCTATCCTGAAATCGAAATTTACCCAAGTCAACATTTGCACGTAATACAGTTCTAGAGTTAAATTCCGTGCTGCCTGCTGTAAAGTAAAAACAGTATTTACATGGAAAACCTTTTGCAAAAATTGGATTACTTTTAACAGGCTTGCTGCAGAGAGTTAACGACTTGAAAATACCCTATTTGTTCTAGTAATATGTACATTTAATTAAGACCAAGTTCTTATTTTTAAGACCATAAATTCTTATATTTTCAAGACCACAAATCTAATTATAAGAATAAAACTTGTTTTTTTATAAGATTATACACTCCGTTTCACTTGAATAGCACACTCCATACACTCAATTTCCTTAGTCGATATCTTTGAACCAAATAAAAAACACTATTGTTTTAAAGTTTCTATTTATAGTGTGATAAATATTCTTCATTATAAAAATGAAAAAACCTAAATAAGCTCAACAATTAATATAAAATTAACTAAAAATCCAAAAAAATATAAAAATAACTCAAAAATTCTGTTTCACTTGAATAGCACATTTTTTTATTAAATATCTTTTACAGCTTTAAACATTAAGATTATTTTTTTTATTTATTTATTAAAGGTTTATCTGCAAATATCTATTAGTTTTGTAATGTGTTGTGGCTCAATTGTAACATGTAACCTCGTAAGCCCTAGTGGGAAGTGAATTACATGATCTTTTTATGTAATCAAGGGAAATTGTAGCCCACGCCCTCTAAATGGCTTCAACTAATTCACTTTTGGTTGAACATTGTTTTCCAGACTCAAAAACGTTTCTGGGCAGCCATTCCCATTTCCATTTCCAACATTTTCTATTATATTCTGATCCGGCGTGTATGGTGGCCAGTTCAGAATGGTAACATTTCTAGTTTCAATGAAGGACTTTACAACACTGGCAGTGTGTCTTGGTGCATTGTCGTGTTGGAAAGCTCATGGCCTATGATTAAACAAATTTTCTAATGCGAAAAAGCATTTTCCAAAACTCCTTAGTACGATTTTACATTAATATTTGAGCTTTGGAATTGGAGTTCACAAGTACCATAGTGAGATATTGCTCCCCAAACTAAAACCGTTCCCACACGGCTGTGCAAACGCTCCAACTGATGAGTGTCTTTTCTTAAATCATGTAAATAATAATAATAGCCATCTGGTCCTTTTAAATTAAACTTTATTTCATCAGAAAAACCTACATGATACCGCTCCTTGGTCCATGACATATTACCACGGCAAAAAGTCAATCGAGCTTCTTTACGTGTGGGGTTGAGTGGGGTTTTTTTTTTTAATTTCAAAAGTTTAAGGTGTTCCGCTTCGAAATAACCCTCATTACGGTAGTTTTTCTCGCATTAACACCTGCTTCTGACCTGATCTTGTCCACCGAACCATGAGAATTTGAAGCTTGCCGCAGAATCACCCGCTTATCTGTATTGCTAAGAACACTACTTGTGCGTCCCTTCATAATTTATCCATAGTTTGGATAATTTTTAGTAAAATTGTATATAACTCTTCTGCTTCTTCCTATTTTTTTCTGTATTTTGGTCACAGAAGGGTCACAATCAATATAGCTTTTTATTTGGACCTGTTCTTTGTTACTTAGCGCTGATCCACGGTCTATAATTACATAAAATTATCAAATTATATATAAAATGCACAAATCAATTTAAAAAACTTTATATTTTAATGATCTTGGCAGATAAAATGAAATTAAGTCTAAAATGTGCTAATCAAGTGAAACAAAAAATGCGCTATTTATTGAAGCAAATTCAGAAGAAATTATCGCAAAAATATAACGGTACATTTCCAGGTGTCTTATTTTTGTTGAAAGAGGATAAATAAAGTGACAAACAAAATACAACAACAATCAATAAATAATATCAAGCGAATACTTAAAGATGAGCAAATAATAATGAAAAAATTTTGTGTGCTATTCAAGTGAAACGCAGTGTATGTTCTTATTTTAAGATCAAAAAGTTTTGAATACTCAAGACAAAAAATCTCAAATTAAGATTAAGCTTCTTAACATTTTAAGAAGATTGAAGTAAGTAAGTAACAACACACAAAACACTTGCAGAACGCAATGAGCATTGATCGGTAAGCAGATGTTTGAAGAGATGCCAATCTCCATCATCAGTACCGTTGTGCTGACTTGACCAGCGATCCAATCCTAATGTCATTTTTGCGAAGCCAGAACCAGTTGTGAATTATAAGTCTCAAGAGGTGACAAAATTTTAACATTTTTGTTCTTATTTTAAGAGAAATAGATCTAAGATCTAAGATCTTTATTCTTATATTAAGAACTTTAGCTTTTTTAGAATAATATTCTTAGTTTTAGTAATTTGGTCTTAAAATGGTCTTATATTAAGAACAAAATATTTAAATTTGAGAATTTTATTCTTTTATTAAGAACTTACGATTTTTAAGATTAATATTCTTAATTTTAGTAATTTGGTCTTATAATATTCTTATTTCAAGAACTAAATATTTAAGATGAATGTTCTTAATTTTAGAAAGTGGTCTTTTTTTCAGTGTAGTTATAATTTCAGAATTTGGATAGGAATAAGCTGTTTATCATTCCACAATCTGATCCACCACTTACCATCGTAGTGGTTACTGTTAGAGTTGAGTCTTTGAATTAATTGAGGAATTAGCCAAAGGCTGGGGACTTCTTTTGGCCCTTGAATACGGGCGGCATGCGCGAGTCCCAGAAGAATATGTGGTAGATGGACAGAAAGAAGCCCAGACAACAGAGACCGCACAGGTAGATGACGATGACAAAGTAGCGCGCAAAGCGTTCCGAGCACGTCGGCTCGGCAAACACAATCTCGTCCAGCTGCGGAGATTTGGGCACATAGGAGTAAGCGGAGCGTCTTGGCGTTCCACTGCTGGCAAGCCGAACACTTTTCGAGCTAACTGTTTGACGCTGACAAGTCACTGGCTCCTCATCTCTAGCATTGGTACCGATTAGATTAACTATCTTGGCCAAATTGGCGGCAGCTGCTGCGGAGCTCGCCTCGGATGACATGTTAAACGCGTTAAGATTTTGGATTTGGCAATCTCAGCTTGGATCTAGAGTCAAGAGACACTTGTCAACTGACAGATGGCGCACCGATTACTGATTTCATTTAATTTCATTGACGCTGACGTCGATTAAATCAAAATCGGGTGACGATGTGGCCATTCGATGTGGGTGACGCAAGCCGGACGGGGACGAAGGCAGGGCATGTGGGAATGGAATGGAATGGTCTGGGGGAATGCTTGTGCTGGGTGGGCGATCCAACTCTGCGATTTAGTGGAACGTGCAAAAGCGGATTAGTTTTGTGCGTGCCTGTCAATTTTTTATACGAGTATCAGACCTAGATCCAGACCACCGACCACCGACCCCGACCCCAACCCCTGTTCCACGACCATTCGCTACGTATTTCATTACGCTCTTTGGGCGCCAAATTAATCCCAGTAATTGGTAGAAAGCGCGAGAAGATATTATTAGACATAGCCAGCTCAAAAGAGGGGCCTGACCTAAGGCAACACCCAAACACTCACCCAAATGGTATTGATACTGATGTCTGATGTATGATAGGTCCGCTCTCACTCTGTTTCTCCCTCTCTGTCTGCTCTCCTTAGCCAATTGGATGCGTATGCTTGAAGATGGGAAGCGGCGGCATGCGAGAGTCCCAAATAAACAGATAGTAGACGGCCAGCGTTAGACCCATTCCACTGACCCCACCCATATAGAGTATCAGTGTAAGGAGACGGAATGTTTTCGATTCGAAAAAGTCATTGGACTTGGGCACTTGAATTTCCTCGTCCTTTGCTTCCTTGACAACAGCGGCCAGATTGGACATTGTGGCCGACATGGCTGTGGATTAACTAAATACCGTAGGATGCGGATATCGCGAATATTCCTTAGGCCGTGTGAACGGAAAATAGACAAACACTTGGCACAAAAACGAAATAAAACAAAAAAAAACCGTTCAAATTTGCGGTCTTCCACGGCTTTGCGTCTCTGGCGGCGTACTGAATGAAATGCGGCTGAGACTTTGGCGATTGCCCGTTGCCCAGTCACATTTTCCGTATTTATTGCCATGTTTTTTTTTTCGCTATGTTGATTTGTTTTGCGGTTTCTTCATTGCTGTTGTTATTGTTGCCTGTGGTCGAGCGGTATCGAGCGTATCGCGGTTCGTTTAGGCCCTGTTCAAGTGAGGCGTGCTCCGGCAGCGTCTTGGCCGCCACGTTAATAAGATTCGACCATCCCAACCCCGTAATGTCTACCTACCTTCCAACTACCATCTACCCTCCCCCTTTGGCGCGCCCACATCACGTGCGCACTTCTTTAGCCACTTGACCTGGTTTGATTTGTTGTCAACGTCGACGAGTCGTGTCGTCGTTTGTTTTCTGTTATTCTTCTCCTGTTATTCTTCTCTGCTCCATATGCATTGACTGCACCCTATAATTAGTAGTCTCAGAAAGGGTCTGTCCAGTCCAAGCAGAAGCAGAAAACTGAAAGTTCATGTGGAACAAAGCTTAGGGATCTTAGCCGTATGATCCTGAGTGAAGGCCTGAGGCTGACCCTTGATTTTGAAAAACTATTTGCAGATGAAAATCCGTATGCTTATAATTTTCCTAAACAGCTAAGGGGAAAACTGCACAAAGACGCAAGACAAGACTTTATCAGATAGTTCTTTTACTCTAAAACAGCGGTGGGCACGCAGTGGCTCCGGGAGCTAGCGGCTGCTCCCAACTTTATTTTTGCCTATTCAGCGCCGTGAAGTCGCAAAAAAGAGTCGCGAGCAAAATAACAACAATAACTAATAGGGTTGTTGTTGGTGATGTTGTTCTAGTTTTTGTTGTAGTGCTCCTGAGCTCACATTTCTTGCCCACCGCTGCTCTAAAAAATTCTCTCTTATCCTTACTTATGTGCTAAAGCTAATATTTATGTTCTTGTAGATTTAGGGGAAAAGTTTAGGTTAAGTACCAGTAGGAAGGACTATCCCCTCATTTTATTTTATTGCCTTATGCAATTGAATTTGGGGCTTATACCTGGGGCTTATACCTGTTATCTGGTTGGGTAAGATAAACTGACATTGACATTTCGTCTATAAACCTACTTATTTCTTCCTCTTCGTTATCTCCTCAACCCCCTTAACATAAGAAATAACTCTTCCCCTTTTCGTATGCGATTGGATAAAGGGGTTTATTCTTGGTTGAATAAGATAAACTGATTTGATTGGGTAGTAACTACCCGACTTTCCCAATCAGACACTATAGGGTCGACGCTAGTCGCTCAGTATCAAAAGTATTTGGACGCCAATGGGCCATTGGCAAATCCAATTAGACATGAGCTCGTACGTTTGGCGTAGGTTGGAGAGTGTAGGGCGGGGTGTGTGTGTTGACTCACCTGATTGTGGCATCTAGATTGTGGTTCACTGGTACTCGTGCACTTTCTGCACCGGGTGACCGCCAATTGAGACGGGGAACTTGAGATGAATGTCCGGCATGCGGGAGTCAAAGAAGATGAGATAGTAGAAGGCCAGGACCATGCCCAATCCACTGATGCCGCTCACATAGATGAAGAGCGAGATCAACCGAAATGTTTTCGACTCGAAGAAAGTAGAGGGTGGCTGCTCCTTGGGCAGCTGGACATCGTCCGCCAATGGTTCCGTGGTCTTAGCTGATGTGGCCATCGCGACATCGTTGCAAACACTCCGGTCCGTTGGCGATGGCGTTGCTGGTCTTATGGCGATTCCAATTATGCAAATGAGAAATGAATTTAATTCAAGCCGACATCTTGATTGACTTTGATTGACGCCGATTGCTTACACGTTACGTTACCTTCCCGTTACCGTTACCGTCTCTGGTTTTGCAGGCACCGTGGAGAAATGCAAACCCGCTCAGAGGGAATACAGCTTCGAGGAGGCCATCACGCTGACAGGTGTCGGCAGGTTTCACCTTAAGCTGCTGCTCATCTGCGGACTCTGCTTCATGGCCGTCATGGTTGAGATTATGGGCGTCAGCCTGATAATGCCGCTGGTCAAATGCGATCTCCAGTCGACGATCGAGCAGCAGGGAATGCTCGCCTCAGCCGGTTTCCTTGGCGTCGTGCTCAGCTCCCATGCGATGGGCTTCCTGGCCGACACCTGGGGACGTGTCGCCACATTGCGCTATGCGATGATGTTCAGTGCCATCAGCTCCATCGTCTCGGCATTCTCGGTCAACATCTGGATGCTGATCGTCTGCCGCTTCCTCACGGGCTTCTTCATCTCGGGCGGCCAGGCGTGCGTCTTCAGTCTCTGCGGCGAGTTCCATGGCAACAAGTCGCGGGTGCGACATGTGACCCTGCTCTCCTGCTTCATGTGCGTGGCCATGATGTATGCCCCAGGTGAGTCAACCACACACTCAGTCAATCAAGAATTTCCGCGACATGTCAAAAAGTTTAATGATCCTGAAAAATGCTAAATTTGAAAGCTTGAAAGACTTGATAGCATGTCAAGCACGTTTCAGGATTGTTTTAAAGGATTTTGAGTGCTCGGTATTATTCCGCACAATAAAGTTCCTGCTATATGAACAAGAAAATGTATGTCTAAAAAAAATAAAGTACATATATTCTTGATCACCATCAGCAGCCAAATCGATATATGGGCATTTCCACAGAAAGGTCCACCGCGGCCGAAAACGTAAAATTGATCAAAAATTCACATCTTTTGAAATTTTCTTCCAGAAATGTATTTAAGTTATTTATTTGAGCAATATACACTAGAAGAAATTCAATAGGATGAAGATTAGATTCTACATGGTAATAAATTCACTTTTTCCATATTTATGTAAATTTTCTTAAAAATTGACTTCCAAAATGGACCGTTTGTGTTTTAACGATTACACTAAGTAGGACAGTAAAATTATAACATGAACCATTTTAATTCAAAGAAATATATTGAAAGTTGAATTTAAATAAGTTTTTCGGGCTGTTTTGGATATAAAATTTAAAAATAGAGAGACAGAAAGAACATAAAAATAGTGATGGTAAAAAATGTCCCGTGCGCGATGTCCCGTGCGAATATACGTCAAATTGAATTAAAAAAAAAGTGACAGTCATCTTTGAAAAAAATCATAACCATTTTTAAGAGGCATCAATGCACAAGAGTTTAAAATTAGTTGCATTAAAATATTGCCTCTGGATTCGCTGAAATTGGCGTTTGAATTGGTTGACCTCACAAGTCACTTCCATTTCGTGTCCCGTGCGAATCACTTGAATTTTGCTATTATCTTAAAAGATAAAAATTACCCAAAATCAATCTTTGCACCAATGAAAGAGCTAATCAAATGCTATATGTTAAGCCCTTCATCAAAAAAAAAACCGTTTCCTTTTTACCGTTTTTTTACTTTGAATGTGTACGAATGTCCCGTGCGCGAGTTTGGAAATGCCCATATGTAGACATGTCCGTCTGTCCGTCCGTCCGTCTATGTGAGCGCCTAAATCTCAGTGACTATAAGAGCTAGAGCAACCAATTTTGGCACACAGACTTCTATAAACATCATTTCTGTCTTCTTTCGCTCCGTTTTCAAGATATAAGGATTTTGTTTACTAATTAAAGTCAACTAATTTTATTACCCATCATCCAACTAAATCGTAACAAGATTGGACAAACACAAAGGTGGTAATGGCTGATTTAAGTTTTTAAGCCATGTAAGTGCCTAAAAGCAGGCAATACAAATATTTAAAATTTATTTAAATAAGTAACGGGCATTATAAAGTCGGGAGCTCGACAATAGCCTTTCCCACTTGTTTCTTTTTTATTTAGAACTGCTTGCAAGCACGATCCGTTTTTGAAGTATGAAAATCTAAGATCGAATCGTCCTTAAAGAATTCTAGAACGAGGCGGGATTAATTTAAGAAAATACAATTGCGGATCGAGTTGTTTTGAATCTCACTTTTATTTTTCAACACACTTCCATTGACAGCTGTTGCCATTGGCATCCTTCCTATGCAGTTCGACGCGTCGCTCTTCGGCATGGCCATAAGCTCTTGGCGCGTCTTTCTTATAGCCGACGTGTCCATTACGGTTTTAGCCCTGTGCGGTCTCTATATGCTGCCGGAGACGCCAAAGTATCAGCTGGTCCAAGGTCAAGTGGAGCTGGCACTGGAAACTCTGCGTAATATGTATGCCCAGAACTCGGGACGATCCCCCTCCGATTACCCAGTGGAGCGCTTGGCCCAACAGAGCGGCGGTGCCAGTCTGTCCAGTGTGCACGGCTTCTGCGATGCAGTGCGTCTCATCTGGCAGCAGACGGTGCCACTTTTCTACAGGTCACGGGTCTTCCAAACACTGAACATCTGCCTAACACAGTTCATGATCTATGGCATTGCCCAGGGCATCTTCATGTGGTTCCCCACCATACTCAACGAACTGGGCAAGGTGACCTCTCAGGACTCCCTGCTCTGCACTGTACTGCAGGGATTCAGCTCAGCCCAGAATGTGCCTGAGGATGGTGCCTGCCTCGTGGCGCCCCCTCTCGGCACCTACCAGGTGATGATCAGCATCGGCGGCGCCTTCACGATTATTTATCTGATATTCGCCTACACCATTGATCTGATTGGCAAACGAAATCTACTGAGTAAGTAACACACACTTAAATAAAACCTATAATCTGAGCCCAACCTTTTAAATTTTACACTACGCGAAACCAAAACCGAATCACTTTTTTTTGTTTTTTTTTTGACTAGAAAGTATATTTGCGTTTCATTCTAATTTAGACTTGGAATTAAAATAAAAAATAATAGTTAATATTTAAATCTTCAACTTAAGTTAAAACATTTTAAAAATAAGAATTTTTGAGATAAAGAATTTGATAGATTTAAAAATTACAGAAACATGGAAAAAATACAAATATTTTTTTTTTCGTATTAAATTGAACAAAGGCTGGAACCAAAACCGTCGGTGTACAGTTTGTCAAGTAATTGTTTGCAAAGCCTTTAAAATGTAATATTTTGACTTAAAATAAGAAAGTAATAGCTTATTATATATGTTTGGAAAGGTCATTTAATTTTCGTTCGAATGATGCAAAAATTTCCTTAACCCATTGAGTACCCATGGAATATTTTGAATTTTTGCAAAAGTCTACTTTTTGAACTTTTTTCCTCGATCTTTCACAAAAAATATTTTAATGCAAAAAAATTCTTGGAACAATTCTTAGAGTAACTGCAAAAAAAATTTTTGCTAGTATTTTTTAAAATTGTTTGAAAATCCTAAAAATGACAATTTTAACCCATTTTTCCTCTATTTCATGCAAAAAGTGCCTTTTTTTCAGTTTTCAAAAAATTCTAAAAATACTAGCAAATATATTTTTGAAAATGTTTTTTTGCAGTTACTCTTAGAATTGTTCCAAGAATTTTTTTGCATTAAAATATTTTTTGTGAAAAATCGAGGAAAAAAGTTGAAAAAGTAGACTTTTGCAAAAATTCAAAATATTCCATGGGTACTCAATGGGTTAAGGAAATTTTTGCATCATTCGAACGAAAATTAAATGACCTTTCCAAATATATATAATAAGCTATTACTTTCTTATTTTAAGTAAAAATATTACATTTTTAAGGCTTGGCAAACAATTACTTGACAAACTGTATTTTCAACTTGTACGTGTAGATGAAATCGATCAGTCTATGATCAGATTATTGAAATATCTTTCAGTCATTGGTCATTGAAAACAGCTTGTCTCCATTTCAAATAAATACTTACCACTTAAAATAAATACCTTGTTTTTTTTGGTCACACTTCATTTTTTTAATCTGTATATGAAGTATATATAGCACAATCAACACATCATTTTCTCAGTGTAGAATATGAATCACTTTATTAGGATTGGTTCACAGTCCTCCTTTAGCTAATTTGTCTTGGTCTCTTTGCAGTTGGGTGGATGGTGTTGACATTGATCTCTGTCTGGTGTTGTTACACTATGTGACACAGTTTGCTCCGCTGGTCATCGCCCTGACCTTGGTAATGGCCATTGGCAATTGTGGCGGAGTGGTGAGCACCATGGCAATGGAATTCTATCCGACTCAGATCAATGCGATGGGCATGTGCTTTATCATGATGATCGGTCGCCTGGGCGCCGTTGTGGGCAGCAATCTGATGGGTCGACTGCTGTTCAACAGCTGTGAGGTCACCTTCTGGACCCTGCTCGGAATAGTCATAGTGCTCACCTGTATGACATACTTTCTGCCAGATCGGGCCAGGTCCAAAAACATATCGCCAACGTCATCTACGACTCAAATTAATTCTAAGTAAACTGTTTAAAACTCTAGTTTAGGTTTGAGCTAGACAGAGCGGGGAATATTGATTAATTTTTTTTTTTAAATAAATATTTTTCCAGTAAAGCATAATTATTTGATAAAGTTAGTGAAGTATTTCAGTAAAATTACAATTAATTCCAAAGATAAAATCAAGACAAATTTCAAACTAAACTAGCTAACAACAAATAATTTATTTAAACAATATTTTGATCAGTACATCCTGCTCTGGAGCTAGAACTCTATTTCATATTTTTTTTGCTACAACTATAAGTACTGAATTAAGTTCGAAACAAATTTTAATTTAAAATAAAAACTTAAATTAACTCTAATTAATATTTTTTTATTACGTGATTGTTGGTATACATTTTACCCAATTTAATCTTAAGAATATAACGCCGTACTCCGATAAAAGTAAAAATTAGATTTAATCAATTACAATTCATACACTTTTGCACTATAAGTACAGGGTCTAAAAAGTCATTCATAAATCAAAACTCTCTCAGAAAAATATTAAAGCTCAAGAATTGCGACCTTGCTCTGGATTTGGCAACATTTTTACTTGTTTTGCTGTAAATATTTGTAATTTTTTTTATGGAAGCATTTGCAAAGTAAAGCAAAAAAAAATTAAATAAAAAAAACTGGACTACTTCTGTTTAGAACGGGAACCTGAATGGGAATGGGAATAGAAATGGGAACGGGTACGGGAACAAGAGCAATTGCATTGGAAATGGATTAAGTAAATGTTTGTGCTCATTTCTACAGTTGTTGTTGTCAATGTTGTTGTCGTTCTTGTTGTTGTTGTCAATGTTGTTGTTGTCAATGTTGTCGTTTGCCGATAGCTGTTGTGGCTGCATTAACATTCTTGGCATTGCCTGCCAGGGAGAGAGAGAGACAGCAGGAGGAGAATGAGGAGCAGTCGGAGGAGGGTCTTGAGTCGCCACTAAACGCATTCCAAGTGCCGTCTGCATCTGCAATCGTAAGTACGAGTATGCTTTTTATTTATTCAGCGAACGGTGTTTGCTCCGCCGTCTGTGCCGTCTATAGAGTCTGCAGAGTCTGATCCGCCGCCATAGTTTGACTTAAAGTCAGAGACAAAGACAGAGACAGGGACAGAGTTAGAGATAGAGTTGGAGTTAGAGTTGGAGCTGCCAATCATAAATACGAGTACGTAACACACACGTTGTCACTGGCATCAGGCATCAACTATCAACTATCAGGAGGCATGAGCTATTGGACATGGCCCAGGCATTGACCATAGACTTGCCTAACTGCGCATTTGTCGACTTATATGGCATAGACAGATAACCACATAACAACTGCTAGTCCCACTGCCAGTCCCATTGCTATGTTGCCACCACTGTGTGTGTAGTGTCAGTGTAGTGCCAGTTCCATTAGACAGTCCCGTTTTCCATTCCCCATCCCCATCCCCATGCCCATCCCCTTTCCCCTTGCCCTCGTCCGCAACTTGGCGACACTCTTTCTAGCCTCAACGAGTACTCATACTCGTACTCATACTCATACTCGTACTCGTATGTAACCGACTACCAAACGGAGTAAATTAGCCCACACCCACCGACCAAGTGGATTCAGCACAACACAGCACAATTGTCTTCCGGCTCTTCCGCACATGGCTCCATGCAGTTCCATATTGTACCTGTTCCAGTTCCAGTTCCATTGGTTCTACTTGCATTTAACGGTCAACCCAAAAACCACAAATAAGTACGTTTAAACTCGGACTAGGATCATTGTTTTTAATTTAATCTAAGGAATAAAAAAATCTAAAAAGGGAATAAAATCTTTATGATTTATCTAGTTATCTAATTAATCAGTCAGTGTCAAAGATGCTCTAAAATTATGCTACAATAAATAATAAAATGAACTTGTAGCTAACCGTTTTCTTTTTATGAGAATATCTGCCTACATACCAATTTCGGTGCTTCTAGCTCTTACCATTTTCAAGATTGTTCATTCGTTTCAGGGATTGCTATCGATATTTAGGTATTTTAACTAATTTTTGTCTATTTATTGACCATAAATTACTTTGAATTGGACATTAAAAATTAGTCTCAAAAGCGAAGATACCGGGAACATTAAACATTTTAAGTAAAAAACTGTTTAAAATATATATTGAGTAAAAATCCATTAAATAAGTAATTCGAAGTCTTGGTTCCTGATTTTGTTTTGGGTTATAAGTCTTTTATAGACGTTGGATAAATGAAAATAAAGTTATATACAGTGAATCAGCATTACTACATGCCTACAATCATAATCCCTGGTGAAACTGTTCAGATATTATGCTCCTACAATGTTTATAAATGAAAAGTACGAATACATTTAAATAAAGAAACTGTGCGATTTCTTTTCCAATTTAAAGTTTTTTTTTCTAAATCAGACTATCTGTCAGTCCGTCTGTCTGTCTGTCCGTTAAGCTGTACATATGTATCTAATCTATGCTTGATTCACTGCATCCGTGGGTTGAACCTTGTCGCCAGTGGGCCATGATTACTTTCACGGGCGTGGCGTGGTCAATATGGCTCAATGTGGGCAACACAGCTGCAACTAATGTCGCGGCAATTAAGTGGCAACAACTGTCGTTCATCAATCATTGGGCATTGCTTGGATTCGAACTACGAAGTACGAGTCTGTTGACCCGAAAATGGCCTCAAATTAGCGGTAAATTTGGGTGGGCATGTGTGTGTGTGTTTGTGAGAGCCAACAATTGGTAAACAAAAAATGGGGAGATGCAAGTGACGCTCATCTACGTTGATTGACTGCCAAACGAACAAGAACAACAACAACAACAACGACAACGACAACTGCGACGTGCCGTGAAATAAAATCAGAGATAAAAGTCGCACATCCAAATGGAGCAGCATCTTCTGGATAGGCAAACGGCAAAAATAGTTAAATAGTCGACTTAGGCAAATTGGCACGAGGCGACGGCAATGGCAATGGCAAAAACATTGGCAACAGCAAAGACTACACAGAAAAAAACGATTTTCAAAAAAAATTGTATATATGCACGACAAAAAATAGCAATAGTAATAATATAATTAAGAAAACTACAAGTTTCAGAATAGATATAATACATAAATAAAATTAACAACTTCTAGAATCGAAATGTAAAAATGTACCTACGAAGTTTATGACTATGTGGTGGATTCATTTATGAGGAGTTTCTTGTAGCGCTAGGATGTAAGATAATAAAATAAAAATTGAAATTAATTCAATTCCGTCTCAGCAAATATTTGAATTATCGGTGCTCCTTGAGAGTTTTTTCAGTAAAATCAAATGTTTTAGGTTTTTGTTTTTGACTATTTTAATGCTTAATGGTTTGCCAATTTAACAACATATTGTGTTAATTTATCAATAATATCCTGAATACTAAAATCAAGAATTTTAAATTTGAGTTTTAGAATGATATTTTTATATTTTTCCGTGTACAGCCAAGTCCAGGAGCAACCTGCGGCAAGTGCGTTGAGGAATTACAATGATGACAAGAGTTGCTGAATAAGAAGAAGGCGAAGGCGAAGACGAAGTAGAAGATGAAGCCAATGGCAATGCCAAAGTGTGCTGTTCGACATTGCGATGCCAGTCATAGAAACAGGCGACGTTAATAGATTTACACGCCAACTGAAACAAGAAAGAATTGAGAGAACGACAACAGCAACAGCAACAGCAACAACACACGGCAGCAACTGTTGCTCATGATGCCAAATTAAAAAAAAAGTGGACTGCGCATGCGTAGAATGGCAATGAGAATGAGCACAGAATCAAACTCTACTAGAAGCATAAATACTTGTTACTCAGATCCGAGTACGAGTACGAGTGCTCGTACTCAGACAGTCAGATATACAGATTATGATGACGACGACGGCGACGACGACTGGGCCGGCCAATGCAGCCAGTGGCAACATTGTTGCCTTGTTGCCACAGTTATCCACCTCGTCATCTGCAGCTAATGAAGCGCCCGGATATTCTGTTTATACGTATCGCATAACACGATACTCGTATTTATAACAAATCAAAGTCAAGCCTTGGCTTGTTTATAAACAAATCAAAATCATTTTATTGAATACAAGTTGACCACAAAAATTGAGAGGTTAGCATTGAGGAATACTGTTTAGTGTTTTTTTTTTTTTTTATTGTCAAGTTAAGTTCTCAAAAAATTATATAATAGATAATATAAAAGATATATTCTGATGTCAAATTTATAGATATTAAATTAAGTCTAACTACTCATTGGAAAATTTATTCTAATGCTCCTGTATAAACTGAAGATATATGTAAATACAAATTTGATATTAATTTCGATGCATTTTATGATTCGTCAAGACAACACTAAGATACTTATAACTTATGTATAAGTAAGAGAGACCTCAAGAGAGCAATACATTGGACTCAATTTTAATTTAATAGATAATCTGAATAAAGGGTCATTCATAAAGTGTGCATGACCTTTTAAATTCGAATTGTTAAATGGAAAGTAGAAACAATAATTGCAATCTTTTACACCTAAGTTTTAAGCGTTCAAAGTTTGATAGTTATAGTATTTGAAACGGTGTTATATAATCGTGGTTGCTTGATGATTAACATTTATGAGGATTAATAAAACATTACATATAAAAAGGCTGCTATGATTAGGGAAAAACTTTTGTAATGAAACTTTTAGGATATAGGTATGTTTGTATATATCGGGACCGCGATACTTATCATGTGTGCCAAATTCAAAGGTCTAACTTCACGAAGATCATGTTTTGAATAATCGCGAAAAACTCAACCACACCAATAGTCTTAATTTAAGACTCTTAAGGATTACGGTATTTATGGCCGTTTAAAATTTAAATAATATCCAATAGATAATACAAAATTTTAATAACTAATTTGAGCTTTCCTAATATTATGTGTTTATGGGGAATCTAATTATGTGTGTCATGACAATAAGTATTGCCACCTAGCTTAACACAGTTCACAACGCTCATTTGCAGGGATATGGGAATATCGTGATATGCATGTATGTATGTATGCGTGTATGTGTGTCGCATAAACAAGGTAAGTGATGACGACGCGCCGCTTACAGAGATGAAAACGCAGACGACGACGACGACGTCGACGCCCGCCAAGTCAAACGTTATTTAATCAGAATCGTAAAGGCAAAGGCACAGATAGACGCACAGAGAGACACACATGCACATGCACATACACATACACATACACATAATAGTACACAAGTCTCAGCAGCGTCTGCTGCAAAACGGCAAAACAGCAACAACGACAGGTGCCTGGCAGCGACAGAGGCTACAGTAACGGCAACGGCTGAAAGAAAAATGCAGCAAAAAATAAAAGCTGGCGTGCGGAATATGCGAACGCGACTGCGACTGCAGCAGCAGCAGCCGCCGCCGCGACGGCCAATCAATTCTGAGAAATGAAAACGCCGTCTTCGGCATCGTCGTTGTCGTTGTTGTTATTGCTGTTGTTGTTGTTGTTGGTGGCACAATTGTGCGATGGTTGCCAGGTTGCCAGTTGCAGGCAAAGCAAAAGCCACAGCCACAGCTACACATAAACATAAAAGAATGCGAAGAAATGCAAAATGCAAACACCACGAGCCACTTTCCAAATGCATTCATGATGTTTACCGTTGAAATGCGCCCAGTTGCCAGTGTGAGTGTGCAAAAGAGAGAGATACACAGACTGAGACACCGAGAGAGAGACTGAAGTAGCACTCACTACAGCAGCAGCTGAAGCAGCAGCAATAACAGCAACAGCAACAGAGACTGCACTGGCTCTGGCATCGGTCAATGCAGTCAGCAACAGCAAATGAGGAGAAAAGCACAAGCGGAGCACCAGCAACTTTACGTCCACTACAAACACACACACACACACACACACACATACAAACGCACACATTTGAAGGTGGTGACAGCAGGGTTGCCACTTCCACTGATTTATATCAGGCGGAAATCAGTTTATTTCCCCGATATTTTAATTAAGGCTACAAATCTGCAACTTTTCGGTACCATTGAATATGATTTCAATTGATATTAAAATATAAATAAAAATAATTAAATTATCAGGTGTGCTACAAAAATCACAAGTGAAAGCGAATTCAGAGAAAAGCAATTCCACTCCGAGAATTTCTCAGTGCCACAGAACTTCGAGTGATTTCGTTTTTTTTTTTTAGCATGTTCACCAACCTTTTCGAACTCAGCTGCTAGGGTTGGCCTCCTTCTCATATTAAATTTTTCAAGGGTTTGTTTAGCAATCTTTTTAAGTTTATCATTGCAGAACAATAGATTTTAATGTTTTTTTTATTTAATCTATATAATTTAATTTATTTACTTAATCATTGATTTTGTGTAGCTACACAAAATTTAAAATTTATTGGCGCGACAAACAATAAAAGTTACTCGACAGCTCTAAATTCTAAAATTCGGAAAAAAATGTGACATTATTCGCATGGCATCGGACGCAAGTGGATTGAGCGATGATTTCGTTTTTCTCAAAATTGTTCAGGTGATTGGACAGTGTCACGGAGAAATGAAATTGACATGAAATTCAAGTGGAAGAGATTCCTGTGGCATACCTGTATATTATTTTTTTAATTGCTTTCCAAATTTTCTTAATTTTTTTGGCCCAGGAAATTATATTACACATAGACTGAGATCTTTTTGAAGATGATAATTAATATTATCAGGCCTTGTTTCGATTTAAAATGTGTTGTTCATGTTGAATTAATTTTTTCTGGGTATGTAAAATTTATTGTTTTTCACTTTATCGGATTTGAAATTAACTAGCTCAAAGTGTATTCAATTCGCAATATTTTGTCAAAATGAGAGGAAATTGACTTCCGAAAAACTTGGCCGATATGGAATACAGGCTGGTACAAAATTATTGTCTAAAAAAAATTAAATTAAAAAATGTATGGTATTAAAAGAAATATAGAGTTTTAAATCTATATAATTACTTTTTTTTGGGAAGAATCTTAAAAAAAGGGGATCCGTTCGGGTTCGGATACAAGGGTTAGATTATGTTAATAAAAAATAAACAAATTGTTATAAAAAGTAGCTTTCATAAATTTCACTATTCGATAAATCGCTTATTTTATTAGAGCATTGGCAACTCTGAAACAGCAACAACAACAAATTAGCCAATTGCAAAGCCGCAGCTTAAAATTCAAGTTCAAGTGCGTGTTTGCGTCGACAACGCTGTCAATATAAAATGATCCTGCAGGAGCTGCATCTCTTTGTTCCTATTACCATTTCTGGCGCCCAGTTGTCAAATGATTCTGTTGTATTTGTCCATCTAATCAGTCCAACTGAGAAGCAACAAGTGCTAATTGGAGCCTGTGTGTTCCATTACGAGTGTTTTGAGTTCTAAACTGCTGCTGCGCCTGCTGCTCTGCTGCTCTGCTGTGCTCATTTGTGCAGTTGGCGTCGCCGCCGTCGTCGTAGCGTCGAGTGGAGTCGCCTCGATATCGTTGAGAGCGCCGGCGCAGCCAGTCACAGGCGGCTGGCTGCTGCTGCTGCTGCTGCTTCTGTCTCTGCTTTTGCTTCTGCTTTGGCTTCAGTCGCAGTCTCAGCGTCAGATTTTGCGGCCCGTGATGTCTATGTGTGTGTATTTGTCTTGTATGTGTGTGTGTGTGTGTGTGTCTGTGAATATCTTGTCTTGAATTTCTTCTTCTGTTCCCGACAGTTACATTACGAGGCCAAAGAAAGTATCTTGGCTGGCTCGCGTGTATTTCGCGTTCGTCGCTCGACGAGTTCACACGTCTTTGGCTCGCTTGGCGCATCTAACACACAGAATCAGACCTTTGATTCTGAATCCGAATCCGAATTCGAATTCGAGTCCGAATCCCGCATCCGAATTCCGCTCGGATTGTAAACGAGTCTCGTTTTTGTCTCGTGCTCTCTCGCCCAAAGTTGCCCAGTGTCAGTGTCAGTGTGTATTAAATTCTGTTATTTTTTTTGTTTGTTGCTGTTGCTGATGTTCTTTTCGCAATTACCGTTATTCAAGTACAACCACGCACCATAGAGACACCAGCAGCAAGAGATCGCAGTGAAGTGAGTGTTGTTATTGCTGTCATTGTAGTTGTTGCTATTGCTAGTGTCATTGTTGTTGTTGTTGTAACTATATATATTTTATTGTTAGACATACTAAACCCAAGTTAACCCCTTGCAAACGATCGTAAACTCTGAAAATTGTAATTCTATTGTGGCTTATAATTTTTTTGTTTTTTCATTTTTTGTGATAAACTATTGAACTAATGAATGTGTGCGCTAAATGATTCCAATTGGACTCCGGTCAGTCAAATAGGACACCAGCAGCAGCAGCAACAACAACAACAACAACAACAAGTTGAAGAAGTTGATGGAGAAGCGCCAGCTGCAGCTGCGGCTGCATCTGTAAATAGCGCTGCAGCTGCGCAGCAGAGCCGATTAACCAGCCAGGCAGGGGCAAGCGGACTCGGCATTTCATGCTTTCTAATTTTTTCCAATTAGCACAAAAGCTGTGCTCTCTCTCTCTCTCTGGCCAATTGAGAATCGAAATCAAAATCAAAGATTTTTCTTTTGCGGATGCAAAGCCTTTTTTTAAAGCCGCTGTCGCATTTACAGTTGCAGTTGCAGTTGCAGCAGCGACAAAAAGCTGTGAAAAAGTATTAAGAATCATCATTATACACGAATCAAAACAATGTGTAAAAACGAAACGACAATAATAAAAAAGTGACTTGTCATGAGCCTCCTCTCGACGTCACTCTTTACTCTCGTTACTTATTGACAATATACCATTAACCAATGCCATTCACATTCCCATAAACACACACATAGACACACAGACACATATTTATATACACCTGTGTGTCTGTCTGTTCTTTTTGGCGTCTACTGTCGCTGTCTCCGGCTTTCGTTGCCATTGATCCAAATTCAACAAAACGAGAGAGCCAGAGTGAGAGTAAGAGAGATAGATGCACATATACAGTTAGTCCAAAATTTGTTTTGACAAAACATTAAACTCATATTTAAAGCTTAAAATAACTAAAACCAAATGATGTTATCATTTTTTTTTTACCAATAAGAAACGAAAATAAGATGTGTTAATTTTTGTTTGTCAAAATAACATACTGACTAACTGTATATAGTATGTGTCAAATGGCAACTAATCACTAATCAGTTGCCATCATCAGCAGCAGCAGCAGCATGGATTTTTCAACTTTTCAATGGGAAAAAAATACTTAATGATATCCCCCAACCCCAACCCCAACTCCAACTCCAAACCCAACACACAACCCAGCCACTTGTACAACACGAGACCCAGTCGCACTCCTCGCAGTTCCATTTCACCAGAGTTTCTTGCTTGCTTGCTTGGCTGGTTCGTTCTTATTTACGAGTACGTTACGTGTTACGAGTATGCAGCGGTCTGCCGATTTCACTTCATCTTCTTCAACGTACTTTACACGTTCCTCGTCTTCGGCGTCTTCTGCTTTTTCTTCAACATCTCATTTTTTGACGTTACTCGTATTTCATTTATTTATTTTTTTATGTTTGTTTTTATTTATTTACTTTTTTTTTTTTGGTATATTTTATGCACTTGCTGGACGCGTACAGATTTTAGATTTAGTCAGAAGAGAGCAAATAAATCGTTGACAATACAAACAAACAACTCACGCACGCGTATATAAATCTATACACACATACATAATACGCTAAAAGCTCTCATTAAGTGGAGCATTGAAGGAGCTGAAGAACGAGAGCGAAAACGAGAGCGAGGAAGAGTTAAGCACGAGGACATTTGCTTTATACCGGTAAGTGGAAAAATATTCCAGTCTGCACACATATTCATGCATACATACATATGAATGTGCACTTGTGCATGGGAAAATTAATCTGTGAATCTATGTATGTATTGGTGAATGTCGTGACATGCCATTGTCAAAAAGCACACGTACATGAATATGCATTTATCTGCACGTCCTGTTCGAGAATTTGCGAGTTGTAAGACAGCTTTCAACTTTTGAAAATAGTAAAAGGAAAATGTTTAATAATTTGATAAGAATGTGTGGGAACATCAAAGCTTGAATTATTCCACGTTAAAGTTTTATGCAGTATTTAAAGTTAAATTTTCTAAAATCAATAATTATTGATAAACATGTATATAAAATCGTTAGTGACATGTTTGAGTCATAAACAAAAATGCAAGCTCACATCTAGGAAAATACTAAATAGAAAAAACAAAAATATAAAAATACCGAATTTTAAGGTATTTTTCTAAAATGTTGCAAAGTAGAAAAATATTGTTTCTTCCCATCTGTTTTAGAAAAACGTCAATTTTGTTTAATAGTGTGCTCGATGGTAACATTTCTAAACTAACTATTACTACATATTCAAATAGAATGGAATATAATAGAAAATGTAGTAAAATATAAGCAGTGACAGCTAAACCTAATTTAGCTGTAATCATTATCGAATAAACAATCATTTCGTTCAGTGTAATTAAACATTAATAAAGCTAATGAGTTCACATATCAATCAAATGCAATCGAATCATTTAGCAAACAATACCACAACACAGATAAATGTCCACACACAAAGCTAGAGAGAGGGGAAGGGAAAGAGAGAGGGAGAGAGAGTGGGACAGTCAACAAGAGAGCGGTGTTAAATGCATTTGATCCGTCTTGGAGCGCATTAAATGCACCGTTAACTACTTCGAATTCTAATCAAGCTGATGCGACAAACCAAACCAAAGAACCAAAGAACGCCGCGCGGTGGCACAATAAACTCAATTCCTCGCGCCAGTTAGAAAAAAACAGAAAAGACGAAGCAGAAAAACAAACACATACAAATACACATGGACACATTAAGAGAGACAGGTAACAAACACGCGACATGGCCATAAATGCAATGCCAAGTTGCAAGTTGCAAGTTGTTGTTTTTGCCGTTGCCGTTGTCGTTGTCGCATCTGTTGCAAGTTGGCAAACGGAGATCAACAACAACGGCAGTCGACAGTCCACATCTTCAACTGCATCTGTGTGTGTGTGTGAGTGTGTGTGTGTGTGTTGGCCTCAAATCATTTGCTTTGAAGCATGGGACACCCTATGAAGACGTGACGCGTCTGCGTTCAAGTCTCTGTCTGGGCTAAGTCATGAATCTAACTCGTACTATTTGATCTATGAGCATACAAGCATACATACTCACATACATACATATATTGTATTTATGCCCATTTCCTCTACACTTCTTAACTGTTATTTTCTTCTAAGATCTTTTGCATATTTGCTGATGGCTTGCTATTCGAATTCATTTGAATTTCATTCATTGTTTGACATCTTTCTTTCTGTGACTTTCGTTCGCCAACTACCGGCAATAAACAACATCAGCATCAGCATCAACATCAACATCAACTTCAACTTGTTGCCCTCTCTTCACTTCATCACCCTCCTGTCACATTCTTAACCTTCGTCTTCCCCTTTTTGATGACGCATAATTTATAAGCTAATTCGATTTTGCCTATTGGCATCTTTTCTTTAGCGGCTTGTTGGGAGAATACGCACACAGATACAAATACAATAAAGGTTAAAGATGCAGATACAAATACAGCTATAGATACAGATACACATTTAACATGCGATGCCTTTCTACGAAAAATGTTAATTTGCGCTCAACAAGCTTCTTTTTTTTTTTAACAACTCGAATATATTTTTCTTGTTCTTCTTTGTCTTCGTCTTCGATTTTCGAAATCTCCACCGGCGTCTAACTGTTCTTTTGCCTTTCTACGGTGCACAGACACAAAAAAAATAAAAATAAAATAAAGCACTGTTACCAACTCACTTCTCACCGATCCCGCGACGCGTCGTTTATCTCACTGCATTCCAATAATGAAATGGAAATTTCCTCAGACGCCTTCTCCCTGAATCTCAATGCACCCGATAAAAAGGGAGAGTGAAGCTGCCTTAAGTAATACTATTGTTCATATTGATATGGAATTGTACAATCAAAATTTACTTTCAACTTAAGTAACGTGTGTAGTGCAAGCTTAAAGCACCTTGCTGTGCTTAAAGCTTTTCAATTATTATACTCTGCAACAGTAAGCTTAAAGCACTTTGTTGTGATTAAAGCTCTTGCATTATTATGCTCTGTGGAAAAAATCTGCTTTATTAGCTTTAGCAGTATTGACTAATTACAAATTCACAGTTTAGTCTTTATACAATTCCAATAAACCTCTGCAGCTTTAAAGCTTGTTAAACAGCTGGCCAAGAAGTGCAATTAAATTCAGTTTAAACACTTTCAGCTGCTATGACTTCGTCAAACAATATGTAATGTGTTTATCGATTTTATTTGTTAATATTTATCTCTCCTTTTAAATATATTATGATTCCAAAGTGCTTTCTAAATCGCTCTAAATTTTTTCAAATGCTAAGGATTCTTTCTTTTCTATTCAAAAGTATATATGTATGTTCTATTCTAATAATAATAACTATCTAATATTCATTTCATATATTCTCTAAGTATGCAGTTCTGATTCTCTTAGTAGAATAATTTACTGCATTTAAATTTTTGTATAATATAATATCTAACATTTTTGACAACTCAGTTAGAATGAAGATCTCAAAATGTACTTATTTTATTTAAGTCAACTAAAAATTTAAGATAACATTACAAACTAAAAATATTAGAATATCAACCAAAATTATTTAACAATTTAAAAACTAAATTAGAAATAGAAGAAGAACAATTTTTAAAGCTGTGAGATGTGGTGTCCATTTTGTGACCATTCCCAGTACCATTCTCAGTCTGCCCGCTGAACAGTTAACTGTTTACGGTACTCAGACACCGAGCAGTTTTGTACCCTAAGCCCACTACTAAACATTTCTCAGAGTGGCGGTGCGGCTAACAATACCAGTTTGGGTGGCTAGTTTAGAAACCAGTTTAATTAAAATTGGGTCCAAAAGAAAGTGAACTATTTGGGAATGTACTCGTATTTCATTTATTTTGCTTATTTTTGTTGTTGTTGTTTATTTTCTACGCATAACAGGTGTGTGTATAATCATCATTATATTTAACAATAATATGGTTATTGTGTTGCACTTTTCATTGTGCGACGAATGTCAAAAAAGGCAAACACAAAAATCCAGAAAATGGCATAAAAAAATGCTTTATAAGTAACTGCGTTTTGTTTGGTGGTTTACCGTTTAACTGATTATGTGTGTGTGTGTGTGTGTGTGTGTTAGTGTGTGTTTGTGAGTGTGGAAAAACTCAACGATTCGAAAGTGGTCTTCGAATAGCAATTTTCCCAAGCCAAACCGCCCAAATGGCTTTTGATATTTGGCTCAATTTATTGGCCCGTACAATGAGTGAGGCTGTGGCAAGTTAGAGTTTGGAGGCAGAGCGGGGAAAAACGGAAGGCAGTGGAAGGCGGCGTGACGGCTAAAAATGAAAAGTGAAAACTGCACATAGATACTTACATACATACAGATACATATTGTGCGACAATTTTGCTTTTCCATTTCATTTGATCGCGGAACGCGGTACGTAAATGTGGCTTTAATGAAAATGCCGCTGCCACAAATTGGGCTGACTGAATTGGCTGCAAGGCGTTGATCAGCTCAGTTCAAGCTCAGCTCTGATCAGCTCAGTTCAAGCTCATATCGAGCGTGGCAAGTAGCTGGCTGCTGGTTGCAAGTGGAAAGCCCCATCATTTGAAAATCCTCATTCAAAATGCGATACTGTTAATTGCAATTGCGGCTGTGGCAGCAACAGCAACAGCAACAGCAGCAACAACAACAACAGCGACGACTGCTTGCCATTACCATTAATTAAGCGTTAGCGGAGCGTGCAACATGCGCAGCAGCAGCAGCAGTAGCCGGTGTTGCCACCAATGCCACCAAGCCACCGCACTTTCTTTGGCTTACATATTTAGACCTCAGACGTCAGACGGCTTTTTAAGTAGATCTTGTCCAGGCGGGCCACTTAATTGGGCGCCATGGCGTGGCAACAACGCCGACAGGGGCTGAACAGAGGGGAGACAGGGGTGAGGGCAACACATGCAAACAGTTAGACGCGCTGTGGCACGAGTCTGATATTGAAACTCCCATCTTGATCTTGATCTTGATTTTGATTTTGATCTTGACAACAACAGCTGACCGACCGCTAACATCGTTGTGGCATTGGGTTCTTTACCGTTTCAGCCAACTGATCAAACGACCAACCGTCTAACAAATGTGGTCTACCAACTCCTCTAATTAGCCAAACATTAGAGTGACAAAAAAAAAATAAAGCAAAAGAGTGAAAACGTTAAAAGCGACGGACGACAAAAAAAGAGAAATTAATTGGGCTCAAATTAAAGACAAATACAACGAAAATTTATACAGACAATTTACCGTTGTTAAAACGCATTTCTATTGATTCTTTATGTTGTTGTTGTTGTTGTTGTTTGTAGTTGCTGTTGTTATTGTTGTTGGGCTCTTTTCGACGTATTCAATTTACAGTTCTGCGAGAGATTCTGACCGCATTTTTGCGCTTGAATTCAAAGACATCAACAACACAAATAATAATAACAACAAACAACAACAATTCAGCTTAACAATAGCTTGCTCTTTAAATTGCCTGTGTATCGTTAGCTGTAAACGTATCTGTATCTGTAAATGTATCTGTGTTTGTATCTGTATCTGTATCTGCACCTGCCCATCCGTCATTTGCCTTTGTGCAAACTGAAACTCACAATCGATTGAAAGCAACTCCAACAATAATTTCGATTTCATTTTCACCTGTGCTTCTTATTATTGTTGCTGTTGTTGTTGTTGTTCCAGTAAAAGTGTGCAAATACAATAAAAAAATGGCATGAAAAATATAACAACGACAATCATAAAAGAGAAAAAGAATTAAGAGTTAAGATTTTTTGTTTTCTTTGCATTTTTTTTTGTTATTATTTTTATTATTGCTCTGTGAACGACGCTTGTGGGTTGGGACTGAGTGATTGACTGGCTTGATTGATTGATTGATTGATTCATGCCAATGTCGGCGTCTTTCAAATTACTTTCTTGCTACTTGCCGCAGCGGCAGTGAAAGTGCAACTTGCAACGAAACGCCGACAGCGAATTCAAAGCACAAAATTGAGCCACCTGATTACAGTTAGTTTCTTCAGCTGCTTTTCAGATCTTGACAGTTGAAATATGAATATCTAAAATCTGCAGCTGATTGCCGACAGTCGAACCTCATCATAAGCTGTGTTTATTTAGCATAGCATGATTAAATTAGAAATAAAACATGTAAGAACGTGAACATGAGGAACGACTACTAGATACCCTGTGCTCAGGCCCTTAGAAACTCGAAAACTTATTTATCACAGCCATACAGTCAATGGCGGTCTAGCCTGAGTATTCTCCTCATCTTTGTACAGTTCGAAGATTTGTTAAATTGATTCTTGAACAACTTCTGAGTTTGTTATTCGATCAAGTTGAGCCAAAGCTCAAGGTTATGGCTTTAACCCATTAACATCTAATGGGTATTTAAATACCCAAAAAAGTATTGACACTTTAAAAATTCTAGCTCGGGGCATGTGAGAGATATCGAGGCAAAATTTATTTCATAGTAAAGAGAAATAATAAAAATATAAGTATAAAAATTGAACAGTTTAGTTATCCTTGTTATACCTGTAGTTTTTTACAGGTAAATATCTAGCTATTTTTCTGCATAGAAAATTTAATCGAAAAAGGCTGAAAAATGTATGGAAATCGAAAAAATTAAATTTGAAGATACATTTTTTTATTGTTTTTCTTTCAACTTCTATGGTCTTCTAGGCAAACATTTCCAAATTTCGTCAAAATCGTACCAGCCGTTCATGGGCAGCCATTAATGGGTTAAAGCTACTCTTAAATTTGTTTCATTCGATACGATACGAAAAGAAAAGTTTAAATCAAGCAATAAATATTAAAAGATATAAACTAAATTTAATGACATATGTACTTAGCAAATGTAGAGTATCTAGCTCTTTTAGTCTCTGGGATCAACGTGTTCTACCGACTGTTGAAATGCCTTCTAAAAGCGGCTACATACATCACCCAAGCTTTATATCCTCGGTGAATAAGATTTATTGATTAAAATTGAAGTTGTTTCTAATATTGTTTATAGCACATTTGGTATTTTGGGTTCTCACGATTTCAGAGGCCACTTAATGGCAACTTGAAAGTGAAAACTGAACTCTGACCCAAGGCAAGTGCCCACCTTAATCTATGTAACTGGGGTCCAGCAAAATTTAGCCGCAACATCGTTTATTTTGACGCAGAGGTTAAGTGCGACCTCAAGACGAATCGAGGTCGGGACACTGAGTACAAGAAGTACGAGTACAACGTGCTAAACCTGATTAATCAAATTGGTCGATGGAGTTGCGTTTAAGACTCGCCAATCTGATTTACAATCTATGTAATTGATATTCCGGTTATACTATTTGATCTTTTGAAATTATACTATTTGATATTTTATGGAAATTTTTCACAAAAGATCTTAATACAAAATATAAATATTTTGTTATCGTATTATTATAGTGACATTATGTACAACAGTATGTTTTTTTCTAATATTTTAAGAATTCGTTAAGCTACTAGATAGATTTCCAATTGGCCAATTTATATTCATTAGCCACTAAGTGGCAATTAAAGCTGCCGCACAGTGGTGCAAATACGCTAGAAACTTAGCTACAATTACCCATTAACAATTAATTAGCAATATTCTACATCTTGCGGTTGGTCAGTTCGATCCGACAAACTTACAAACTGTTATCAATATTTATCTATTACTTTAAATGAAATAATCACATTTTTAATAACTGTGTACTGAAAAAATTGCAAGTCATATGATTTTAAGAGCTCATAGTGACATACTGATAACATTAAGTAGATTTGAAGACAAGTAGACAAATTGCTTTAAACGGAGCTTGAACTTAGTGAGAAATACTGAATAATGAAAAGATGCAACAAAGTATTTCATTCATTCTTTAATAAGTCAACTTTTTAGAAATACAATTGTTTTTTTGTTTGCCAAGCTTTTTTTATATATTTTTTGCTGCATGTTTCAACATTGTGAGCCACTGTGCGGCTGCGATCATGTTACAGCTGCCGCACGTGCCACAAGCCACAAACCACATGTTGAATTGACGACCACATGATTGAAATGATTATTGTAATGACAATGTTTAATGTAATGCCAAGCTATAGTAACTGTTTCCCTCTCTTGTCTCTATTTGCAGATATAGGTACAGCGGCCACATCGTCAACATGTGGAGCCCTCAAAAAGGTCCTACACGGCTGTGGGACCTTAGACTTAGTAGCTGTATATTTATTTTACATTTAATGGTAAGTCCACAAATTCTGTCCAGAATTTGCAATAAAAATTAGAGAGAAATCTATATGTTTACAAGTTTCACATTTAAAATTTATAGAATTTTATGTTTACAAATCGATTGAAGCGATATTTAAACTTGACAAATATAAAATACTTCAATTGATTCTCCACATTTGATATCTTATCTTTTGTGTCTACAAACTTGACTAGTGATAAGACAAATGCTTTAATATGTGAAAAGAACTTATCAAACACGCTATACACCCAATAGATATGAAATTATACATGTATACTTTCAATACGATTTCATAACTTTTTAAAACGCACAGATTGTTTTTTATTTTTAAAATGAATATTATTGGTTATACGAGTTCTGTTGATATAGTATTATCAAATTATTTGTTAACTCAAATACTCTAAGCACAATGCACTTGAATCTTTATAAATTTGATTGATAGTTTCAATTAAAGGTTAACTACATTAATTTATGCATAAATCGCGTGCAAAATTGTACAACGTGACAATAGAAATTCCATTGGAAACCTACATTATTCTTGATCAGTCCAAATTCTAATTTCTGCAGATCTCTAGCATTTTTCTATGATATTTAAATATAATAAATTGGAATTCTTAGACAAAAACTGCCATTTGCGCTAATCTAACAATACTCGTATCAAAACATTAAAAACAAATACATTTTTTTAAGGTTTTAGTTATTTTGTAATATAAAAAGTATTTTGGAAATGCCCATATTAAGTATAAAGAACAAAATTTAAGAATTAACAGTAACACATATAAATATAGCTTTTGTGAGTAATCTCATGGAAAATAATTTAAAAGAATTCTTCGATGTGCATGGACAACTCTTTGGGTTCCTCTTAGTTCGTCTAGTGCTTAGAATTTCTCACCCACGGGCTTGATGGTCAACTCGTGAATTTGCACATTTGGCGGTGTTAGGATGCAGTAGGAGACAGCATCGGCGACATCCTCGGCCAGGAGCAGGGGAAATTCACCGATTTTGCTGAAAGCGGCCTTATCAATAATTTCGGTATCAACGGCGCCGGGACTAATGCTCTGTGGACAAGTAGAAGGATAATAGAATATTGAGTATATAAATGGGAATGGAGAATCATGTGTTGCTTACTGTAATCTTTGTCTTTGTGCCCGCTGTGAGGAACTCCTGACGCAGGACCTCGGTGAGGGCAGTGATTGCGTGCTTGGAGGGCGCATACATGTTGAAGCTCATGCCGGGAACGTGGGGAACTCGGTGGCCGGCAATGCTGTTGATGATGACCACATGGCCGTCGTTCACCTTGCGGCGCTGCATGGATTGGAATGCCTCCCGTGTGCACCACGAGACGCCCAGGACATTGGTGTCCAGAATGGCGCGCAGATCGGCGCTGTTGCCCTCGCCGATGACGGTGGCATGACGCGTGATGCCCGCATTGTTGACCAACACATCGGCGCCCCCAAGGGTCTTGTCGATCCAGGCAAAGGTCTCGATCACCTGCTTCTCATCGCTCACATCGCATTTGTGGTAATGGAAGCGCGCTGCCTGATCCGACGGCAGGGCAGCCTTGATCTCCTCCAGGCGATTCTCGCGACGGGCCAGGGCGACAACAACAAAGCCCTTGGCCACCAGATCCTTGCAACATGCCGCACCAATGCCTGAGCTGGCACCTGTCACCACAGCTACGCGATTCGTCCAACGATTCATTTTCTTTTATTTGCTGATTGCTGTTTACAGTTGTGGCTTTCAATTTATCAAAACACCAACTGAAGGCTGGCCTCCTGTGCGGCGTAGCTTTTATAGCTCTGCGACAGACCGAAACTTGTCTAGCTGAGTTCGCTGCACACCTGCCCCCCGCCCACTTTTCCCCTGCCTCTCTCGTCGACACCCTCGAAAAGCCCAAAGTCATGCTGATATTTACTACTGCTCATCGCACTGTCCACTTGGAACAGTCAACAGCCCAAGCACTCTTTTTTTTATACCCTTGCAAAGGGTATTATCATTTTGTCATTTAAAAGAAGAATATTATCACAATATAATATTAAAGTTTCAAGTTTCAACCCGATATCTCACCTAGTTCAAAAGTTACAGGTTTTTAGTCACCAACATCGGCGAAACTAACCGAATATACATAGGTACAAAAATTTCTTAAAAAAAATGTTAAGTGAAACAAAATATTTTTTATGCACTCGCTTAGGTATCTATGCGTGTCTAAAACGACAAAAAGATACGAAAAGTTTCTCCTTAAAAATCGGAAGCTCGAATTTGATTTTAAGCCCTTGGTTTCTTGGGGAAATCTTCTTAGAATTCGTCGTAGATTTAAATATTGACAACCGCTTGGTAGTGAAAAAAAATGACCCACCCTAATGTACAGCCAGAAAAAAATTTAATTTAAATTTAATTCCACTTTATCATAAAACTACTCCTATGAAACATTTATGGAGTTTATCATTAAGTGCCTGTTCTGTGTCAAATGAATTTAGATATGTACATAGTGATTTAGTGTGCATTTCTTTTTCTGGAGATATATCAATCAAAATTGACAGACACCAAATTGGCAAAAGGGTATTAAATCTTCGGCTAGCCAACGGCAACGTTTCCATCGTGTTTAGTTCACTCTCTCGTTTCATTGCTCTCG
Source organism: Drosophila subquinaria (assembly GCA_037043405.1). Lineage (NCBI taxonomy): Eukaryota > Metazoa > Arthropoda > Insecta > Diptera > Drosophilidae > Drosophila > Drosophila subquinaria. The sequence continues at coordinate 74,263 of JBAMBL010000244.1, forward strand.
CTCTCTTTTGTGCTTTGCGATTTGATCAGCTGACGGAAAGCTCTTTCAGCACTAATTGGTATTTGTGAGAGAATTCGCTTTTTTCATAGCCCCACGAAGGGTATGATATGTTTGTATAAAGAGTAATTGTATCTGAATTTCCATCGGTTTATTTACTATAACTTCTTATGTATGTCACATATACATAAGCAAATCCATCACTGTTTAAATATTAGTTACATTTTAATTTGTAAACACAAGTCATGTGACTTAAATTGACTTATAGAGGGTATTTATTCTTCGCCATTCTAAGCACTTGAATCTTTATTTTTTTTTTGCTTGTCATGCTTGTAGAGCATAAAAAAACGCTAATTTGAATTTAATTTGTTGTTTTTCGGCATAAACTAATATTGTGAAATAAATAACAGATATTAGCTTATTACAGTGGAAATCTAAATTAAAAATATGTTTTTACTTAAATGCGAGTCTGCTTAGCTTTGTTAGCACTTTGTTTGATTTAAATTGAATGCGAGTATATGAAATTATTAAGAACACAATTAACTATAAGATATGTGTTTTAATAGACGCCTCATAAGCTGAATCATCCAAGATTATGTTTGTGCCAGTGATACTTAAGTGGCTCAACCAAAGTTCGAGAATATCGTTGAGCTTTGATCGTGAACTTTTATTTAAAATCATTTCATTAATATTTTTTAGAGGTCTAACTGAAGTGGTTTCTAATTGTATATGTTATGGAGATCAACTAGTATAGATTGCAACTGCGATAAAGTAAATGAATATATGATTAAGAATTAGATGGATATGATTTTAAAATCACATGGTTTTCTATACTTTAATTTTGTTTTCCCAAAATCGTTTAAATTGAGGAAAAGGCGCCTTTAAATTCTTGACTTAATACTTGAATGATATAATTTGTTTGTTTAAAATCTTTTTTTTTTGAAATATGGCTACTAAGTCTTTGAAAAGTTTGCAAATCGAATCGTATATTTATCGTTCTTGAGTTGTATTTAGTATCACTTGTCACACCAATTATATGATAAATGCAAAAATGCTCCCGATTTCTTCGTGCTCTAAAATGTATTAAGAATGACATAGTATGAAGTAGTGATGTAAATTTGAGTGGAAACATCGATGTCGATGCTCATCGATGTTTTCAAAATTTAACATCGATGTTGGTTGATACATCGGGTCGAAACATCGATTCATCGATGTATGTCTAATGTTTGAAAACCATACCATTTTTAGAAGAAAACTAGAATTTCTTAGATTAATGAAGCTCATTTTCTCTTAAAAACGTATGCTTCCATAGTAGTTTTAAAGTTTAAAACAGTTTTTATCTTAAAAGTATAAACACAAACTACAAGAGGTCTTTTTGATGAGAACTTTGAAAAGACATATGTTAGCCTTCTTGTAGCTATAGTATCTCTGACCAATTTAAATAAATTTACTCACTCAGGCATTGCAAACACTGCCCATCGGCGGCTGCCGATGTTCTGCTAAACATCGATGCATCGCCATGCAACATCGATAAATCGGCATCAACAAAAACATCGGAAAACATCGAGAAATATCGCTGAAAAAACATCGATGCATCGAGCATCACTAGTATGAAGGTATTAGATAATTATTTGGCTGAATTTAATGCCAAGTTAAGTTAATGCTGGCTTCAAATGAATTACTGTGGGTTATTTGTTCATCAACATATTGTTTAAAATGTCAGCTGTTGTTGATTTACACTGCATCACAGTTGGTGAGTTGTGTGGGACAGTGTAAGTTTTTTACCGTGGATGCTGCAGACGATTCGGCACCAGCTCTGGACAATTCGTTGATATCTGGTCAGCTGTCGCTCAATGGGAGCCCAAGGCATTTAACATATATTCAAGTAAGGAGAGTTGGGGGAGATGGGTTAGCAGGGGAGGGAAGAGGGTAGGGAGAATGGTGAAACAGATTGGATATTTGAATGCTGTTTGCATGGCAAGTAGAGCAATTTTTACTGTTGCAAGTGCAACAAGAAATTCCATTTGTAATTTGGATGGCCACAACAACTGCGAATTTAACTCTGGCCAGTTCGTTTCGAGCCATTTCAAAAGCCGCCTGGTCGAGATGCCCCGGAATCTGGCTCGTGTCTTGGCCTCGGACTCGGTTTCGGTCTTGGTCTCTGTCTCGCTTGCCTGCCACATTTGGCAAGGCAGCTTTGGGGCAAGTATGCAAATGGCTTAGCCAACCAGCCAGACCCATCCAGATTCCAGATAGACGAGTTGTCTGTGCCTCAAACTCCACTTGCAGCTGTCCAATGCCCCTCAACATGACTTCCAGTTCCAGTTGCAGTTGTATTTGTAGTTGTTGTTGTTGCTGTAGTTCCAGCTGCAACCACCTCCCTTCCGATGTGCTGTGGAATTTGCTTTCTTATTGGTTAGGAAAATTGAAGCGGCATTTCGTTTTTATTGGTAACATGTTTGGCTGGCTAACAAGTGTAATTAAAATAAATAAAGTGATTAGCATTGAGAGACAGACAGCCTCAAGGCCATCACCAGGCGACCCTTAATCACAAACAGAGAGAGAGAGAGAGGCAGAGAGAGAAGGAGAGGAAGGTAGGAGGAAGGAATGCAACCCACCAACTTAGCCAAACTAACTAACTTACCAATCTCGCTGCTTGTTAATTTAGTGCGCGAATTCCAAGACAGATTCGTCGTCGTAAGACGTGAAAGAGGTAAAGGGGGAACATCAGGCTGCACAGAAAAAAAAATGCCATTCTAAAATCAAGTTTAAAATTCTTGATTCAAGCCTGCATTTTTTAAGTATGTTTCCAGGATTAAGCTGAACAATCAAGCCTGAATCGGGATTAAAATGGGAAAATAAGCCCAAATTACTTGATTCTCTCTCAGCCTCTTTCATTTCAACTGGTCTGGTGGCTCAGTGGTTAGAGTCGCCGACTTGTTTGAAAAAGACCTGGGTTCGATTCCCACCAGTCAATTGCATTCAAACATTTTCTTCACTAAAAAAAAAAATGTTAAAAAAAACAATAAAAAAAAAATTTAAAAAAAAATTAAAAAAAAAATTAAAAAAAAAAATTAAAAACAAAAAAGTAAAAAAAAAATTAAAAAAAAAAAAATACAAGCAAAAAAGTAAAAAAAAAACTTAAAAAAAAAATTTAAAAAAGAATTTAAATTTAACAAAAAACATTATTTTTTTTTAGCCTGAATTTAAGAATTTCAGGATTGAATTCGGGATTGAAAAAATCAAGTATTTCATACTTGGTTTAAGTAAATCCGAGATTACCCCACTTTTGACATCGTTTCGGATTGAATCCGGGCTAAATATCCCGGATTTTTTTTTCTGTGTGGGGATTCATTCCAGTTACAGGTTGGTGGGACTGGGACTGGGGCAGGTGCAGCTGCAGCAGCTGCAGGTGTCAAGTTTGCCTGTGGGAATTGCGTTAATTAGAAATTATAACGGTTTACACATCGTTGGCAGCATCTCAGCCAAGAGATCTACAATATGTACACACTATACATGTGAAAATTGAGGATCATGAGATGATAAAGTTGAAGCTTTTTGCTTTCTGTGTATAAGTCAACTTAGTCCAACTTGTGCTTATTCTGAAAAGCTTTAATTAAATTTTGGTAATTGGGTAAATAGTGCAGTAGAGTTGATCTATGATAGGACGGAATGGTTTTTCAAATGGAATTTATAAAATTATTAATATTTTTAATGTAAAGCTAAAGACTTTAAATATAGCTTGTAGAATTACAATATTTTTATTTTATTTCGAGTTGAACCGGCACCTCATACGAATTTCGAAACTTTTTAAAGGAATTTTAAATAAGAAGAAAAGAAACCAAGAATAAAGTTTTAGGAATTTCAACTAAGAAAAATATTCAGAGTACAAAAATTATGAAAAAAATTAGGATACGAAAAAAATTGGGAAAGTATCTTTCGTTCTTCTGTTCTTAAATCGTTCGTTAAATGGTTCGAATAAATATCACATGCGCTGGCAATCGAAGTCCTGATTTTAAAATAATTGGTGTGACAAATGTTGTCTTTTTGCCAATAAATAGGAAAATCTGAAATCAAAAATTTTATTAAAAATCGCGCGATTTTGAATAAAAAATTTTTGATTTCGGCTTTTTCTAATTTTTGTTTTCCTTATTTTTGTTTTCCCAATTTTGGATTCCTAATAACTGTATTCCCAATTTCAGATTTGTAATTCGGATTCGTTATTCGATTCCTAATTTTGTATTCCTAATTATTCGATTCCTAATTTTGTACTCCTAATATTTTGTCCGAATTTTTGTATATCGAGTAATATTATTCGGCATTCGTGTCTATAATCAGTTGAACCACGCCTTCACTCCCTCCCAATCCGAGTGTAATAAGTATTTTTACATAAAATCTAAATATAAAACTAAAGACTTAGCATTGGCCGTGAAACGAGATTAACAGTGAAAAATCCCACAAATATTGTTGATAATTTATATGAAATATTCAGATCGACAAGTTTACATTTTAGACTTGGTTCTTAAGAGATTTAAAAGATTACATTAGGGGCTTTTATTAGATAAATTGACCATTTCATTCTCTCTTTCTCTCAATTATTTTCTTTCTTTGAGTACCGCTTTCATTTTCTAAATGATTTCCTGTACAATTCTAATTGAAAATTATATTGTCTGCTTACAGTTTAGTTTAGTCATAGCTGGTAATGAACTGTGGCCCATGGAGCGGCCCGACGGAATGCCAAACATAGTTTCACTTGAGGTCATGTGTGGTAAGGATCACATGGATGTGCATTTGACCTTCTCCCATCCCTTTGAAGGCATTGTGAGCTCCAAAGGTGCGTTAAACAATCATTTCGGATGATTCTATTCACAGTATGTAATTCATAAATAACCGATCCTCTCTCTCGAAAACCCTTTAGGACAACACAGTGATCCCCGCTGTGTGTATGTGCCACCATCGACGGGCAAGACGTTCTTCTCGTTCCGCATCTCGTATTCCCGCTGCGGCACCAAACCGGATCTCAATGGCCAGTTCTACGAGAATACGGTAAGTGAAGAATGGGCATGGGAAACTTAAACAAACCATTCTTAAACAAACCATTGATCGATGGTATTCGATGCCTATGTGAGTGGGTCAAGCGATCAGTGATCGCTGATCAGTGATCGTTGATTGGTAGGATCAGGGCTCGTTGATCGCAAGAGGAGAGTAAACAAGTTAGAGAGACGAGAGACGGAGACGGAGAAGACAACTGTAAAACGATCACTGATCGCTTTCCCACATTCAAGTCGCGCATTCACCTGCTCGAGGCCATTTCACTTGGGCCCATCATTGACTTAACCCTGAACCGCTAACCGTCAAACGAAAGCCACTAAATATTTGGTATATTGTGTATCTTGAAACCGCAGGTAGTCGTGCAGTATGACAAGGATCTGCTCGAGGTCTGGGACGAGGCGAAACGCTTGCGCTGCGAATGGTTCAACGACTATGAGAAGACCGCCTCCAAGCCGCCGATGGTAATTGCCGATTTGGATGTAATTCAACTTGACTTTCGCGGTAAGTATGCACAGAAGTAGGGTTGAAGGGGAAGAGGGCCAAGGGTAAAAGAGCAGCCCTTGGCCTTTTCCTTAATATGTATTATCTTTTCAATTAGCCAAGCGAACGAACGAACAGAAAATAACGTTTGCTTTCAAAAACCCTTTAGGCGATAATGTTGATTGCTGGATGGAGATACAGCATGGCAAGGGACCCTGGGCACCGCCAGTGAGCGGCATTGTGCCACTGGGATCCACACTCACCCTGGTGGTGGCCATCAATGACTATCGTGGTGAGTCAACCTCTCTGTCAGTCCGCTAACTTCCGCTAACAATCTTCCTCTTTCCGATCAGGTGAATTCGATATGCGGGTCAAGTCGTGCGTGGCATCGGATGGCTCTGGACATGTCATCAATCTGTCCGATGAATTTGGCTGTGTGCTGCGACCCAAGATGATATCCCGCTTCCTCAAGGCCCGTGCTCCCGACGAGCGTGCCACGGTCATCACGTATGCCTTCTTCCACGCCTTCAAGTTCCCGGACGCCCTCAGTGTGCACATCAAGTGCAAGGTGGAGATCTGTCGTCATGGCTGCTTGGATCACTGCCAGAATACGGCTGGCGGAGATGGTCCTGGTCTGGGTCTGTCCATTGGCAGCGCCAATGAGCGCAAGGATGTCCACATGGCCGACACCGTCGGCAGCAGCAGCAATGATCTGCTCCGGGATTTGGCCCTGCCGCCGGCATCGATGGGCCATGGACCGCAGTCGGGACAACATGGCATGGGCATGGGCATGGGCAACATGGGCATGGGCAACATGGGCATGGGCATGGGCATGGGTCTCGATCATGACATCTTCTACGAGGACATCATACACGATCACAAACAGACCATAGGCGGCGCTGGAGGCGGCGGCGATCTGTACGAGGAGAAGAGCGCCAGCTTGCAGCCACGACCGGTGCACGAGAATCCCGACGAGGAGGCCGATCTGTCCGATCTCTTTGGCGACGACGATCTCGAGGACATGGACAGCGAGGGCGAGCGTTATTTGGGCCTGAAGAAGAGCGGCAAGTTCCCACATGGACCACGCCAGCTGGAGGCACAGAAGCGGATGGGCGTGCCCATGGCTGGACCTCGTTCGCTGGAGCCCAAATCGGAGATGGATGATGTGCCGCGTCCAGTTTATCGGCCACAGGCGGAGGCGCTGAAAAAGTCGCGCGAGGATCACATCGATCTGGATGAGCCGACAGCCAACAGTTCCGACGCGGACGACACACAAAAGTCATCCACATCGTCATCATCATCGACGACGCGACGCCGACGTCGTTCGCTGGTCATATCCGATCGCAAGGTGCGGAGCGCAGATGTTGGCGTCAGTGGACTGTACGATGTCATCTCGGAGGCGGATCTGGCCTTCTCGCCCGACTCGAAGCAGGAGGCGGTCACCGTCTTCCAGGGCAAGATCAGCGAGGAGGTCGTCTACGGCATCTGCATGCCCGTGCCCGGCTTCAGCATACTCTTCATTGTGGTCATCTCGGCGACAATTGTCTCGGCCCTGATTGCCGGCTCGCTGCTCTATCGCTATCAGCTGCAGAAGGAGGCGCTCGAGAAGCAGACGCCCATGCCAGTGCCAGGGACACTTGCCTCCTGGATGACGTTGCGACTCTTCCGCATGCGACATCTGCAACAACAGCAACAGCAGCGACAACAACAACCACAACAGACGCCCAGTACTGTGACTGGCCATGAAACGGTGCAGTGAGCGATGAATTCACTGACTACTCCTCCTAACTTCACTCTCTCTCTCTCACACTCTCACACTTTCTCCTTATCCCTAACATGCGTTTTTTGTTTTTTTTTTTTGTATTGTTGGTTTGTTGAAGTAGCAGAATTGGAGCCACAAACGAGAACAACAACAACAGAATATATACATATATCCAACTGACTGGCAAGTTATACTTGCAACTCTTCTTCCATTTCATAGAAGAAACAAAAATGAATCGAAACTGAATCAAAAGCTGAATGGCATTCGTTAGTTTTTATTACTCGTTAGTTATTTCTCTCGTCAGCTACGCGGGCAACATGGCAATACTTGGAGGCAATTAGTGGGTCGTATTTGAATTATGCCCAACTCTGTTCCGGTAGAGAGATGCGTTGGATGTCCCGGTCCACAATTTGGTGCTGAATATTAATTATTTATTTATTTATTATTATACACGTAACGATTATCTATTCTATATATTTTTTTTGTTTTGCTTCTGGGTGTATTTAGTCGTTAAATTCATTCAAAATACACATTACAATAGAGATGATGATGATGATGATGAGATAATTCGGTATTCATAAATACATTTATACTCGTATATCAACAGCGCACATGACTAACGTTAGGGATAACTTAACTTATTTACATACTTACTCTATAGGAACTAATCTTAAGCGGCGGCTCACATGGAAATCTAAAATTGTTATTAGAAAATCATATATATTTTTTTGATAATTGCAATGAAAATTATTCGTAAAGTCATTCGGATGCGGCGATTAGCAAATTTTAAGTGAAATTTTTAGTTAAATTACATCTAAATTCGGATAGGTCAGATATAGGGCTTCTAATCTTATTTATTTGGCAATTCCTTTAAAGAAAAGAAATACATTTCTTAACATTTCACCAGATTTCTGATCTATGTGAATTTAGATTCATGTACTTACTTACCACATACTAATATATCTAGTAAATTGTCGTTAAAAGGAAATGGAATGGATACAAAAGAAAAAAAAAGAAAATACAAAAAACAAAACATAAACACAACAAATGCAAATCGGTTGTCAAGGCCAAATAATTTTTACAATTTTATATAATTTTTTTTTATACTCGTAAAGCTAAAGAAACACAAAAGATAAACACTGCAAATTGTAATGAAGAAAATGCAAAAATAAAATAAATACTTAATGTTAAGTCTAAATATACAAAAATGATGAATTAATTGTGTTTTATTTGACGTAGTTGCAAACACTATTTACTCGACCTTAAGCGCCTTTTATATAAAGGGTGTTTTTTTTAGAGTTGTGCTTTTCAAAATGAAATAAAACGGCTATAATTTAATGTTATGACAAAGAATTTATTTTTATTATAAAGTTCAATGCTGGACATTATGTTCTAAAAGTGATTTCAGGCAAGTGACCGCCGCGACTGGCTCGAATAAATTCTAGCCGAGAGGCCCAATTTTCGACCATTTTTTGCAGCAATTGGGGCTGTATGTCAGCAATTCTCTTCCAAGGCGACAATCGTCTCGGGCTTATCTGCGTAGACAAGTGACTTCACATAATTCCACAAAAACTAGGCTAAAGGCGTTAAATCACACGATCTAAGCGGATAGTTGACCAGACCCAATCGTAAAATGAAATTTTCACCGAAATCGCCTCTCAATTGGGCCATTGCACTATGGGGCGAAATCCGATATATTGAATATTTAATAATAACTTCTAAAACAAGCAACAATTTTGAATGCGGTTTTTTTGTTTATGTTATGTACACTAGGGTGTCCCTTATTTGGTCAAAGTCAATATTTTAAAACGCATACGGGCTAGTTCTGTTCATTAGGTCCTAAAGCACTCAGAAATAAATTTTTACCGTGCCGACTTGGATCGGAAAATTTAAAGATTATATGGGACAAAATGTTTTTTTTTTTTTTTTTTAAATTTTTTATTTTTTTGTTTTGTTTATTAGGTCCTAAAGAACTCAAAACCAAGTTTTCACCTTAATCGGAGTACGATAACCCCTTCAAATTTGCATCAACACAACCTTTTGAGTATATTTCCATTTCTACTTATCCGATTTGGCCAAGAATCCACTTAAATTAAAGGTTAGTTAATTTTCTTTAACTTTGCCCCATACACTATTAAGATCGGTTCAGCAGTTCAGGTGCTAGCGATTTTAAAAAGGTCGAAAATGGGCGTTTTTTTGTATTTTTTGAGTTTGAAAGCTAACATATCGTCCTGGAAAAAATATAATTCACAAAGATACAATTTTTTAGAAAGGTTTGACATAAAGCTGATACTGTTCCAAAGAAAATAAGGTGTTGTTCATGCAAATCCATCAACAGATAACCTTTAATTTAAGTGGATTCTTGGCCAAATCGGATAAGTAGAAATGGAAATATACTCAAAAGGGTGGGTCGAAAATTTGAAAAAATTTGAATATTTCGAAAACGCTTCCATAAAAAATATTTTAAATGCCATTTTCGTGTTTAGGAGGCCAAAGTCCATAAGAAAAAAATACTTTGATTCACTTTGCATTTTGGCTGTAAACTAAGTATGTAGTGTTATAAGAGGCTCAATAATAAATTGATTGCTCTTTTTTCTGGTTTCCCTATCATTCATTGCAGAAAGTCTTTTAATTTATTTATTCTTTAATTTTGTTCCAATCCCTGGAAATATACATACATATTTCGAATGAATACTAAGTGAATGTATTTAATTCCGAATACTCCGACAGACCAAAAAAGTACTGCATACATTTAGGCTGCTTTCGTAAAACATTCTTGGGCCGCCACCTTGGCTTGCTGAAAGATCTGGTAAGTCTGAGGGCATTGTCTAAGTATTAAATAATATTGAATGCAAATAAAGAATAATGAAAAGTCTTTTATTATTTTCGTTTATTGATTCTCTCATACATAAGTACAATGTAGCTAAATTTATGTGTGTTTCATACATTTCGTAAATAAATAGATTGTTATTTGATATATTGTTATGTGAGTACTCATGTACTCATACTTGTTTTATGAACCTAAAATTCAGTGGTCAAGTTTCCAATATGTTTTTATTTTTATCGATTAATTGAACACGTTCTTGTCTTAATTTTTTCCTCTATTTGCAGGAATTACAATAATAGAAAAAAAAAACAAAAAAAAAATATAAATAAACAAATAAATATATACTCGTAATGAATAATAGATGGAATTCGGGATAGTTACTAGTTGGTAAACAAATAAATAAATAAATAAATATAAATTAGATGCGCTCCATTGGAAATGTAACAATTAAAAATAACAAGGCGCTTCAAGGATCATAAAGATCAAAGGATCAAAGAATCGAATCGAACGGAGCTTAGACTAAGATTAAAGCACTTAAAATATTTAGTGACTAATTGAAACATACACATACATACATAACTAATGTACGCACATATAGTTATATGTAAGCATAATGTAATATATTAAAGAAAGTCTAAGGAGAGTACTACGAGGAAGAGAGAGGAAACTACAGAAAGTGCAAGCGTGAGGAGATTCTAATGAGTTGCAAATGGGAGCAAAAGTAACGGCGTTGCCAGATTGGTAGCTGTATAACAGCGACAGAGCTGCCAGATTGGCCAATTCGCTATAACTGTAAGAGCATTGGCTTAGCACCGATTTAATGTAGAATCTAGACTTAAACTAAAATGCTTTAACTGATTTCATAACTTCATTCAAGTATGACTACCACCATGAGACAGAGATAGAGACAGAGAGTGTGAAAGAGAGAGTGCAAGAGCGAGAGTAAGAGAGATATAGGGGATGATTGGGAAATTGGTAACCCAGTCAACGGCTTGAACTACATACATAATTAAATAAATAATTTGTGTCAAAAATTAAACTAATGAATAGCAATTAGCGATACGATTGGAAACTTCTTTGTCTAACCTAGAATCGAAGAATCGAGACATGTGGAATAAGGCAGGACACAGTGGACAGAAGATTCAGGGCTTGTGCTAATGTGTGTTGTGTTGGCTGTTGAGCTCATGAGAGCGCCCGCTTCTTGGAGAGCGTGCCCGGCAGCGCATCGGCCGATGGCGCCGGCAGATGGATGACGGGCAGTGCTCCGGCCGCCAGTTGGGGATTCGTGAAGGCGACGGCACGCTCCTTGGCGGCAAACGAGGAGAATGGCCGAAGGCGCACATAGAGCACGGCGGAAATCAGGCAGGATGTGACGAGGATGCCCAGCAGCACAATAAGCGTTATGGCGAATCCGGGCGTTGTCATGCAGATGAGTCCCTCCTCGCGCACTGGGAATACCATGGTCTGGGGCGATGTGTTGCCAATGTTGCCCATGCTGCCGCTGCTGTTGCTGTTGCCTCCGCCATTGCCATTGCCGGCCTGCTCGTCGATGGCAAAGGTTAGATCGCCCGAGGACACCACCTTAATGATTCGATTGAGACCCACTTGCTCCGTGGGCGGGGCAACGGCTCGGGCCCGACGCTGAACACGTCGCTCGTCGCGTCTCTTGCCAATGGCGCTGGCCACGTGATACGCATCCACATGGAGTTGGGGTGGTGGTCCGTACTGGGACTCGGGACCGACCTGCAGATGGTGGACATCCTGTAGATTCGTCTCGGCACTGCATTGGTCGGGACAATGGTAGCGACAGATCTGGATGGTGCACTGGAAATGCACCTCCATCGAGTCGGGGAACTTGAAGGCCTGGAAGTGAGCGTACGACAGCACCGAGGCGGATGCCCCGAAGTTCTTGATCTTGGTGAAGCGGGACATGAGCTTGGGTCGAGTGACGCAGCCACGTTGATCCACCAGCTGGATGGGAGCACGCTTGCCGTCGTGGGCGACACAGTTGCGCACCAGCATATCGAACTTGGAGTCATCATCCTTGATGGCCAGCACCATGGTCATGGTTTGTCCAATTTTAACCAGGCCAGAGACCTCGGATGCCCAAGGGCCCTTGCCCACCTGGATTTGCATCCAGCAGCCGACATTATCGCCAGCAAAATCAGCTCGCACCACATCCAGCATGTCCACGGGGAAGGGACGGAACGTGACGCTCTTCTCGTACTGATCGTGCCAGGTGCAGCGGAGCTTGCGTGCCTGATCCCACACCTCCTGCACCTGCGGATCGTATTGGATGACGATGATGTTCTCAAAGTAGGTGCCAGCACCGGCACCACCCCCACCACCGCCCGACTCGTGACCGTAGCCCTGATTATAATTGTCCGTATTGCCCGCCGTTCCACACTCGTGGAGTCCAATGTCAAAGCTGGCCGAGCTGCGGCCTAGACCCGAGGGCAGGTGGACACAGTTCATGTTGCTGTAGTGACCCTTGGAGAAGACGATGCCGTTGAAGGGCTTGTCGAACTGCACAAAGACCTTCATGCCGTTCTTCTCGCACTTAACATCCAGCGACACGATCTTGGGCATATCCTGGACGGGCGAGGCCCAGATCTCGTTGTTGCTCGACGCGCCCACACTCAGATCGGGCAACGATTGCACCTGCACCTGTTGCACCTGCTGCTGCACCTGCTGTGGCGGTGGTGGGGGACGCTGAGCCGGTGGCGGGGGTCCCTTATAGAATTGTGCACCAGGCGGCGGTGGCGGTCCAAAGGGTTGGCCAAAGCTCATCGGTATATTCTGATGGTTGTTGCCTATGGTAAAGAGACAGAGATTACAGAGATTATAGACTGACTACTACAGCGAATATTAAAGTACAACGTCTTCAAAAGCTGACAGAGTGTGGAATTTCCAAAACTGAGATCAAAAACAAGTGGGAAAGGCTATAGTCGAGCTCCCGACTATAGGATACCCGTTACTTACTTAGATAAATTTCAAATATTTTTTTAAGCATTCTTTTAGGCACTTACATTGCTTAAAAGCTTTAATCAGCCATTACCGCCTTTCTACTTGTCCGATCTTGTTACACAGAAAAAAAAAAGCCGTTTTAAAATCAAGCCGAAAATTCTTAATTTAAGCCTGCATTTTTTAAGTACGTTTCCAGGATTAAGCTGAACAATCAAGCCTATATCGGGACTAAAATGGAAAATAAGCCCAAATTACTTGATTCTCTCTCGGCCTCTCTCATTTCAACTGGTCTGGTGGCTCAGTGGTTAGAGTCGCCGACCTGTTTGAAGAAAACCTGGGTTCGATTCCTCCAGTCAAACATTCCCTTCATTAAATAAAAATATGTTCAAAAAAAAAGCAATAAATAAAAAATGTTTAAAAAAAAAGCAATAAATAAAAAATGTATAAAAAAAAAATTTAAATAAAAAATGTTAAAAAAAAAAATTTTAAAAAAAATATTAAAAAAAAAAAAAATTTAAAAAAAAGTTAACAAATTTAAAAAAAAAATTTAAAAAACTTTTTTTTTTTTTATTTGTTTTAAGAATTTTTAGAATTGAATTCGGGTTTGAAAAAATCAAGTATTTCATACTTGGTTTAAGTAAATCCGAGATTACTCCACTTCTGACATCGTTTCGGATTGAATTCGGGCTAAATATCCCGGATTTTTTTTTCTGTGTACGATTTAGAAGGATGATAGGTAATAATAGTAGTTAACAGTAATTATTAAAAAATCATAATAACTGGAAACTGTTCGCGTGGTGGCGTTTCGCGATTTACGGAGGCGGAAAGAGGCGTGGCGAAAATTTGAAACAAACTTGATCTGCGTGGGGTTTATAAAAGTCTGTGGACCAAATTCGGTTGCTCTAGCTCTTATAGTCTCTGAGATCTAGGCCCTCACACAGACGGACATACAGACGGACTGAAGGACATGGCTATATCGACTCGGCTGTTGATGCTGAATATATATACTTTATAGTATTATGTTGATCAAGAATATATATACTTTATAGGGTCGGAGATGCTTTCTTCTCCCTGTTACATACATTGCAACGAATACAATATCCCCTTTTACTTGTTTTTTAAGTAACGGGTATAATTATATTTCAAGTTCGCTTCTCACAATCCCGGAAATCTTAAAATAAGTTTTGGTATTAACTTAAGATTAATAAAAAACCCGAGAATACCAAAATTGAATGCGATTAAATATTTCAAAAGCTGCTAGCTGGCTATTACTTGATTTGCGGTTAGAATCAGTTGAGAATTCTAAGGCGTCAGAATTACAAATAAAACTTATTCAGATCGTTTCAAACTTGATCTTGAAATTTTAAGAAGAACGGACTTAATTAATTGTAGGATTGCAAATTTTTTAGGACGAGTGTAGACACTTACTTCTCAGGCTCAGGCCAACTGGTGGTGCAGGTGGTGGTCCATTATGTTGATAATGCACTTGCACCTTGGGCACGGATTGTTGCTGTTGCTGCTGCTGCTGCTGTTGTTGCTGCTGTTGCTGCTGCTGCTGCTGCTGTTGTTGTTGCTGCTGCTGTTGTTCCTGTTCCGATTCGAGCGCCATCTGGTCCACCTCATTGTCATGGTCGGAGATACCCAATGTGAGCTCATCGTTGCCGCCACCGGCGACTGCCTTCACCACCTCAACCTCATCCGCCCAGATCAAGACGAGCTGCAAAATGGATCACACATAAAATGTATTGTAGAAAAAAGAAAGAAACAAAACAGGCATGCAGTCGGTTGAAGAAAGGAAAAAGAGAGTAGCTCGCATTAATAAGGTGCTGCCACACACTCAACATGCCAAGAATCTCAACTAAGTACAATGGGAGCACAGTCGTGTCGCATGCCAATTGCCAATTGCCAACAGCCAGCGAATGGCGGATGCGACTTGAGATTCAATTGCATAAGGCAAAAAATAGAAAATACAAGAAAAGCAAAGAGAAGAGCAAAAAAAAGATAAGCAAACAAAAAAAGAAATAACAAGAATAAATAAAAGCAACGCAAAGTGTAGCAATTTCACTTTTTTGCCATTGCCATCGACATCGACATCGCCAGCTTCAAGTGACCCAATTGCCTCATCCGAGATCCGCCTTTTGGCCAAACGATGTCAAGGCTAGAACCGGAGAGACAAAGCCATAGCCAGAGTCAACACCACAGATTGCCAGCCAGCTGCCAGTCTGCCAGTCATGGGCAATTGGCAATCTCTTGCTAGGTCTAATTATGTCTAATTATGCGCATTTAATCGATCAATTATTTCGATAATTATCGACAAACTTAAAGCATCACAATCTTTCAATTCGATTATTTTTTTGAGTCTTAATGTATGTACTTAAGAAAGAAGTTTATTCTGAACAATTTTATTTAATTTATTTAATTAATTCAATTTTTAATTCATTTCACAGACTTCTTCACTTTTTAGTTATGTTTCGATTATGTTGAAATATAGTGAACTTTCAGGCAGGTTTTAAAAGAAGACTTATCGACTGTATCTAGGGGTTATACTTTCTCAAAGAACACTACCTACAATGCCAAACCATCTCTATTATACATTTTTTCAATCTTTAAACACCAATTTATAATCTTTTAAGCTTTTATATTAACTTACTTATTTGTATGGTTATGAGTGTTATTTTGACGTAAAATGTGTAGAAAAATATATCATAATTTATATTCAACTATGGCTAGAAGACAAGTGCCAATTATATTTTAATTACATGCTTCCTATAATTTGTAAAATATATATATAACAATATTAATAAAGTCGAAATAGCGTTTTTGGTTTATTTAATAGACTTTTAGCTTATGGTTTCTGAGTAATTTTGAAAATATGCTTAAGAAAGTGAATTGGTTGTAGTTAAATGAAGAGACAAGTGCACGAAGTGTGGTGAATATTTGGCAGACACTGTGACTGCTGGCTGCTGAGACGGCTGGCTAACTGACCAGCTGGCCCAATGCCAAACTAAGTATTTTATTTGGCCAATCTGTGCCGCAGCCAAAACAACTTTCTCCCAAGAAGAGGCAGAGACAGAGGCAACAGCATCAGAGCATCAGAGCATCAGCTACGCTGAGGATGTCACATAATCAGCGCGACTTGGTGGCATCCTGCGCCAATCCCGTTTAGGTAGAAAGTGATGTGCCCAGGCGGCAACCGACAGACGACAGACGACAGACACACAGACTGACACTAAGATAAATTGGCAAACCAGTTTCGCAAAACAAATTCTAAAAATACTATAAAAAAAATATATAAAAAATTTGCATGCTAGATTGGGAGTAGACGTGATTTGGAACGGCCAACGGGCGACGCATCCAACAGGCCATGAATAACAACGAGACTGGAGACGAGACTGGAGAGGAGACGATATAGGGTGGAGAAAGGGGTATGGGGTCAGGGGGAGGCAGCAGGCGGCAGGCGGCAGATGAGACAAGGTGAGTCGAGGCTTTGGTTTCATTTCGATTTTTCGATGATGTTGATGTTGATGTGCGCGTGATCCGGTTCCGCAATGCGAATAGAACGCGTTGCCATTAAGAGCAGCGGCGGAGTTAAGGCAGGTCGATGAGGGGAGGGGAGGAGGTAGGTAGGTAGAGAGAGAGGTGTGGTGTGGTGTGGTGTGGTGTGGTGTGGTGTGGTGTGGTGTGGTGAGGAGAGGAGAGAAGAGTCGCCAGTAGCTCCTTTTGGCTGGCTACTTTGCAGCACATTTCATGTGAAATGTGTGCCAAGTTTTCCATTTGCAGCGTGCAACGTGCAGCGTGCAACGAGTCGCAAATGTCGCAGCGCACAAATGTCGTGAGCGCTTGTTGCAAGCGGCAGCTGCTAATGCGACAACTAATGATGCGGCAGCCAACAGCAGTCGCCACAAATCCACAGCCGGAGATGGAGACGGAACCAAAGCTAAAACTCCACCTGATGCCGGCTGTAGTTGTAGTTGTTGTTGTAGTTGTTGTAGTTGTTGTAGTTGTTGTTGTTGCTCATCTTGACCTCGACCAATGCTGAAAATTCGAGTTGTTGTCTGGCACTGAGTCTGAGTCTGGCTCGATGTTGCAGTTGCAAGTAGACAGCAAGGGCGAAGAGGAAAGGAGGATGGAGCAGTGAGTCTGGCAGCGCACCAAATCGAGAGAAAGTAAACGCGAAAAAGCGTCGACAGCAACAGCAACAACAACAACAACAACAACGACTGCGATGCCGCCAGCTTCTCTAACCAGAGAATGCGAATCTTTTTCTCTTATTTCTATTTTTTTTATGTTGTGTTTTTGGCAAAGCTGGGCAAGATCTGGTCGGAGGTCAAAGGTGAACCTAGTGAAGCTTGGTGAAAAAAGGAAGAGTTTTGCAGCAGTTGCTGTTATTGTTGTCATTATTGTTGTTGTCGTTGTTGCTGTTGTTGCTGTTGTCGTGCAGCCAAGGAAAGGGAAATCATCTTCAAGCAGCATTGGAAAATTGTGTCATAGCTGGGGAACGTGAGACGCCCACATGGCTAAGCCCAAAGCCCCAAAGAGACAGCTAATTGAAGACTTTCTAACAACGATTTGTAACAATGACATTCTTTCTGACATGTCAAGTCACTTCAAACTTCCACCTATTGTATGAGTACTAGTGATGCAAATCCAAACTGTGAATCGAGTTTAAAATCGAAATGTAAAAAAAAGGAATCGAGTTGTCGATCAGTGGGCAATTAATACTGATACATCGAGTTGATTCAAATTTTTTTTTTTAATTTAAAAAAAAAAAGTGGACAGTGTGGAAAACAAATTTTACTTTCCGGATGCATTAATGCAGATTAAAATTTTAGGTCACACAATGATAAAGCTGACATTACACAAGAAAATCCGTCCAGTTTTGGCAATGTTATGAAAGCTCAGTTTTTGAAAAAAATAAATACAATTTTGATACAGAATCAAATTACAGGTCAAATCGAGATAAAATTGGCATTCCGAAAAAAAATTGACTAAGTTATGACAGTTTAAAATTTTATAAAAAGTCGTTTGGTCCATCAAAAATTCAACGACTGAGCTTCGTTCTTTAAATGAACTACGACGAACCCATTTAATTTTTTTCGAAACTCCCTAGCTCGAATTACCATAATCCAAAGGAAAAGTTCGAAACATGGAGATTTCGACCTATTTAATTATATTTTTATAAATCATCCTTCAAGTTATTGTCTTCAAAATAGCATTTAAATTTTCACTATATAACATTATCTTGTTTTTCAATCTATTTGGTTTTCATCTATAATACTTCCTCAAATTTAAGAAACCGATATTAAAGAACTAATATTCGCATAATTTCTTTCTTAGTTATAAGATCTTATATTCATTAATTTCTTAAGATTCGTTTTATCATACAAAATTTACTTTTTCTCTTCAAATTCCCAAAATACCAAATAAATATTGATATATTATTATTTGTGCAATTTAAATTTGACATAGAAAAATATTCTGTTCTCGATAGCTATGTCTTTCAGCAATACCAACAGAACTCAGAGATCGTAAGATTAAAAAAATCAAGGTATAAGTTAACCTGAACCTGAACCCGAACTGCACGCAAAAAACATAATATAAATTTCAAACTATGTTCTTTTTTACTATCTATAACTAAAAAATTATGAAATTTTTGTATAATCTTAGATGGATTTTGAAAGAGTGCAAAAATAGTAACAAAATCATGTGAGAATAGATTCTTTAAAAATATAGCTAATACTGAATAGATTTAATATATGTATGCTATAAAGTAGTACACAACTTAATCACAGCTGTTAATTCTTTAGCGGATTATGTATGATTGTTGATTGCTTGGCGCGAAAGCTCTTTCACTTATGCCTATCGATTGTTATCGAGTTGACGAGTTGAAAATTAAGCTTAAATTAATTTTAATTACATGTGTGAGCGTGTGAATGTGTGAGTGTATGGATGTGTGAGTGTGAAAAGATGAAAAGCT
This sequence comes from Drosophila subquinaria, assembly GCA_037043405.1. Taxonomy (NCBI): domain Eukaryota; kingdom Metazoa; phylum Arthropoda; class Insecta; order Diptera; family Drosophilidae; genus Drosophila; species Drosophila subquinaria. The sequence goes on from JBAMBL010000244.1 coordinate 93,325, forward strand.
TAAGCTGCTAAGTTGTTAGATTGTTTGCTTGTTTGGTTGTTTGTCTCACCTGCAGTGAAAGGAAAGCAACAATAAGCGGCAGCCAAATCTGTTTGATCCCAAGACGATGACGATGGCGATGACTTTGGCAACGCAGTTGTTGTTGCTGTTGTTGTTTGATATTTGGCTGCTGTTGTTGTTGTCGCTGTTTATGCATTTGCTGCGAGTGTTGCTGTTGTAGTTGCATGTTGTTGCTGTTGCAGTTGCAGTTATCGTTGTCGTTCAAATATGTATAAATTGCAATTAATGTATTGCTTATATTGTTGTTGTTGTCATGTGCGCGCTTTTGTTGTTTGTTGTTACCTGCAAATAAAATGTGGCAAATAGAAGTTGAACTTGGCTGGATGGTCAAAAGCAACAACAACAGCAGCAGCAAAACAAATAGAAACAGAAGAAGAAGATAAAGACAAATTTAAAACACTAGAAAGTGTTTGCTTTGCTGCTTTTACATGCACTCAAATAGCGATTATTATTAATGTTGTTGCTGTTGCTGCTGCTGCTGTTGCTGCTGTTGTTAGCATTATTATTTATTGTTGTCGTTGTCGTTGTCGTTTTCGCTTTCAGGTGTGTCCGGTTTCTATACGAGTTATGTGTGAGACTGTCTATCTGTCAGTTAATTATAATTTATTGGTAATTTCGTTGCTAAAATGCCTGATTGACCCATTTAACTGATTGATTTGACAATGCTTTTTATCTTCCCTCTCAAATCCTTCAATCCTCCCACAACAGCAATGCAAATCGAAGAAGTCAAGTTGTCCATTTGGCAAGTGAAACAACTTGAAAAACGACAAGTAACAGTGGCAACAAATAAAGATGAAGACAAAGCACTTTAATGACAACTTATTCACCTGTTGCCCAGGTGTTGTTGGGAGGTGAAATGTGTTAATAGGTTCCATAAGCGAAGTGGGTCAAGTGGGCCCAAGACAAATACCTAGTCGAGACATTAGAAGATTGCAGACTGTAGACCGATTACTTTCAGTAGGTCAAGGAAAAATGACAGAATGGGACAGAAAAACACTCTGAGGGGAAAAAATGGAATTGATATTAATTATTGTGCATGATTTAATATCTGAAAGAATAAGCTCGGAAGTAGGTAAATGATCTCTATCATATTTTTACCCATGTCCTTGTAGGACAATCATTAAAGGAGAGATTTTTGAGATTTGGAAATTCAGATTATCGCGGTTTCTAAGACAATAATATTTTGTAGTAAATAAGAACACAATTTAGGAGAAGCACTTACTAATCAATAAAGACATTCAAAAACAACTTAGTAATTATTTTTATAATTGCATTTAATATAGTCTGAGTATAATTTCAATAAACAATTTAAAATTTGACGCTATAAAAAAATGTCGTCTTTTTTTGGAATGTCGCCCCAGGAGGGATTCGGATAAGAGTTGGAATTATAATTAGACTGGTCAAATTTTGGCTGGTAAAATAGTTAAATATTTTGCGAAGACACAGCTCAAAACATTGATTTAAATTGAATGCTAATGACCCAAACTCAATGCTAATCTATGAATAACTATAATCCTAATTATCGTCCCCATGCAATTGAAATCAAATCAGAAGAAGGGCTAATTAATTATTAACTGCTGCCAATAAATGGAGTCAGCCCAATGAACTGAGGAACTGCATCCACCCATCCATGTGTCGATCTATCGATCAATCCATCCATTCATTCGGTGGCCCCAATTTGTGGCTAAGCGGCAGCTTCTAGCGGCACTTACCTTCGCTTCGGACCAATTCCGAGAGCGCCGCAATTCCAATTTTGATGCAATGCTGACAAACAGGATGTGTGTTCGTTGTGACTTTCGAAAGCAGTTGCTGTTCGTTGTTGTTGTAGTTATTGCTGTTGTTGTTGTTGTTGTTGGTTGCTCGCTCGTTGTTGTTGCTGATTGTTTGTTGACAATTGCGGTTGAAGTTCAGTTTGCACGCGGTGGCAATTAACGACGTTCAGCAGCTTTGCACCCGGAGACACAACAAATATGCACACAGAAAATACTAACAAAAATTCCAAAAAAAAAAATTGCAACAAAAAAAAAAAAGGTGCCAACACGGAAAAAGGACTCTTGTGGCGACACACACACCACACACACTGTCACACGCACACAGGCACAACAAAAAGTGTATGAAATTGCACTTGGCCAATACAAATGTTTGGCTTATATTATTATTTTTCTTTTGTTTTGGCTTGTTGTTGTTTATTTTTAGGTTGTTACTTGTTATGTTTTTAGAAATTTGTTTTTTTTTTTGTGTGTTTTTTTTTTTGATAACAAGTATGCTGGGAGTTGAAGGCGATTAAATGAAATGCAGCACGAAGTGGCAAGCAAGCGAAGTGGTTGAAAACGCGTCTGGTCCGCGCCGTGGGTAAGCGCCGAATGCTGCATCCACCTGCTTTCTCGTAGCGAAACACTTCGCATGCGCAACGGCGGCGACCACCACGAGGCAAGCAGCGCTGCTGTCGCCGCCGCCGCTGACGTCGCTGCTGCTGTTGCTGCTGTTGCTGCTGTTGTTGCTGTTGCTGCTGTCGACGGCGAAATTTCTTCTTTTCATTGATAGGCAGCAATAAGTGAGACACTCGGAGAGACACGAATACAAATACGGTAAGTTGCTTCGGGTATCGTTCACTTGCTCGTCTCGGTATCGGTATCGGGTATCGTTTTCGAGTATCGGGTCTCTCTCTGCTCTGCCTGTGGCATGCGTTTGTGGCGCGCTTCGGTTTCCCCATTTCCCCATTGCGTCTGTTTGTTTCTACGGGGCAGACAGACGGCAACTTTCAGTTGCAAGGCAGACGCGACAAACGCTGGACAAGTCCTCAAACTGTTTGCACTTTCTACGCCGCTGCACCACTGCACCACTGACCCACCACTTGCCACCAACATCATGAACATCATGAGCATCACCAGATGCCACACACGCACTCAACACTTACTTGCTTACTTAGTTTTTCTCTGGCCCATTGAGAATCGATCAAGTTCAGAACTGATGGCTTCTTGTGGGCGTCTTAGCACATCGAAAAGAGGGCATGGTTGCCTGCATGATACCTAGACCAACGGTTTTAATTGTGCCCTAATCTCAGCTACAACTGTTGCTGCCTCTCATTATTCTTCAACAAATGCTGCTGCTCCTCTTCTTGTGTTATTCACTGTTTTTGTTTTTCTTTTTTTATTCATGGCATCGTCGTAATGCTTAATCGATTGTTCCACTTTTCCATAAAATATTTTTGCCAAGTGCCGTCGCATTTGGTTTGCTTTGGTCACCAGCCAGCGACAATGGCGATGACGCTGTAGATCGCCCCCTTTTCCCCTCATTGTCTTCCCTGACTTGGATCCCGCTGCACTTGCTCTGGTTGCGTTGTTGCACACTGACACCAAAAAACAGCTAGTGCTCACTGTTTAAAGATATTACGCATGGTTTTTTTTTTAGATTTTCCATCAAAAACATGCTGAAACATGTTTCTCCCTATTTTTTTTCTTTTTTTTCTCTATTGACGTCTAGTAATGTCGATATGACACTATATCAACAAACAGCAACACACAAAACACTTGCAGAAAGCAAGCAGCAAGACTTTCAGCTGTTTCAAGAGATACCAATCTTTATCATCAGTACCGTTGTGCTGACTTGACCAGTGATCCAAGCCTAATGTCATCTTTGTGATGCTAGAACCAGTTGTGAATTTTAAGTCGCAAAAGTGACAAAGCCTTACAGCTAGGCTGATCTAGCCCTCTGTGTGTTGTTGTTGATGTTGCTGCTTTTAAGTTAATATAAAACTAACAATCCATCTTAATCTAATGATTTTATGGTATTAATAAATTCAAATTTAATTTATTAAGTCAGATAAAAATATTGGTGAATAAAAAGAATTGTTATTCCATTATAACGAAGCTAACATTTTGATTGTCTTTGCAAATTATGACTAAACAAACAATTTACCTTATGTATCCTGAAATTGTCACAAATATTTTGACCAAAAAATAATTTGACTATTTTACATCTGTCTTTTGGCTAGTGATTTTTATAAATATTTGAGAACTAACTTATTTGGTACTTGAAACCAAATAAAATGTTGCAAGGTGCAGGTTTTAAAAGGTTAAAAATTGCGAAAAATACAATACAAGTGTACTTGCACCACTGTGCATGGGTGAGCAGCGATTTCATCGCCATATCAAGTCCAGTTGGCAGTTGGTAGTTGGCAGATTTGGGAGCAGTGCCTCGATTCCTGTTTGCTAAATATGACCAAAATGACTTGTCTCGAAATTGGAGTAATTTCATCGCATCTTTCAGGCTGGCCATAAGCTGGTTACCAATCGACTGTTAGCCTTCCACTTTGGTTCCGCCTGAAATTGGCCTGGCTAGAGTCAGTCTCTGTTGTTGTTAATGTTGTCGTTGTTGTTGTTGTTGTTGTTGTTGTTGTTGTTGTTGTTGTTGTTGTTGTTGTTGTTGTCGTTGTCTATCGACGCACATTAAGTAACACGCGGACACGACTTACGCTTTGGGTGAGTCGCGCCACAAAGTCTGCCAGTTGGTTGATCAATTATTTGCTGATCTGCTTTGCATGATCATTGATCCAAGTTAGAGATTCCTCTGCGCCCCATTAAGCTTCAGCTCCAGCTTTAGCTCCAATACTCTCATATATCAAAGACAATTTGCCGCTTAGGGCAAGGGCAAGAGCAGGGTCCAAGGGGCAAGGGACAAGAAGCAAGAGACAAGGGACAAGGGCTGTGGCACTGTCGCTGCTGTGGCAAGTTCCCATTGCCGCTTAATAGCTGGGCGCACGCCGCTCGCATCTTAAGTAAACGCTCCCCCAACCCCCTCCACTTACCACTCCATCCCCCCCCTACCCCTACCCCCCTCTCTTCTCTGCTCAGATGTCTTATTAAAAGTATCTCGTTACTTTCACCGACCGCAGACTTGAATTGCGCTTCAATTTCACACACATGGACTCTGCAAAGCTAGACAAAGACAGCGACAGAGTGAAAAAGAGAGAGAGAGAGAGAGAGAGGTAGACGAGGAGAGGGAAGAAATCGGAGGGGCCTTGGGACGGTTGGCCAGTTGGCCAGTCGGTCGACTCGAACCAAATTTGGTGCTGCGCTGCCCCAAAGCGAAGGCCTCCCCGATTGTCGTCAACTTTATCATCTTTCATCTGCCGGCCGGCGATAGCGACCAACCAGACAGAGAGAAAGAGAGAGAGAGGGAGAGGTCAGGTTAATTATACATAGGTATTTTCTTTGACACGGAAGTACATGGCACTACCAAGCAATACGCATCTGATCTTTGTAAGTCCCATTCCATTTCAACGACTTATAAATGTTCCAATATAATTACGTACAGTTTGAAGTATATTTGTAGTAAGGAAACAGAAATTAATACTTGGATTTATAAAGTGAAACTCATCTTCTAGTTGGAGACCTATTGAAGTACCACCTGAGAATATCAAGTACTGCGAGATCTCAGATAAGTAGATATCAATACATTTTATGTGTCCTTTCTATTACTACACTCAGAAAAAGAAACAAGCCCATCTGTGCACATACGCCTGGTCATGATATTTCATGAATACTTGGATGAACGAATGGGAACAATTGAATCGCTTTTTGGGCTCATTTTATGATCATTTTAGTTCGTTGGAACACATAGTGATCGGTTTCAGAACATGACAACAACATTTTGTGAACAGCCTGTGCACAATCCAAGAACGTTTATTTTTCTGAGTGCACGATTTGATACCGACTCGTGCTCGTTCTAAGCACGAAATAATGAGAACGATTCGATCATAGAACAAGAAAATTGTGCATGATTTTTTTCGTTCATTTTATTCTGAGTGTATTTTCAAGAATTATTTTAGTGAGATTAAGAAATAAATTGGAAATAAATAAAATGGTCATATACATTCAGCTCGTCTTTATGATCAAGAATAAATATACACAAAAAATAGACTGGGATTCCGGAATAAAATTATACCAAACTGTGCCAAAAGTCATCTCGAAATTTCTTAAATCGCGTTCGAAATACAGGAATCAAGACCGATTTTCCAATATATTTTCCGCTGATACTTTGATTAACATCAGGCCATGATACAAATTTTGTAAGTAAAATCAAATGCTTTACGTTTTTTTTTTTTTTTGATTATTTTAATTTTTAATTTTTTTGATTATGTTAATTCAACAATAATATCCACAAAAAACACATGCTTACTATAAATCATTTTGGAATGATTTTTTTCCGTGTTCTTTATGGCGATTGTCACAATTTCTTGAATGCGTTACACATAGCTTGACAATATTACAAATTCAAGTAAATTGTAATAAATATGATTGTTGAGCTGTTTCATTTGTGATTCACCCGACGATCATTTCGTATGTGCTGAAGATGGGATTTATTCGATGTGTTGTTGGTTGATGGTTGATAGTTGATGGCTTCATTTGCATAGCCAAAGTTAGATCCAAAGTGCGAGTGCGAGTGCGAGTGCGAGTCGGAGTCCAAGTCAGAAACAGTTGCGACGCCCTCGGCCACGCCCTCGCGACGGCCAAGAGCAGCAGCAGCAGCAGCAGCAGCGTCAGCAACAACAACAGCAACAACATAAAGTCAGAGCCATCGCCCAGTAAATCCTCTTTGCACGCCAGTTTCTAGCCAGCTATTTGGGTCGCTCTCACAATTTATTAGTTTAGTTTTCATTGCATTGACACTCCATCATCGAGTGGCTTGTCGTTTGTCATCTGCCGCATTCAATGTTGACGTTGTTGTTGTCAACGTTGTTGTTGTTGCTGTTGCTCAAGTTGTTGTTGCTGCAGATAATGCTGCTGTTGCTGCTGCTCTGCTGCAATAACCTTTGCGCTGGCTGCAATCGGTCGCATGTGTCCATTATTGTCGGGTTACAAGGTGGCAAGGTGGCAAGGTGGCAATTGCAACCAAAGTGAAAACGCCACAAACAAGAAACAAACTAACAGCAGCAACAATAACGACAAAGAAACAGTAGCAACATCTGCCATTAAGCAATGAGAAGACACTTTTTACTCAGCTGCAAGTTTCGGAGTCGGGAGTTGAAATGGGAGTTGTCGAGTCGAGTCGAGTTGAGTCGAGCTGAGAGTCGGCTTTGGCCCTTTGGAGATGTTCAGTGGCAATGCGGCGGAAATGCAGCCAAAGAATTGGGTTAAAACTGTTGCCAGCGGAGATGCAACCATTGTTATTGTTGTTGTTGCTGCTGTTGCTGTTGTTGATATTTGCTCATTTCATTTCATTTCGTTTCATTTCGTTTCGCTTTTAACTGTCGCCGGGGCATGCGTGGTAAAAGCTGAAGCTGCAACTCATGCAACTTATCCCAACAGCCACATCATCGCATCACATCACTTGCAACAGCCGCAGCCGCAGCTAAGTTGCGGCTTAGAAAGCGGTAGCTGTTCCCCCTCACCCCCCTCCTTCATCCCCTACCCCTCCTTAGCTTCTTCCGCATTGGCAGTGACTCCTTTAGAATCCCTGTGGATTGGTATGCGGAATGTGCAAATCTCTTTCAGCCTCACAGCCTCATAAATCACCAATCGCCAAAAAAAAAAAATTAAAAAAACCAAAAAGAGACGCGCAACAAGTGAAGTGAAGAAGAAGAAGCATGAGGCAAGCCGCAAGTGCCACTTGCCGTGCGATCAATTTCACTTTCTCAGCAACAAAACAAAAAAAAAAAAAAAATAGGAAAAAAAAAAGCTGGTCCAAACACTGAAAGTCAATTAGCAGCTGCCCAAAAGATTCTTCTCTCGTTGCTCTTAAAAGGGGGACAGACAGTTAAAAGGGGGTTAGTGAGAGGGGCGAGGGGGCAGGTCCACTCATCAATTATGGCTATTGTTATTCTTGTCATGGCCCTCTTTTTTTTTAGCAAACTGGGCGTGTGCACACATACATCTACACACACTTCTACTCATTCACATACTTCATGCATAGCCAGAGGCGCCTTAATCTCCCTCTCTCTCTTTCTCCACCTCTCCCTCTCTCTCTCTTTCTCTCAACCTTACTGCAGCAAGTGCCTCTATTTTATTGATCTCGCGAGTTAGCGGAACTGAAGATTTGCAGATCTCATGAATCGAACAATTCGTTACCTTTTTGACATACATACTTAATAGTACTTCCATCTGATTTCACATATCTGCATGCATACATAGTTTAACCCACAACTTTCCGACTTCTCCAACTATGTTGCCAAAGTCTAAAAGTTTTTCCGGGTTAGCGTTCCAGACCAACGTATAATCTTTTTGCCAAAAGTACCCCAAAGAGTCAAAAACGAAGACAGGCGTTATTCCTTGCTCGCTTTTAATTTGCTCACATCTTTTATGCCGGAAAATAAAAAATGTAATAAATAAAGAAGACATGTAAATATAAATGAACATAAATTTCAACATCTAATAATAATAACAGGGATTAAAACCCTAACCGAAACCGTAACCTTTAACCGGTAAAAACCGATTGAAATTTAAAACCATAACTGAAACCGGAACCGAAAAAAAATATTTTCATTTGACCGAAACCTTAAAGCCGAAACTCTGTGAACCGAAATAACCGTTTAGAAACCGTTTCATTTATAAGGGTTAATTTCGGTTTTTAATAAATAATATATGTATTAAAAAAATTGAAAAAAAGTTGTATTTCTGATTCTCATTTAAAAATTGCAAATAAGAGTTATGGTGTAACTTTTAAATACAATTTTAAAAGCATGTTTTATTTTCAATTTTTATTATGAAAATTTAAAAAATAAGTTACAAATAATTTTCAATGAAAAATTTTGAACAGTTAGGTTTTTTTCCGACTCATAAGTCTTGTTTGCGATCTCTGATATTTTGTTATTAGTTGTATATTTTATTTTTGATTTTCTTTTCTATGTTTGACTATTTAATTATCATTACATATATTATAAATATAATTATATTTATTTAAAGAAATTTTTTTTGTGAACCGAAACCATACCGGTATTTCAAAACTGAAACATACAAAAACCGGTTCACCGTTACGAAACATTTATTCAAAGATTTTGCGTAACCCATAACCGAAAACCTAAATCCGAACATAACTGAAACCATAACTGAATCCGATATTTGTTTTTTTTAATCCCGGCTTATCGGTTTTAATCCCTGAATAATAATATAATAATGCCTGAAAATAAAAAATGTAATAAATATGTTTAAACTAATAAATTATTTTAAGACATGTAAATATGTATAAATAAACATAAATTTCAACATCTTATAAAAGAGTCCAGTTAAACATTATTAAAGAAATGCTTTAATTGTATTGATTTGTTATATCTATAATATGTAATAAGCAATAAAAGTAAAAGTTATCAACAATATGATTGAAATAACGAATATTGTGTAAATCTGTAAGGTATTCGAAATTAAGAAGAAATTTAGTTTTTTTTAAAACTAGCTTAATATCGAAATATAAAAAATCTCACAAAATGATTGTTAAAAAAATGAAATCAAATATACGCACTTTCCAAATGAAAACAAAACTCATACACATAGATGAGCAAATAGCATCACGAAATGAAATATATTTAAAACGCCACAGACGTCCCAGTTTGAGCTCCAGACCCGAAGCCCAACCCCAAAGTTGGAGAGGCACACTCAGACAGACAGACAGAGTGTCAGACAAGACGTCAATAATTGTGAAATATTCAAACTGAAATGTGCCACGCATGCGCAAACAAATAACAAATGAAATCGACTCGTGCTGCAAGATGTGGCAAGCAAGATGAATGATGGTGCACCGGGCAGGGCACGCACAGCCAGATTAATGTGTGTCTGCGCATAAATTAGTTGCAACTAAACCAGCAACAACAACAATAACAACAACACAACTACTGCAACAAAATGCACGTGTGCAAATGAATGCAAACAATAAACAAACAAACAAGCCCCGAACACACAATCAATCAACATTACCAACTGTCATTTGGTCTTCAGTCTTCAGATAGTTTCTAATTGAGAATGTCCATAGTTATACCTATAAAACAAGACCAAGAGAAATTGCCAATTTGTATCGATTTTGTAATAAGTTCATTGCAATAATATTAATCTTAATTATTAAAATTGCAATTGTTTCATTTTCAGTCAAAATTATGTAGAGATTTTTAATCAAATCTATTTTTATGTTAAACTCGACCTATTGCATCCAAAAATGTAATTGTTAAGTGCATACAATTTCTAAAAATTTCTTCAAATAAAGATGATTGATATTCCAATTAATTTTTAGATGAAGATTCCCTACTTCAACAAAAATTGTTCTCGCTAGCGTTTTTAAAATGATCAAAATGATTGAAATCGGTTCCACAAAGTAATTTTCGTTATCAAAGGATTTTTAACAATTTTACACACCAACTTAGGAACGCTCATAAGTTCAAGTAGAGAACGGATAATGTTCAAAAGATACAAAAGTATCTACAATTATTTTTTGTCAAAAGAGACTGTCGTGTTTTGGCCTTTATCGAGTTTTAAAGTTGGTTATCAGCATCGGAATGTATTAATGAATTCTAGGTAAATTTCGATATTAGACTTATAAATGATAAGTACAGTTGTCTTAAACGGAATAATCCTAATATATAAGTATATAATCGATCTACAATTTTTCAAATTATTCAATAATCATACTATCTCCAATACATTTTAGAGACAAAGCCATTGTCGAATTTCGCAAATTGAAAAGTTATGAATGAGAGTCACAATTATTAATATTATTATTGAATAAAAAATTTGAATAGAGTTGCAGGCAGACTTATGAGTCTATTCACAAACACATGCGAAAGAAATAAATAAATACAAGCGCCAATGGCAGTCACAGATGCTGATCAATTTGGTGGTGATGCGGTGGTATTTGGTGGTGGTGCGGTGGTGCTGCACAGTCAGCGATGTCCAGCCGCGATTTTTGGCTTTGCGTTTGCCGCCTGCCAGCCAAACATCAATCAATTGCAAATAGAAAACAAATCTCCAATCAGACGAATTGATCTTTCGGATTGCTCTTGGGGCTGAGTCCGGGTATGGGTATTGAGTATTCACTATTCACTATTCACTACTCACTATTCAGTATTGAGTATTGAGTATTGATTATTGGGTATGGCTATGGGTACGTGTGCGATGCTCAATAGCCCGGAGGGGATAGGCCGTGTGGGGACATGCAATGTTGCGCTTGCGGGTGGCCCCACCTGAGGAAAAAAGAGATAGAGAAGTGAAGAGAAGAAAAGAAAAGAGCAGAGAAGATAGGCTGCGGGGCAGAGTGAACAACTGGGATCTGTGGAATCTGTGCATAGAGAAGAAAGTGTTAAGTCCAATTCCAAAAAATCTCTGGTGAAATTTAAATCATTTTCAAATTTAATTACCGACAAATAAACGTTTGACATTCCGGGCGAGCCGCTGCCACCTGTTGCTCTTGCTGTTGTTGTTGTTGTTGTTGCTGCTGTTGTTGGGCGTGGCGCGCACATTTCAAACATTCAAGTGTAGCATCTCAACTTCATGATCATCAACATCGTGAACACTGACTTATTCTACGAATACGCACGACTTTTTCTCTTTTTTGCTTGCAGGTCTTGTGGCTGTTGTTGTTGTTCCTGTTGTTGTTACTGCTGTTGTCATTATTGTTGATGTTGTTGTTGTTGTTGCTGCTGCTGTTGTTGCTCAAGTGATTGCTGTTGTCATTGCAGTCTTGGCATGTCCAAAACTATAATGGCAAACTCTTTTGGCTCATGATGTTCATTGAGAAATCGGTCCACAGTGCAGTGTAGTTATCAGCCTCAATCCAATTCAACAAATCAAATGTTATAGAGTTAAATCTATCTTATTATTAAGTCTCTTGACTAAGGCATACCCTGTAACCAGATTTCGATAGTTGATAACATATTTTTTTTTTTTCATTATTATTTTTAATTTTAAAATATTGTTTGGTCGACTAATTTAGCCAGCGAAAAAAGTGACCTTATCAACATGTGGCTCTTGATTAAAAAAAAACAAAGATTTTATTTAATAATTTTATTTTTATTTGGAAAGGTTGTTTAAATTCCGTTTGAATGATGCAAAAATTTCCTTAACCCATTAGGCACACATTGAAAAATTCGAATTTTTGTAAGTTTTATTTTTATGCAAACAAATTCTTTCAACAATTCTAAGAGTGACTGCAAAAAAAAATGTAATACAATATAATTGTTTGAAAATCGTAAAAATTACCATTTTAACCCCTTTATCCCATTTTCATACAAAAAGTGTCTTTTTAGCAATTTTCATAAAATCATAAAAAATACTAACAAAACGATTTTTGAAATTTTTTTTTGCAGTCACTCTTAGAATTTTTTTGCATCAAAATATTTTGTGTAAAAAATCGAGGAAAAAGGGTTAAAAATAGACTTTTTAAAATTACAAATTTTCGATGGGTACTTAATGGGCTAATGAAATATTTGTATCATAAAAACGGAATTTAAGTGAATAAAAGATTAATATAAGAAACCCGCATCAAAACATCTGTATTATACGTAAATTTGACAAATTTATGCTGTATGAAGACATTAGTGGCACACTGTATGTACATTTGTGGTCACGTGTGCACACTACAGAGCTTCGTACAGGGTATCAGCTAGTAAAGCACTTCCCTACTTTCGCAGTCGTCGTCTTTACCTAAACAACAACACGACATGTAACGACGCAATGTAAATACGAGTACGAGTTCGAGTACGAGTTGGGTTAGCGTCGTCGTCGTCATCGTCGTCGTCTACGCCCTTGGCGCATGCTTCTTCAATTGCCAGTCATTTTCATTCATCTGCCACGAGTGAAGTGTGTATGTATGTAAGTACACACATTCACACACACACGCATTTATGCGTGTATGCGAGATCAGGAGACATTTCTCGTTGGTCGTTTTCTCGCCTTTTTTGCACTGGCCGCTCTTTTCTTTTCTTTCATTTTTATCTTTTTTTTTATTTCTTATTTTTTTGGCGCACATAAAAAAACGGCTTTTCGTTTAAGTGCGTCGCGCCTGGATGAGAGAGATGTCTGCCTGGCTGTTGGCTGCGTCTGCTTGCTGGCTGTAAAGTCTTGTGGAGATGACCGCTAAAGCCGGAACTGGCCATGGCCATGGCCAAGTGATGTCGTCGCAGTTGCAGTTGCAGCGACAACTACAACCACAACTATACAACTACAACTACAAATACAGCACAACGAAAGTTTGCGCCGTTTTCGGGCTGGCCAAGTGACTGACTAACTGACTGACCAAACCAGACAGAGACAGAGACGCAGAAGCAGAAGCTGAAGCAGACGCAAACGCAACTCAAACGCAGGCGGAAGAAGGAAAGTGAAGACGCAGCGCTGTCGAAGTCAGCGTCAACGCCAGCGCCGGCGTTAGCGTCAGCATCGCATACTCTCGTAGAACGGAGCTGAGGATGGCGTTGTGGATGTCAATGTGGATGTCGATGTGGATGTCGTTATAAATGTGGATGTCGAATGGCGATGGCTGCGTGAAAATGCCGCCCAACGAGTTTCGCAATAAAGAGAAAGTGTCCAAGGCAGGCTGTTCTCGCGATCGTAAAGAATAAATTTGTGTTTCCTGTTTACTGCATACCTTTTTTTCTTTTTTTTTTTTCTCTTTTTTACAAGTCTGGATAAAAATTTCATCTTTATCAGCACATTCCCCCCCCCCCACCCCTCGCCATGGCAAAGCCCAGCAAGTGCAGCGAGAAAGTTACATATACATAAGTATGTATGTGTATAGGCTTGTTATGAGCCTTCAGGCAGGGTTTGGGTTCCACATGCAGTTGTAGTTGTAGCTGGAGTTGGAGTTGGGGCATGGGAACGATAAAGGGATCGCACCGAACCGGACTGAGATCAATGCGCCGCGTCAAGTGAAAACTGACTAAATTGAAAAGTACAACGCAAACGCAAACGCATCTTGCTAAATAAAAGTCTCAGCTCAACTCCAAATGAATTTAAAAATACAACTTGTCGCTGACTCTGGAATTCAACGTGTAGTCGCACCGTGGTACACGTCCTATGAAAAATACTCGCAAAAATTTATTAATTGCCAATACATGTAAAAAGTGCAGCTATGCATAATTGCGAAATGTTACATATTCATATGAATATATTAATGTACATATGTATTTATGGTGCTGGCTGATAACGATAATTCTGAGTGTGATGCTGGATGCTTGCTCACATTTTAATATGACGCATTGCCATATAATAAAACAAAGAAAAGTTATCTTCGGTAATGCGAAGATTGGATACCCTTGCAGATGCCTTATAATTTTTCAAACATTGCTAATCTATGAGCTTAATTGAAATACATTAAGAAACAAGGGCGTCGGCAGCTTTTCAAGCAGGGGGGGGCCAAAATTTTTTTCACTTTCACAATGCCGCAATAATGTTGACAGAAAGTATAATAATGTAGCTATAGACCTGAAACTTGGTACACTTAATGGGCATACCATATATAAAGCCTGAGAAAAAATTTAGACCGATCGGGCCATATAAGAAAAAGTGTAAAATATTTTAACAAATCTAAATGTATAGCTAGAGACCTAAAATTTGACATACAATTTAGTTAGGCTAAAATAGAATTTATACTTATTTTTGTTTTTTATCATCTGACTCCGAAAACTATTTTTCAATTTTTGCGCATAAATACACACTTGCAACATGTGATATTTCACGAAAAGAGGCAATAATGGGCAAAAAATATTAATACCATTCTCATTATATTTATATTGACAATTAACATTGCGTTAATATAATTTACAACCAACTACAAGCAATCATACTTTTCTTTTTTACCACGGAACACAACAATTTTTAGGTTAGAAATGCTAAAAAACATCACTTTACAGAAGCACATAAAACAAAGTTAAATCACATAAAACAAGTAATTCATGATGACCTTATAATATAAATAGATACCTTTAATTTTGTTTTCCATCTTAATTTTCTTTGAAATTCGACGTACATTTCACTTGATAAAGATTTAAGATGTATTCTTATTTGCAACACGAGCAAAGTGAAAACCTGCGGTAAAATATTCGTTGACTTTCAGGACTTCGTAAAATAGCAGGGCTACAATTAAAACTGTAACACCATGATTTTCAAGTGCAAAAAATAACTCTCTATAATATAACATATAAGGTATTCACTTGACCCTAGCAGCGTTGCAGGTAAGAAACGTTGCAAGCTTGCTGCTTGAACAGCGCTTTACGTGGAAAGCGTTTCGCATAATCAGCAAAAATGTAAACAAAAAACTGCCCCATTATGTGCAACGCGCTGTTCACGCAGCAAGCTAGCAACGTTTTCAACCTGCAACGCTGCTAGGGTCAAGTGAACACCCTAATATTGTTTTTGCATAGCTCTTAAAAAACAAAATTGACTTTCTGCCCAAATCTGGAAGCTAAATCATGTAAAGTTATGAGTGTAGGGGGGGGGGGGGGCAATGGCCCCCCCTGCCCCCCACTGCCGACGCCCTTGTTAAGAAACAAAGCTAAAATTTGTATACCTATGATTGATTTTAAATCGATCGTTTCTATGACAGCTTCATGATATAGTAGTTTGATTTGAGCCAAATTTAATCAAGATGTTTAAGACAAAACCAAAAACACAATTAAAATAAACCAAAAAATCAAACAACTAATGACTAAGAATAACCCATAAAAAAAATACCTCTTTACGAGGTAAAAGTCTAGTGACCAAAACATTTTCATGCCCCAAAATTTCTGATATCCAATTTTGTGACGAATAATATTAAGTTTTACACATATAAATTATTTTAAACAAAATTTTGGCATACTATTAATTTTAGCGGGTTTTAGCGACTTCCCGCTAAACTAGCGTTTTTTAAAAAAAGTCATAGAACAAAAGTTTCGAGATTTTTGGTCGGGAACATCTCCTCATTCAAACTTTTAAGCTAAATCAACGATTTGATCCAAACAAACAAACAAACAGACAAACTGACTTTTCATCTCATTTTCGGAAGGCCACTAAAAATTTCAAAATGTATTATCTCTTGAACCAGTGGTCGGATTTTATTGATTGAGGTGTCATTCGACGCGTAGTTTTGGTAAGAAAAGTAAAAAATTAAAAAAAAAAATCTGAAAGACTCCAACGGCCCCATTGGCTCCAATTATTAAAATTTTGCCCCTTCCACTTACACCTGTTTATCTCACGAACCAGGTGAGTTTCCAAAAGTCTTAGTATGCACATTTGTAAGTTAAATTAATACCTTTCGACCTGATCGGACAGTCATAGCAAATTTTCCATTCCTCTTGTGTATATATGCTAGTCGCCTTCGCATCCTTCGTGCTGCTTTCGTCACTAGCACGGACTGCCGTCCGCAGTGATCATACAAGGAACAAAATTTCAATGAAATGACCCTTATAAAACAATTTAACCATCATTTGAAAATCTTTAATAACTTTTTTCAAATTTTTTTTTGACTTTCAATCAATCGTTAGTTCTTTGTTCTTGCTTGGGCGGTAAAAATGCTAAAAAAAAAAAAAAAAACTAAAAAATAGTTATCCATTGAGTTCGGTTACTGCTTGCATGGAAACAGATGAACATTTTTATAGCTTATCTAACTTATGGGGTCAGTCGGCCCTCTTTTAAGGCATTACACATTCATTGACAAAAAAAAAAATAACCTCTGCTAGGATATAAACACACACACATATCTATTTGTGTCACTGTGCAGAAGTATTCGCAATGTTTCGCAAATTCATCAGTTATACTCAGATATTTGTGAAATAAAGCTATTCTCAAGCTAATTGATTTAGAACATTTAAAATTGGTCAAACATTTATTAAATCATTCACTTAATTGTGTGTCTCCGAAAACTCTTGATTAAATTTATTTTAACTAATTAATTTTTATAATTTGCAAATAACGACGGCGGTTAAGGGTTTATAAGCTGCAAATTTGCTTCTGAATCTAGCTATAAAAAAAGAAAAACAACTAAATGCTCAGCACTGATCGTGCAATGGTGTGCGAGTGTGTGTGCGTTTTATTTTCAGCTACGATAATGAATAAGCGACCGCGACAACAACGCAATGAAATATACATAACTGTAAGTACAAACATCTATGCATATTCAGTGCAATACATGTACATACATATGTACATATGTGTACATGTATTTAGTATAAGGCGCCTTATCCGTTCAAAGTCGGAGCATCCGTTCGAGAAACCGAATCACAAACAGTGCCAGAAAGATCGCAGCGACGAGTGCTCGTCTAAATCAAACGGTTAAACGGTTCAAATTAGGGGTAAAAGCAATATTCCCCTTTATTGCCATCATATTTAATTCCATATTTGATACCTCTTGTTATTGAGGTGATGAGATCATTGATGCACTGGGCAGCACTGCTGCTCCTTGTGCTGCTTCTCCATCTGGCGGACGCGTGGATGAAGTACAACAGCTACACGGCAACCAGCAGGAAGCGCACGGATCTGCGCCGGAAGTGTCCGAATGTAAGCCGTAATAAACAGTTTGTTGGCCCTAAGCAGTAGCATTTCAGCTACCAATCGTATCAGTTTGCAACACATCCCTGATGTGTATATATTTTCTGAATAATTAAAAAAATACACATATTTTAGGGAAGGAACAATAGTTATAAGATTGGTGCATCCCCGACAAAAAAATACTTTAGTTTTATACATCTATATCTATAAAATTAGTCACAGTTAATGTTCATATTGCAAGTGTTTTTAAATTCACTAAGAATGAAACGCTACTTCTTTTTGACCAGTCAAATTAAAAAAAAAAAAAAAGTCAAGTACTTTAATTTTTAAATTTAACTCTTATTTACCTATAAACCACAAACAACTCTAAAAAATAAAAAAATAAAAGTATTCTTTTCTTTGTGAAAACAATTACAGTCGAACTTCCCTTACTCGAATTTTCTCTAACTCGAACAAAATCGAGTGGCAATAGCGTTTACTGAGCAAATTTCATACAAATCTGCTTCCCTAACTCGAACTTCCCTAAGTCGAATTTCTCCGTAACTCGAACAAAAATATTGGCCCGTGCTTATGTAAGTCGAATTTTTCGGGAAAATCTTTAATAAAGTTAAAATTTTTTTTTCGTTTCTGTTATATGCTTCTGTTACCGGCTCGTTTGGATATGTAATATTGATGTTCATTAACATATGGTAATGCAATATGATAGAATATTGCATCAACAATTATTATCAGTGCAAGATTATTTACCGTGGCACCAGCACGTGTATTAAAATGTTTATCGCTCTAAGAAATATTTAATTTTTTTGTACGAAACTGGATCAAAAAAATTTAAGTGACTGAAAAATATGGTATCTTATCGAAAACAGTTTTCATTATATTAAAAAATGGAAAATGGATGTCATTTGAATAGGGAACTTCTTCTGGATACAGCAAAAGGACGAAAAAATCAATTTTTAAGAATATCGACATGTCTTAAACAAACTGAAATCCTTTTTTGTTGAAAATAACAAGAAAAATTTGCATTTTGAAATGTATTTATGATTAAATGCATTTGTAGTTTCTTTTAAATAACTAAAAAAAAAAAATTCCCTAACTCGAACTTTTTTCTTGGATAATGGTGATTCGAGTTAGGGAAGTTCGACTGTACTTGACTAAGTGTACATAGGTATCTTCGGATAATCTTATTCTTAGAGATTCTTGAAATCCATAGCACAAATAGACAAAAGAACATAAGACACCTAAGTCAGTCACATTTTGGCTCAGTGCATGCTCTCATCAATATGCGACTCACTCAAGCTCGCATTCAGAATGTCTGGGGCCACAGAAATGTGTGCACTCTGATGCCAAAATCAATCACACTTTCTAAGTGACTGTTAGCATGCTGACGTCCGCTGCCGACGTCGCAGTCGCAGTCGACGTTGCAGCTGACGTCGCTGTTGGCATCACTGGCGCATCGTTGACAGCGGTCAAGTGCAGCAGGCAGTTGTAAAATGCACAGCCAAAAGCCACAAACAATTTGAACGAATGCACAAAGTGACACTGGCAACAAGTCGCAAAGGCTACAGTCGGGCGCACGCGACTGTCTGATACCCTGTACCAGTCTCTATTCAAGACAATAATAGTTCAGTGCACATTTAAAATGTGTATTTCCTAATCATTATTAATTTTCTAGTAAACTAAAATTTACTTTTTTTTGTGCAAATTTTACTTTTCTGCACAACTGTTTTTTTTATCAACCGATCTTTCAGAAACCTCCTGGATTCCTTTTTTTATCGATCCATATCTAATAACTATTTGAGATAAACTTCGGATGGGAAAAAACCAGAGGCCGTAATCATTATGAATTATATTATAAAAATTACATAGTTATGATTATTTAAAGATTTTTAAGGATTCTCTTCAATGATAATGATTAATTTTTAGCGAAAAAAAAACTCACAAATAGTCATTATTTTTAATACTCAAAATAAAACTTACTTTAAAAAAAGATTACGTAATCATTTGAATTAGTTTTTTTTTCGTTTTTTTTTTAAAGGGATACGCAAAATATTGAGGAAAAATCCTACACAAAAGCCACGCATTTAAAGTGAGTTTTATTTTGAGCGAAAAAAATAAAAATCATAATTAATGATTATTTTTCAGTTTAATTTTTTTGCTCAAATTTAATTATTATCATTATTTTATTGTATATAGTATGTATTCTAGTCATTGATTTTTTGATGTAAAATAATTTTAATTATCATTATTTGCGGTCCCTGGACATAACAACTCTCTCCACACTGAAAAAAAAATTGTTCTCGACGCATTCTTTAGATTTAGATATCAATTTTAAGACTTTAGATTCTTAACATAGGAGAATACATCGGATTTCTAAGATTGTGTTTTTTGTATATATCTCGTTAACTTGTCTCATTAAAATTCTTTATTGGTTTAGTACCTTTATAAGTACATAGAGACAGACAGGCACAAACTTTACACAAAGTTAATATACCCCGTTCCAGGGTATATCTCGGCTTTATATTAATGTACGAGTATATGTGTGTGTGTGTGCGTGGCTTAATTTCGCTTAGCACGCACTTGTCTTTGTTGTTATTTATGTTGATGTTAACTTTCTACACGCTCCTCATTCTATGCACTCTACCACATTGCACCTTAACACCTGTCACTTGCCACCACCCACAACAGGTGCGCGCCATACGCAACTTTGATCTGGAGCTAATGATGGGAAACTGGCACGTCGTGCAATATTACGCATCCACCGAGGAACTGCCGGAATATGCCTGCATGCGCAGCAACTTCGCCTTCTCCAGCGAGGATCAGCATGTGAGTCGAATGCGTTCACATACAGTTGCTCAAGTAATTATTTTGACAACAAAAAATTATTTTTGGTTTTTTTTATATTTTTGGAAATATGAAAGAAACGAGTTTATTGTCTTGCTTGTTAAAACAATTACTTGATCCAGTGTATGTAACATCATTGTCTCGTAATCTACATAATTTAATCAACTGCAACTGCAGATTACTATGAACTTTAGCTATATCTTCGCTGAGGATCCGTTGCGGGAGAAGCTGCAGGGCAACATCACATGGTTAATACCGGACTTTGGAACGCCGGGTCATTGGATGCACACTGAAGATATTTGTGAGTCTAGCGGAAACAACCATCAAAGAGTTTAATAGCCATCAGTGGTAATTTACCACAAACAACAACGCAAAAGAAAAACATGCCCAAAGACTATCTAAAAAAATTGCAAATCTGTAAAACACTAGGCAACAGTCAGATTCCAAGTTTACCAAACACAAATTATTATTTTTTATTTATTTTGAAAATTTCACAATAGCATAGTGCAGGTGTTTTTCTCATCTAAAGACTAAATTAGATAAAAATAAATAAAAAAAGGCAATTTTGTTGCCTAGTGTAATCAGGTTTCGTTTTGCTCAATCAGCCTAATGATCATCATAGCGGCGCTAGAACTGGTTGAGAATTCGAAATGAAATAAATAAAAGCTGAACGCAGCCTTTGTGTGTTATTGTTGTTGTTGTCGTTACTGTTATTAATATAAGTATAAGTCTGCTTAAAACATGTATTTGTTGGAAAATATATAAATAATAAAATAATTTTAGATGAGGGTATATACAACACTTACGTCCTGGACACTGACTACCAAAATTGGGGTCTCATAATGCACTGTGCGGAGAAGAAGAAGCATCCTCGTTATTTGTCCGCTTTGCTGCTATCACGGGAATCGACGCTGGGAGACAATGTGGTAACCTTTCTGAGGTAATTTACGACAAACAGTTTGTGAAAGATTTTATGCGCTAATAATCGTAAAAATTTATAGAGAGAAATTGCCACGCTATGATATTGATTTATCTTTCATGTTTGCCATAAATCAAACTTCGTGCGAGCATCTGATGGAGTCCAGTAAAGACGATCCACTGGCGTATATTGTAAATGAACAGCAATATGCTCAAGATACATTTAAAGTAATTAATAAACCCGACACTATTTAATCAAAATGTACTACGTTCGTTTTGCTTATTATTCTTTGGCGCCAAAATATTAGGTACGTGAAGCTGGCTGCGCTCAAATACTCACTTGCGTGAAGTGTGCTGCGCCAATTTGAAGATTTTTAAAGTTGTGCGCAACGTTACGCAAAACGTGCAACGTAAACGCAAGCAGAGCAGCGCGACGTTAATCAGTAAGTTTATCGAAAAACACAACCCTGAGCGTTCGAGGCGAATGGCAGGCTGAACAACGCAAACAAAATTCGGTCACTCTAAATCGTAGTTGCGAAGAAAAAATTTAATATTTTTGTGTGTGTTTTAAACCAATTGAATTGGATTGGCAAACTGCAAATGTGTATTTAAACCTATTTAATCCCGTGTCAGCTATGCACATTAATTTCAAGTTTCCCATAAGCAACAATTTGTATGTATGTAATTTGTAGCTGTTGTTGTACCTGATTCGTTGCGATTTTCGTATGCTGCGTTAAAAGTGGTGGAAAATGTGTGCAACAAAAAACATGCAGTTGCTACTAACTATGCACATCGAGGAGCGAGCCGCAATAGTGCGTTAGTTAATATATTACATTTGTGCTGCATACTGTGCTTGTGCGTGAAAAGCAATAGGTATCGCTGAATTCGCGCGTGTAACACAAAATTGCGCCAATAAGCAAACGACGACGTTTCTGTCTGTTTCTGTTTTATTGCATTCCTACTCGCACGCATACATATGTACATACAGCAACAGAGATTTGACCATACACATACACATGCAAGCATATGTATGCATTCACGCAATAAACGGAGCACAACAACAACAAACAAAAATCAACATCGTCCTCAAATCAAATGTTTTGTTTCAGGTGAGCATATACTTAACATAAGCACCAATTAATGCCCGATAGCAGGTATATTACAAATGAAATACAACAATTCCATAATCCTAAATTGCAGTGAAGAGTTTATTTTGCATTGATTTGTTTTTGGCAACAATAAAAAAATTGTAAATCGTTCGCGCTCATACAATGTGAATGTGTACTTGGCTACTATTGTGTGCTCTCTCGCACGCATGCTTCGGTTATGGCTACTCGTTTGTTGTGTTTTGTTGTTGTTGCTTTTTGACATTTGCTGAGGCCCTCGAGTGTTATTTTTTTTTTTATGTTGCCATTGTCAAATAGAGTTTGGCTCAGGAGTAAATTTACAGTTGAATAGAGTGTGTACACACGCGTTTAAATTGTATTAATAATTGCAGTCAATAATAAATAACATGTGTGTCTTTTCTCTCTCCTTCTCTCTCTCTTTCTGTTTCTGTTTACCTGTGCAATTGCAGTGTAATTGCCATCAAGTGGCCATAGAAGTGTAAACAAAACACTGAAGCTTAATTAAAAGGAGTCGGAACCTTGTTGGACTCGGAGGACGCCAGTCAACATGTCACGCTGGGGCAAGAACATTGTTGTCCCACTGGACTCGCTCTGCAAGGAGAAGGAGAACACGAATCGGCCAACGGTTGCTCGGTCCGTGGGCACAGTGGGCAAGTGGGGCAAAATGGGCTTCACCTCGACCAGGACCTACACGCTCTCTGCCCTACATCCAATGGCCGCTGCGGCGGCTGCTGCTGCGGCAGCGGCTAGCCCGGCACAGAGTCCGGCCTCGACGCATGATCACGATCCAAACGATATGTCTGTATCAGTGCCGGAGCCGCCCAAGCCCAAAAAGTTCTTCAAGTCACGCAATGCGGCGCCGCCGGAGGTGATTGCACAGATAATACAGCAATTGCCGCACTGCGTCGGCGGCACGTCACCAATGCGGGAGCAGACGGCCATGACGCCGACACATGAGCCAATCAAGCTCAAGCTGGCGAAAGGCAACTCCGCAGAGCGGAAGCGCAAGTCGCCCAAGAAGAAAGCAGCTGCGGCTGCTGCTGCTGCTTTAACGCCAGGTGCGTTTAGCGCCGCCGACAGAGGGGACAGCTTGGGCATGGATGACACAGATCATATGGATATCGCGGAAGGCGCATCGCCCACAGCCGAGCCCAAGGGCAAGAAGAAGAAGGTCAAGGAGGAGAAGAAACTAAAGCCGGAAGCGCCACCATCACGAATTTTGGGACGAGCCCGCAAAGCGGTCAACTATTGCGAGGTGGATGAGGATGAGCGTTATCCAACGCCCGTCAAAGATCTGATCATTCCCAAGACACGTGCAGCAGATGCAACAGCCACAGCAACAGATGCCTCCATCGCAACAGCAGACACCACACCAGCGCTTCCTCCACCGACAACGGCGCCCAGTGCAGCCGGAGCAGCAGCGACCGCCGCCTCTGGATTAGCGACAGCATCTGCAGCGGGAACAATGCCGTCTGCCTCCGCCTCGTCAAGTGCCTCTCGCACGCCCGAGCATCCGCCAATTGTTCTGCGCATTTCCAAAGTAAGTTTCTGGAGCTTTACAATGAGCTTTAATTATTGGGGAAAGTCGTTGAAATATGACACGGGAAAAAAGGCCCATTTTTCTATAGTCTAGCTTAGGGTAACCAACTACAGATATTTCGAGTTAAAACGTTTTGAAGAGCATAACTATGAAGATAATTTTTTCTTTTTAATAAAATATTTTAAAAAATTTTCTTTTTAATTTACATACAGTTTGTCAAGTAATTGTTTGCAAAGCCTTAAAAATGTAATATTTCGACTTTAAATAAGAAAATAATAGCTTATTATATATATTTGGAAAGGTCATTTAATTTTCGTTCAAATGATGCAAAAATTTCCTTAACCCATTAAGTACCCATTAAAATATTCGAATTTTAAAAAAGGTCTACTTTTTCAACTTTTTTCCTCGATTTTTTCCAAAAAATGTTGGGATGCAAACAAATTCTGGAAACAATTCTAAGAGTAACTGCAAAAAAAAAATTTTAAAAAATATTTTTGCTAGTATTTTTTAAAATTGTTTGAAAATCCTAAAAATGACCATTTTAACCCATTTTTCCTCATTTTCATGCAAAAAGTGCCTTTTTTTCAGTTTTCAAAAAATTCTAAAAAATACTAGCAAAAATATTTTTTAAAATTTTTTTTTGCAGTTACTCTTAGAATTGTTTCCAGAATTTTTTTGCATCCCAACATTTTTTGGAAAAAATCGAGGAAAAAAGTTGAAAAAGTAGACCTTTTTTAAAATTCGAATATTTTAATGGGTACTTAATGGGTTAAGGAAATTTTTGCATCATTTGAACGAAAATTAAATGACCTTTCCAAATATATATAATAAGCTATTATTTTCTTATTTAAAGTCGAAATATTACATTTTTAAGGCTTTGCAAACAATTACTTGACAAACTGTATGTAGATTCACAAATTATGAACTAGCTAGTTACCTTTCAATTTACATTTAAAAATTTTAGAATAACTTTTAAAAACTGTTATTCTATGAATCTCCAAATAAAAATTGAGTGCACAAAGAGTTATTCTTAGTTCGATTTTAAAATAAACATAAAAATTCAATTGTTTTATCATAGTAGTTTTATTCAGATAAAAAAAAAGAGAAGTTTGTTTTATGCTAGATAAAAATCAATATATAAGTTTTTTTTTAAATAAATCAATAATCTGATAGAAAATATTGTCATATTTTTTATAAATATGACTGAACTATTAAAAATTTGAGGCTTAAATGTTGAAATTTAATAATTGCAAAATCAAAACAAAGAAGATCAAGAAAATAATTTAAATCTAATAATCTTAAAAAAAAAAAATGAATGCCATACTATCATTATCGATTTTATCGATATATTAAAATCAGGTTGCTTAAAAATTTGCAACTTTCAATTTGTCCCAAAAATCTGTCAAATTATTTTCCATTCCGTGCATATGTTAATTAAAATTCTCTTGCATATAAAAGTTCCAAAACTGAATAAAGGAGAATCTTTAGTTTTTTTAAGAATCAAAAGTTAATCGCTTAAAAAAAAGACATCGCATGCGATTTAGTTACCTTTCTAAAATATTCTTATCATGATATATTCACAATTATCAATTGTCTTTAAGACGAGCAATAATAATAACATAATCTAATATTATTCGCTTCGCATTGTCGACTTAGCCCACTGTGCGTTGCTGCTGAGCTGAGCACGCACGCGCTCACAGAGAGAGCGAGAGAGAGTTAAAATCCCGCTACCCTTACTTCTCTGTTGCGCTTAGACGCCGTCTCTGTCATTTTGAACGGCTCTCTGAGTGATGTGTGGGAAAGAGAAAGCGACAACAATAACAACAACGAGAAACGCAGTGTTAAATTACGCGCGCTTTTACATTAAGCGGAGTTTTTTTTTACTTCTGTTTCTTCTGTTTTTTCTTCATTTTCACTTTGCTGCTGCGCCGCTCGCAGTTTCTGTTTGTTTCTGTTCCGCGGCAGTTGTCGCTGCCGTTAGCCGTATTATTTTGTGTTTTTGTTTTCTTGTTATTGTTGTTGTTGTTGTGTCCAAGTGTTAATTGCGGCTGAAAAAATAAACTACATGCTACAAACTATGCTCCAACTGAAGCGGAGGCATACATATACATTACAGTTTGCCAAGTAATTAAATGAACACGGAGATTTGTTCTTTATCTTGAAAGACAGTTGAGCCCAATGGATCTTTCTACTCCGTTTATTAACATGTGCTAAGAACCATAAGCAACTACAGTGGCTCACAGCTTATTTCAACCGGCATCTAGATTAATTTTTATGCTGTATGTACTCGATTTTCTACTCCATACACTTAGTGAAGTAATTCTTCTTGGATTCTCAATAATAAATAAGTTTCATTGGGTTTTATAATTTTTAAAAATTATACACAAAAACGCTGTAGCGTTTTTTTCTCTTCTTTTTCCTGAGTAAATTTGTTTCTTAAATATCTTGTAAGTTTGTTATCATCCGATTGTGCTGAAATTGTTATCCGATTGCATTGAAAATATCAAAATTCAATAAAAAAAAAACTAGCAGAGACCCCTAAAAATTTTTTCACCAAAATTCATCAAATATCGTCCTCTTTTTTATTTATTTATTTTATTTATTTTTGAGAGTAGGGCCGCTCCTAGACTGTTACCATATTCAGAAACCTAGGTCTAAGTCTCTAGCATTTATGGTCTGTTAGATCGACGGGATCTGCCACGCCCCCTTCCGCCTTTCTAGGCATTCATTAAACCCCCTTTTGCACATTTTTTCAATGGACTTGAGTATTTGTTACTTTGCTTGTCCAAACAATTAATTGACTGACTGTATATACAATGGAATCTTTTGCCGTTTTCACTTTCAGGGCACTTCGCGCTTGGTCAGCACGGACAGCGAGGAGCCGCCAAATAGTTCGCCTGCTCAGCGGCATTTTGAGGCGCCCAACGAGGCGACGGTCGATGGAGACGACGCCATAGTTCCTGCAGCAGCAACAACAACGCCAAAAATAACTGTTAAACCGCTGCGGCCACCGACAGCGGCAGAGGCAGCGGCGTCATTGGATTTGGCACAAGAGGCAGCCGCTGGCAGCGAAGTGACGTCACAGGCAGCGACGCACGAGCAGGACGACGAAGGAGAAGAGGAAGAGGAGGAGGAGGAGGAGGAGGAAGAAGAAGAGGAGGAAGAGGAAGAACCGCCCGAAATAAACTATTGTACCGTGAAGATATCACCAGACAAGCCGCCCAAGGAGCGACTGAAGCTGATCATCAAAACGGACGTGATACGCAACGCGATTGCGAAGGCAGCCGCCGCAGCAGCAGCGAAAGCCGCTGGCGAGGATTCGCGTAGTGAAAAGAAATCCAAGAGCAAAAAGCATAAGCATTTGAAGCGTGCAACTGTGGCAGCAACAACAACAACAGCAGCAACAACAACAACAGCTGTAGGAGCAACACCAACAGCGGCGATCCCAGTGAACTCCACTGAGAATCCCGCTTCCGAGTTTAAGACGCCCTCGCCGCATCTGGCGTTAAGTGATCCGCCCCAGCAGCAGCAGCAGCCGCATCCACCTCATCATCCAGCTCATCATTCATCCCATCCGCGTGGCTCGGTCACATCGCCAACGACACGATCCGAGCACGACTTTGATTCGCAGTCTTCGGTGCTGGGCAGCATCTCCTCCAAGGGCAACAGCACGCCGCAGTTGCTGGCCCAGGCTGTCCAGGAGGACAGCTGTGTGATACGCAGCCGGGGCTCGAGTGTCATCACCAGTGACCTGGAGACCAGTCAGCACTCGTCGCTGGTGGCGCCACCCTCGGACATTGAGTCGCGACTCGAGTCCATGATGATGACCATGGATGGCACCAGTTCAGCGGCTGCCAACCCTACCGATGCCCATGGACATGGACGTATTCCACTGGTCGAGGAGCCGCTGCAGGAGGATATTCTGGCGGTGCTGCGTGGCGATGTGGTGCCGCGTTTAAACGGCACTGTGGATGCGGCGACACCACCAGACGCGGATGCCGATGCCGATGCAGTTCCAGCTCCGAAACGCACGACACGCGGACGAGCGCGCAAGACGAACAACAACAACAACAACAACGTGGCTGATGATATCCAAGTGCCAGCGGAAACCCGCACGACGCGGACACGGGCCAAGCCCATGGAGACATCGCCCACATCCGCCCCAGTCGCAGTCGCAGTCCCAGTCACAAAGCGTGCGACACGGGGACGTGGCTCCAAGAAAACGCCCGCGGATGAAATGCAAGTGGACGAGTCGCCGGAGAAGCTGACGATCGCGGCAGGAGCTGGAGCAGCAACAGGAACAGGATCAGGAGAAGCGTCTGCCACAACGGAGGCGACGGCCAGCGAGCCGTCGTCCCTGCCACGACGTGGACGACGAGCGAACAACAACAATTTGGCGAGCAATAATAACAATAATATCAATAATAATATTAACAAAATTGCCGCCAATCTGTCGGCCAAGGCGGAGGCCAGTCGGGCGTCCGACAATGGCGCTGGCGGCGCTGCCACTCGCAGCTATGGACGCAAGCGCAAGAATCAGCAGGTGACGCAGGTTCTGCAGCCGGAGACAACAGCAACAACGGAGGCGGAGACTGAGATGGAGGCCACATCGGAGTCGGAGCAACTGAAGCTTAAGCTGCTGGGTCAGTTGCAGGACGACGATGTGCAGCTGGAGGACACGAATCCCACGCCCGCCAAGATGCCGCACACGGAGCTCGATCCGGAGCCCGATCCCGGCATGGATGAGCTGTCGAATACCTCGAATGGTTCCTCGATGCAGCACGATGGATCCTCCTCGTCGCCGCCGCCACGTGACTTCAAGTTCAAGGACAAGTTCAAGCGCACGCTCACGCTGGACACGCAGGTGGCTGGAGCGGCAGCTGCGGCTGCTGCTGCTGCGGCCGCTGCTGGAGCTGGATCAGGACCAGGTAATGGTACCGTTGGCTCCTCGGACGCGGCATCGGGCAGCGCTGCGCCAGCTCCAGCTCCAGCTGCAGCTTCGGGCAGCGAGGAGACGGGACAACGGGGCGCCGTCAAGCTGGTCATCTCGAAGAAGAAGGGCAGCATCTTCAAGAGTCGGGCGCTGGTGCCCTCCGACCAGGCGGAGCAGGCGACGGTCGCCAAGCGGCATCTGTACAAGCACAGTTGGGACGCGGCACTGGAGGCCAATGGGGCTGGCACTGGGAGTGACGCCAGCAATGCATCCGCCTCAACGGCGGCGGGCAGTGGCGCCAAAGCGGATAGCCTGGCCACCAGCAAATCCTCGGCAGCCATCGATGCCATCTACGGGGACTTTGGTGACAGCAACTCCAATAACAACACCTGCAGCAGCTCCGCACTGCGTGGCGAGAGTCCCGCGCTGGGGAAACTGGCGCGACAGGCGAAGCCACAGCACAGTGCTCAATCCTCGGCGGCGACATCGGCCGATGCCTTCGATTTGGACCTGGAGCCCAGTCCGGATGACGGCGGAGGTGGAGGTGGAAGTGGAGGGGGAGGGGGAGGAGGCAGTGGCGAACGGACGGCGGGCTTGCGGGTGGATCGCAAGACCAAGGAGTACTACACGGTGGTGCGCAATGTGAAGACGGCCCATCAGATTCAGGAGATTGGCGAGTACCAGGAGATGTACGACGATGTCGAGTACATTCTGGACGCACTGCAGCCACACAATCCGCCGCCCACGCGCTGTCTATCCGCCCTCCAGCTGGCCACCAAGTGCATGACGCCCGCATTTCGAATGCATGTGCGTGCCCACGGTGTTGTGACCAAGTTCTTCAAGGTAACGATTCTATATACGAATGTCCAAAAATATTACTTAGAATACAAAAAATTTAAAAAAAAAAAAAAAAAAATTAGGAATACAAACTTAGGAATCGAATAATAAGAAATCCAAACTTAAGAATCCGAAATTAGGAATACAGTTATTAGGAGCCCAAAATTAGGAAGACAAAAATTGGGAAGACGAAAATTGGGAAAACAAAAGCCAAAATCAAAAAAATCGCGCGATTTTTAATAAAATATTTTAAATTTCGGCTTTTTCCAATTTAATAGCAAAATGACAACATTTGTCGAAAAATTTATTTCAAAATCAGGACTTCAATTGCCAGCGCATGTGATATTTATTCGAACCATTTATTTCAAAATCCACCGTGCCACCTTATATAAAAAACCAACAATTTTTGTATCTTTGTGTTGGTCGTATGTATTGAGTAGCGATTTAAGACGGTTCTCTACCCTTTTATATTTTGATTGCTTTTTTTCGGGTCTACCTCCAGCGTTAATTTGAATAATCTTAATGTCTTCTTCATCTTGCTCTTCCATAGGGTATTTTAAAAATTTGAATAAAATTGAATAATGAACAATGTATATAACTATTCGATTAAATTAAACCAATGAGAGGAAAACCAAAGATACTTTTCCCAAATATTGTTTTCCCCTAATTTTTGTTTTTCTAATTTTTGTACTCTGAATACTTTTCTTAGTTGAAATTCCTAATTTATGATTCCTAATTTTTTCTTCTCCATTTTGGATTCCAAAAGTTTTATTCTTGGTTTTTTTTTATTTTTTAAAATTCCTTAAAAAAGTTTTGGAATTCGAGCAACGAGTTACTAATGATTCCCCTTTCTGTTTGCTCCTCTCCAGGCACTGTCTGATGCGAACAAGGATCTTAGCCTGGGCCTGTGCACCTCGGCCATTATGTACATACTGTCGCAGGAGGGCCTCAACATGGACTTGGATCGGGACTCGCTCGAGCTGATGATCAATCTGCTGGAGGCTGAGGGAGTGGGCGTGGGCGTGGCAGCGCCCACAGATCGAGCCAATTACGAGCGCAACAAGCAGAAGGTGCGGGAACTGTGCGAGGAGATCAAGGCGCAGGGCAAGGGCACGCATCTGAATGTCGAGTCCATAACGGTGGGCACTCTGGCCATGGAAACGCTGCTCTCGCTGACCTCGAAGCGAGCCGGCGAGTGGTTCAAGGAGGACCTGCGCAAACTGGGCGGCCTGGAGCACATCATCAAGACGATATCGGACTTCTGCCAGCCCATAATATCGACAGCTGTCACCGACATGGCCATGATCGCCTGGCAGCCGGCACTGCTCGACAATATGCAGACGGTGGCCCGTTGCCTGCGCGTCCTCGAGAATGTGACGCAGCACAATGAGGCGAACCAGCGGTACATGCTCACCTACGCGAAGGGACGGGCCGTGGACACACTGTGTCTGCTCTACCGGCTCTGCGACCGCCAGCTGATCCTGCATCCCTCGACGACCGAGCACAGCAGCAGCAAGGAGCATCCGGGCGTCGCAATGCGCGAACTTCTCATACCCGTCATGAAGGTCCTCATCAATCTGACGCACACGTTCAACGAGGCGCAGCCGTCGCTGGGCGCCGATCTGCTTGGCAAGCGCAGCGACGTCATCGAGACGAGCTTCCATCTTCTGCTGCTGGCGTCCAACTACATTCCGGACCGCTGCGTCTTTGAGCTGAGTATTCTGGTGAGTATTTCCAGTTTCACAGCCACGTTACGTGAAAGCTGTACAGAAAAAATGTTGCAAAAGAAAAGAAGAAAGTCAAGCTAAGAAAAGTTTTTATTATATCTGATTAATATGAAAAAATAAAGTTAAGCGATATACCTTTATGATCAGGGAGCGCACATAAGAGTGATTGGATTACAAATTCAACCTGAAAATAATTCAAAAATACTAGAGCGAAGGGTTATGAAATGATCATTAAATTTCAATTATTATTTAAAATGGAAAATTCCAATTTATACTATAAAACAACTTTATTTATCGACAAAGTAGGTAGACTCTAATAGAGTTGTTGTTGTTGTTGTTGTAGTTTTTGTTCCCGAATTCAGATTTTGTGCCCACCGCTGCTATATATATTGAAAATAAGAATTATTAAATACCTTTTTGATACAAATCTAAATTATGTCAAAGCTAAGATAGTTCATTAATTTCCAAATGAACTTTAAAAACTTAAAAATATTCCAATACTTTTTTAAAATATGATTTGGTAGGAAGTACTTTATTTTTCCAGGTCATTGAATTTAAACGTCATCTCGTGTTATTGTTTTAATAGCCTTGATAGGACACGCTACGTTACTTGAATTTCTTAAAAACTGATTTGCGCATATAATAATAATTTGTTTAACTATCATACTTACGTGAATTAAAGTTTTTGGCTTGCATTTTGAGTAGCTTTTTGATTGTGAGGGACGGATTTTGTCAAATAATCGTTCAATACTCGTTAAATTCGTAATTCAAATTCCATTCTAGAAGCAAAAATGTATGGAAACTGGCAATTCAAAAAAAAATGAGTTTATGTGTTAATTGTTTTAAAATACAAGTGACTCTTCAACTAATTGGTCTGATCTTTTCAGGTGCTAACGCTGCTCATCAACCTGTGCATGCACACGCCGTCCAACCGGGCCACGTTGATGCAGGCACATGCGCCCGCCGAATATGTGGCTGAGAATCCACCGCCGCGTGATCAGGCGGTTAGCGCGGTTCAAGCGCTGCTCGATTATTTCTACAAGTGTGAGGAGCTCGCCAGGTATGCAATTTCTTTCTCTTTCTAAGTACGCATATTCTCATTTAAATCAATATATTTTTGCAGACTTGTGGAGAAGAATACGGATGCCTTCCTGGAGAGCAACGAGAAGGGCAAAAAGAAGCAGGAGGAAGTCGAGGAGACGGTCAACAATCGTAAGTTCCATACAAGTTTGCTGCTTTTACGATATTGTTGATCTGATATTGTTTACGACAAAGAAACTTATTTTCTTGTGTATATCAAATGTTACAAAGGTTGCAATTTAATTATCTATAGACAAATAACTGCATTTTTTTAAACTAGAATCTATTGGAAATTGTCCACTCATAGCAAAGTAGTCAATATTTTGGAATGCATATCGCTTATTTACTTCAAGATTAAATAATGCAAAAATAATCGATATATCGTGTACTTTGTTGTGTACAAATTTCTTGATCAAAAGAAATCCTATATCATATTGTTTGTATTTATTTATTTACTGATCATTTTTTGTGCATTGCAGTTGTACAACGCGCTGGCCACCACATGGAGCACACGCTGAAGGGCAGCTATGCGGCCATACTCATTGGCAACCTGATCACTGACAACGATCAGTACGAGACAATTGTGCGGCGGCAGCTGCGCGGCAATAGCTTTAAGGAGATCGTCGGTGTGCTGGAAAAGTATCACACCTTTATGAACCTAACTTCCAGCGTGAGTATTGGATGGAAATTATTTTACTTACGACTAGATTTTTGACTCTAACTGGCGTATTGCAATTTGCAGTTGGAGGCAGCTTTTGTGGCGCATATGAAATCAACAAAGAAGATCATTGACAACTTTAAGAAGCGCGACTATATCTATGAGCACGCCGAGGATCATGCGATGCCAATGCCCTTGAATCTAGAGACGACGACGCATCATCATGGTCCGAACGATACTGTGCCATCGCAGGAAGCCAATGCATCATCCACATCGCCATCGGCG
Organism: Drosophila subquinaria; assembly: GCA_037043405.1. Lineage (NCBI taxonomy): Eukaryota > Metazoa > Arthropoda > Insecta > Diptera > Drosophilidae > Drosophila > Drosophila subquinaria. The sequence goes on from JBAMBL010000244.1 coordinate 126,772, forward strand.
ATGCGCAGCACAAGCAGCAGCAACACCAGCAGCAGCGGCGGCAGCAGCAGCACCACCAGCAGCAGCAGTAGCAGCATGCCACGTGTCTTCAAGACATACAGCAGCCACAGATAATTGCAAGACTAGGAACAACGAATGCTCCACTAAAGAAATGAAATGAACAGCCGTCGCTGCCTCCTTGTCGCCAATCACACCGAAAGAAAGCCTGCCACCAAAATAATTATGTATATTGTAATTGTAATAGGAAACGTAATGTGTTTACTTCCTGCTATCAATGCGAAAACACAACTACACACACACATACATCCAATAGCCAACAACATGTGTGCAGTATGCAGTGAACAACAACAACACTGTGCTGCTAGCAATTAGTTTTAGTGCTCTGCTCTGTTCAGCTTTGGTTATTTTAGCTTAGCGTTTGTATTCTATTGTATTCAACAAAAAGTGATAGCAAATTACATGAGCATGGTCAGCGTTATAACTACAATCACCTACACACATACACACACACACACAGAGAGAAACAAAAAACACTCAATGATCCAAATTACTACTGATATGTGTACGTTATATAGTCATAAGCAATATTAGCAACTATTATTATAAATACACATAAAATATAATCAATTGTACATATTGTTTATTCAACGATTTTATCAAGCGCAACCTAGGTCTTATTTAATGTTTCTATTCTTTATTATTCTATAATTATTTTTAATACTATACTATACATACTTAATTTTTTTTTTTGTAATTGTAGAACGCTCTTTATAGGCACACACAAATGTACATGTAAAAAACAAACGATAAAGATGAAATGGAGTGCAGAAAATAAGAAAATATATAGTTATTTTATTGCATATACATTTAAGCAAAACTCTATCCATAAATAAATATGTATGTATGTATTGTGTATGTTAAAAAGAAATGTCATATTTAGGCTTATAACTGAGATATAAAAACAGAGAGAAAAAACAATTTCGGGAACAAAATATATATGTATTTATTTTTGTTTTAAAATTGTCGATAATGTGAAATATAATATTATAAGATACTATTACACACTATACACATAAATATTGTTCTTGCAAAAAAAGAATATATTAAATAAAATTCAAATGAAATGAAGTCATATTACTCGTATGATTGGAAAGATAACAAATTTTGTTTTTCTTTTCCGTTTAACTAGCGAAATTTCTTTGTGGATTTTCAGCAACTCATTGGACAGAATCATTCTGTGCAGCTCGGATATGTTTTTGAGATGAATAAACAACTAAATATTTAGTAAAAATTATAATCTATAAGTATAGTTTAGCGCAGAAAAAGTCGCAATTGGAGATACTATATGTATGTACATAAATATCAAAAATGAAAATATAGTTGTAGGGAAAATATCTGCTAAATACCTCGCTCTCTGCTGCTGAACTAAATCAATAGATTTTAGAGTTATAAAATAATTTAGTTAGTTAAAAGAATTTTTGAAAAAAGGGGTTTGATTACAAAAATGAATCCGTTTTAGGTTAATAAATTAAATTATAATTTGAATAAATTTAGGCGCAGTTCTTGTCTAGTTTATACGACAGCTGAACTCGAGTTAAGTGAGTCTTCAATAACTCGTTTGAAAGTTATATATGTATGTCAATATGGTCTACGTAAATGCAATATGGATTAAATCTAATTAAGCTGCCCCTTATAAGCTTGATATCTTTTGAGGAGCAGTACGTTGAGTGAGGAGCAATACGTGAACATGCGAATGGCATTTAAAAAATATATTTATTTATTATTATTCAATTAATTAAAAATTCAATAAAACAAGAAAAATAAAATTATTTTAAAATAATAAAGTTCATTTTAAAATTAGTTTGGGGCACATAACCCTTCGCGTGGTGAAAAAATTAAGAAATTAGTATGAAAAAAATAAAAGTTTTTAAAATCGACACAAATATAACAAAACTTTTGTGAAAGTCCAAAGCTCTAGCTTCAAAATTATACTTAAAAAAATACCATACTTAACAATGTTACTGAAAAGAGTTAAATTTGTCAATATGCCACCGTTGCCAAGATTGCCACCTTTTTTTTTGGCAAGCTTAGCCAAGGTTGCCACATGATTTTTTTTTTACCGTCAGGCAACTTCTTTAGGCAAAAGCAAAGCGAGCGAGCGAGAGAGAAGTATTCGGATGTTTGCCCACTAGCTAGGCATTTATTTATGCGAGAATACGAAAATATAAGTAAGAGAATAAGTATAGGAAAATAACAATTTTTTGTCTTAGCATTGTTGTAATAATTAAATTGTGTGCGACGACAGTTGAGTGCAATATTAAAGTCAAGATATTAGGGTAACGGAAAAAATCACGAAATTAAAACTAATAAAAAGGCCAACAAAATAAATAAACAAAACACGCGAATCAAAGAGCGAGAATACAACAACAAATTGTCAATAAGAGAGCGCTGAGTAAAGAGAACGAGGGAGCGGGACGCCAACGTCAGCGGACGGACGAGCGAAGGCAGCAGAGGCGCCATGTCCAAGGTGCTCAGTCCGCACAAGCAGCAGACGGTGTCGCGCCAACGGCCACGCCCACATGCACGCCCACGCCCACACTTGCAGCAAGTGCGCGGCGGGGAGATGGAGGCAGATGTGGATGTGGATACGGCGAGCATGGATCTGGACACACTGGACTATACCAGCGGCAGTTCGATCATTGAGTTTCTGGCCAAGGAACAGGACTGCAGCATCGAGCCCGCAGATCCGGACAGCATATTCCAGGAGGTGAGTCGCCTCTCGGACAACACCGATATGCGCTCAGTGGACGAGCTGCTGCTGGAGGCGGAGCGCCTCATCCAACAACAACTGCGGCTGGGAGGTGGCGACGGCGATGATGACGGTGACGGTGATGCCAATGATGGAAACGATGGCAAAAATGCCGTGCAGCTCAAGCCGAGCGCCCAAATGGATCGACAGACGCCGTCGTCGTCATCGCCACAGTCGCTGTCGTCGCCGCAGAACAGCATCAAGCTAAACACACGCTACACGCGCTCCATTGAACACGTCAAGTCCAGTTCTCAACCCAAACCGGGCAAACCAAAGTCCTTATCCCCCAAGCAGACCAAAGCACAGGCACAGGAGTCCAATGTCCAAACGCCACAGGAGCTGAGCAACAGTGGCAACTTTGTGGCGTTCGTCGAGAACCTGCCCTCAGAATCGGTCATCTCCGAGGAGTCCACGCCCAAGGATATGCTCAATATGCGAACGCCCAACGGCGGCGAGGCCATCGCTCAGTTTCAGCTGGAACAACTGGATAACACGGACGACGATGAGGATACGGTGAGTAGTTCATATAATAGATATCAGATATCGAGATATCAGATTTGGTGTTAGGAAATATTTTAAGGAACTTAAGATTTTGGGTTGATTTAGCATTTAAATTTGATTGACTTCCGAGTTTCCAAATCGCGGGCACTACAAAAACATGAACTTACACCTTATGGAGTCATCAACTGTAGCAAAGTGAAATACAAACAAGTGGTAAAGTCTATAATCGAGCTCCCGACTATAGGATACCCGTTACTTATTTTTTTTTTTTTTTTAAATATTTTTTATTGCACTTACATTGCTTTAAAACTTTAATCAGCCATTACCACCTTTCTATTTGTCCGATGTTGTTACGATTTAGTAGGATGATAGGTAATAGTTAAAATAATAGTTAACGTTAATTAGTAAAAATCCTGATATATTGAAAGCTGTGCGAGTGGTGGATTTTCGCGATATACGGGGGCGGAAAAGGGCGTGGCCAAAATTTTAAACAAACCTGACCTGCGTGGGGCTTAACTATAGAAGACTGTATGCTAAATTTGGTTGCTCTAGCTTCTTAAAGTCTCTGGGATGTAGGCGCTCACACGAACGGACGGACAGACGGACATGGCAAAATCGACTCGGCTGTTGATGCTGTTCAAGAATATATATACTTTATAGGGTCGGAGATGCTTCCTTCTATCTGTTACATATGTACATTGCAACGAATACAATATCCCATTTTACTAATTTTTTAAGTAACGGGTATAATAAAAATCAGTTTTAAAAACGATGATGACAATAACAACATAATAAATTGGAATGCTTGATTGAACCGAAACTAACCGTTATACAGCTTGAATCGGTTACTAAACGGTTATTTTGATTTAATAATTTTGGTTTTCGCTGAATAAAAACAGTTTTATTTCGGTGAAGGCTACCAATTTCAATTGGCTTATACCGCTTAACGGTTACCGGTTACGATTTCGGTCACAGCTTTAATTTCTGCAGAATCAGAAGTAAACTTTTTTTTTTTACCACTGTACCTAGATCGCTAGATTGTCTCGAGTTTGGTTTGCTCGTCGACGACGAAGACGACGCCGACTTACAGCTGCCAATTTGTCAAAAATTCCTGATTTCGAATTTTTTAGTGTTCCTTTTCGTTTTGAATATCGAAATAAAAGGAGTGTATTAAACAATTAATTTATATAATTTATTTACTTTACATATGTACAATGTACACGCATACATAAATAGGCATTCACTCACAGACACACACATTCACACATTCGCCAAGATCAGTTGGACACTAGACAATTGCCTGAGCTACCGTTTCGGCAACGGTCCAACCCTCCAGGGCCGTGTCCTTGATGAACTTGGGCGGCAGAACGAATCCGTAGGTGCCGCGATCGCGCAGCTCAATGGTGTAGACATACTTAACTCCGAGGGCGGCACGACTCCAATCATCGGAGCCGCCGCCGGCAACGCCGAGCACCTCGTGGGTAACCGAGGCGCGGTAGGAGGTGCCCGTCTTCTGTGCTATGCGGTCCACGGCCGTGTTGGCCACATGCTGCAGCACGTTGGCGTCTCGGACCTTGACGGCCTTGTAGGCCCACGGGTAGACGACCATCTGTCCGTAGCTGTGGTACGTTAGATACGCCTCCAGATTGTATTTGCGCTTGGAGAGAAACTCGGCGACCACTTTGGTCTCCTGCTCGGAGGCGGCCGAGGTGCCGCGATACGTGTCGCTGCAGGGATTCGTCGAGGAGCCATAGCCGTTCCAGCCAATGTCGAAATTGCGATTCAAATCGACGCCAAAGCAGTTGGCCCGTCGCGACGGCGATCGATTCTTGCGCCACAGACGATTCACCGTGCGGCTGTATTCGTAGCCATCCGGATTCATCACCGGCATAATGTACCACGTGAGACCGCGGATGTGCGCCGGCTGGTTCTCCCAGTTGTGCATCAGCTGGTATAAGATGAACGTAACCGTTGCGGGACTAATCCATTCGCGTGCATGGATGCCGCCGTCAATCCACACTTTTTTGTACTCCCGCGGGTTCTCAGAGATTCTGTAAAATAGCATAACGTTTTTATTGCATACTTTTAGGCGGGGTATTAATTAAATATTTACAAAAAAGTTCGATTATGTTAACAATTGCAAAAAGTTTGTTAATTGCTTTAAATGCAGCATAATTTTGGGCTGTCTCACTAATATACCTTTCCACATAAAGTAATTTTTACAAAAGAAGCTTTTTTCTTAAATTTCTCTGCTATAAGTGATTTTTTTGGGACATTTTAAGGCTTTCAGTATTAATTTGTCTTAGAATAGTGCGATATAAGTATTTCTTTTTAAGAATTTGCCGTTAAAATTTTAATTTCGACATAATTTGGATTTCAAATTCGAATGTCATTTTGACCATAATTTAGTCACTTAATTTATTCAGCAACGATTGAAATAAATCGATTGATAGTTTTGAGTTTTGGCTGACATTTAACATAATCAACTACTGACCTGCCCTTCAAATTTAATCATCATTGGATAATTAAAAAACTATTTTTTTGAAGAAAGGAGAGCTTATCTCGACTAAAGATTACTTATTTGCAAAATAACTTAATTGTATACCATTTTAATTAGTTTTTTGTTTTGCTTTTTCTTTAAAAAAAAAGGAAAGATTTAATATTTGTTTTCATTAGTCAACTTACCGCAGAACCTTGAGATCGCGCCCTTCGACCGTCTGCCCAATGGTATAGAGACGACAAATGGTGGGGAACTTGGCACGAATCTCGCGCATGAATGCATAGATGGTCTCCAGATCGTGATAATCCTTCCAGTGCATTCCGCTGCTGTTGCGCGATGCCTTCTCTGTGGAAAGGTTAAAATTAGGCTCAGCTTTTACATATTTCTTTTTGGTTAACTCACTTGTTCGAAAGCCTGGCTCTGATTGAGTATTATTGATTCCATCCAGCTGCTCCTCGTCGATCAACGCTTGCACATTGTCAGTCAAGACTTGCGCCTCCAGACGATGTGCGTCCAGAAAGCTGCGCGCTGCCTTCACATGCTCCTTGGCAATGGAGATGTCCAGAAATTTGGAGTTCTCCTTCCATATGTTGCCGCCAAACTTTTGCTCCATCACTTGGCCAACTGGAATACTCTGCTGCATTGCCTCCGTAATGTTGTAGATGCGCCACAGTTGCGTCTCATCAAAGCGCTCCGGAATCCCATTACCGTACTCGATACCCTCCAAAGGCAAAGAAGTGTTCAGCGATCTCATTGCTGCGGTGCCCATCGCCAGCAGCATCGCTAGCGACAGCAGTTCAAGTCCAATTCTCATTGCCATCTTATTGGTTATCAGTAGTCAGTTCAATGTCTGTAAATATAATATCTTATCAGTTGTTTTGGCAATTGGTTAATGGACTCCCTAGTTTCAGTTTCCCCCTAGCTAGATGCAATTCTCTCTCCCTTTCTCTTACTTCCCTTCGCCATACGCGCATTCACCTTTGAAAAGCACTATTGTGTGTGTGAGGAACTTAAATCTTGATCATACATAAGTCTGATGTCAGCATCTGTTAGTCAGCGTTCTCAGAGGCGGAAACTCCAGTAATGTAAAGATACATACTATATGTAAATTTTATGATATGTGCATAGACCCGATGAACCCCAGTCGGTTTTTCCTAATTGTTTGTAAGATTTTCCAACTGATATTAATGGGCTCGTTCAGCAGGTAATTTCAATCATCATAAATTATCATTCTATTCAAATACAAATCAGCCTACTTCAACCTTAAAAGTGCTTTAACAATTTCCGTAAATAACAATTATGGAGCCATATTTTAACTAAATAATATTTAATGTGACGGAAATATGCAACAATAACAAGATTAAAAAAACAGCTTAGTTTTTTAACTTTTCTTCTTTAAATATTAAATCAAAAATAATGTATTTTTCTATAACCATAAAATAAGCTTGGAATATACAGCCGGGCCCCAATCAGTGTCGCACGTTTTTGAAGCGATACTGTGCCTAAAAAAATCCGCGCAGATAAGCTCCCCTTAATTTTTCTTCCAGTTACGTATATTTTGAAATCAATTTACTTAGAAGTCAGTTGAAAGTTTGCCAACAATAAAAATAAAAAGAGAGATAATGCCAAAATTGCATTTATAAGGGGAAAAAATACATTTTTAATATAGTCCCTGTCTCATTTATAAAATCACCTTATAAATTGCAATAAATCGAAAACTACTGTCTGCAGCGGAATACAATGTATAGAGAAAATGAAGAGGAAGAAGAAACGAAAAGAATGAATGTACAGTTAGTTCACAACAATCTAACGGTACTTAACAAAGAGCACCTTATTAAACTCTTAGTTTTGCATTTTTATAAATTCACAATTTCACAAAAAATATTTTGATGCAGAAAAATTCTTGGAACAATTCTAAGAGTAACTGCAACTGCAAAAGAAAATTTTCAAAAATATTTTTGCTAGTATTTTTAATAATTTTTTGAAAACTGCAAAAAAGGCACTTTTTGCATGAAAAGTGGGTTATTTCTTCATTTTCATGCAAAAAGTGCCTTTTTTTGCAGTTTTCAAAAAATTATTAAAAATACTAGCAAAAATATTTTTGAAAATTTTCTTTTGCAGTTACTCTTAGAATTGTTCCAAGAATTTTTTTGCATATTCCAAGAATTTTTTTCCATCAAAATATTTTTTGTTAAATTGTGAATTTATAAATATGCAAAACTAAGAGTTTAATAAGGTGCTCTTTGTTAAGTACCGTTAGATTGTTGTGAACTAACTGTACATTCATTCTTTTCGTTTCTTCTTCCTCTTCATTTTCTCTATACATTGTATTCCGCTGCAGACAGTAGTTTTCGATTTATTGCAATTTATAAGGTGATTTTATAAATATGACAGGGACTTTAGTTATTCGTGCTACAGAAAAGCCACGACCCACAGAATGATCGTTGTTTATGCGACAAGCTTGGCACACGATCCGACTAATAAGAAAGACATTCAAGGATATAAAAATTCGATAACTGTTATGGTTTTGAGATCAGCGATTTCAGCGATTTTGGCGATTTTTGAGGGGTGTTCGGTGAGTTCGGATCTGCATCCATTAAATTTCTGCTTATGAGATTACATGATGGACAAATTGAAGACTTAAAAAAACATGGAGTTGGAGCAGTTCAAGAGTCTATTACAAAAATGTTGGGAAAAAATAGCCAAAGACATCGTCCGAGCCACTTGCAACGGACTTCAAAAGCGTTTTAAGCTGGTAATGAAAGCTAAGGAGAAAAAATACAATCTAAATATGTAAATACATAAGAAAATACTTTATCAAATATAAATAAAAAGATTTGAATATAAATTTCCCACTAGATTTTGTTTCATTAAATAAGTTAGGTGCGACACATATTAGGGCCCACGCTGTAATTGTTGTCGAAATTTCTATTTTAAACCATATAACAGTTATACGATCTGTGGTAAAAGGCAATCAGAATCTGTTAACAGAATATTTATGAGATATTTTTGATAACTTTTTGCTTCATGATTAAACATAAAAATGAAGTGTTGAATGTTTAATGCTTTCAATGGCTGCTCAACTGTTCGATTGAACAATTTTAAATTAAAAACCAAAAAACCTTGGCGCATTTGGCGAGTGGGTGTCGTGTGTGGTTGTATGTATGTGTGGCCTTGGCCAAGAGTTGGCAGCAACGGCCAAGTTCAATGTTAAGTATAATCAAATCAGACTCGCAATGGATTTTGATTTCCATTGCTTGAGTGCAGTTTGTCTGTTTGTCTGATTGTCGCCGATTGATTTGATTCGCGGATTTAAGGCTAAACACCTGTTTCGGAATTCGGATTTGATCGGCGGTGTGGAATATAATATACATATGTAGGTAATTTGAAATGTATAATAAATCCAAATGCATCATTTGTATGCATTAGGCGATCCCGTAATATCCGAGGCAAATGATTATGCTTCTTATATATTTCTTTTTTTGTTCTTTGTTTTTTTTTTATTTTATTATTGTTTGGATATTATTATTTCGACAACAGAATCTGAATTATGAGTGAACTGAATCTCTCAGTTTCAGTTTTTATTGTATGGCCCGACTTGATATGAAAATAGAAAACGGCCGCTAAACCAATTTCGAAACTGTTGTCGCTTTTGGTTAGCACGCAATTGTGCTAATTTTCCCCAATGACCCGTTTAGATTTGTAGTTGTTTTTGTTTTTTTATTTTTGTTGGTTTTTCAGTGGTTTTAATGCAGAAAGCAGCCCAGAAAACTGGTTCTGGGACTAACTAAGCAAACAAACATTCAGTTATAGTGCTGATGTGTGTGATAGAATGATATAGTATCGTAATTGCCCCCGACCTTCGTGCCAATCACGTGTCCCCGATGATATCGCCAGCTCTCGCTGCGTTACACGATTTGTATTTTATTTTGAAACTGGAGCGACTGCACATTTGCCTTGACGCAAGTTAAAAAAAAAAACAACAAAACTCGAAACTTGTTGCAACTCGTTGCGTTTTGGTCCCAGAGTGAAATGTTAATGCGAAATGTAAATGTTAATGCTAATGTAAATGTACATGTTAATATTGGTGCGAAAGGTAAACCAAGATGCCTGCATACACATACAGTATGTCAAGTAACTGTTTTTACAACAAAATTAATTTAACGGTGAATCTTTTTGTATTTTTAAAAATAGTCAAAATTCAATGTATTTGGTTTAAATAAAAAATTAAATAAATAACCAAAATAAATATTAAAAGTTTGTCAAAATAGTTACTTGACTAACTGTTTGTACGTTGCAAGTGCATCCGCATTGACTTTCTTACATCCCCCCTACCGCAACACACACACACACGCACAATTTATTTGTTTTCGTTTGCTTACATTTGTTTTTGTTGTTGTCGTTTTTTGTTTTGTTTGCTGTTTATTGTTGTCGCTGACGTTCTTCTGCTTCCTCTTGTTCTTCTTGGGTGCTGCTGCAGTTGCCGGTCAGTTGTTGCTGCTGCTGCTGCTGACACACCTCTCTGTCTTCGAGTGTGTGTAATTGTGTGTGACTGTGACTGTGACACTGGACAGGCCAGTGACTGTGCCAGACTAAATGCTGCCTTTGTGTGCGCTTCAATTTTTATATAAAGCCAAGCCAGGCAACTGTGCGAGGGCCGTTTCCCGATTAAAAAAAAGATCAAAACAAAACAAAAAAAAAACCACACGCTCACACAGTTAATCAGAAAAAAAAGAGACCGAGCAACATACAAAAAAAAGTTAAACAGAATTACAACAGAAAGTGAAAAAAAAAACAATTTTGAAAAAAATTGCGCTGCTGGCTGACGACCGATCTTGGAGCGATCGGCGCGTACTGAATGAAATGACAATCGCAGCAGCGTCAGTCGCAGTCACCAGCCTCGGCTGCGACGCCAGCAGCAGCTGCGACGCGTCACGACGTCGCGTTTGCAGGCAGCGCGAGAGAGTCACGCTTGGTGTGATTAAAGCTCAATAGCTCAACAACAACAATTTTAAAAGTCTGTTTCTATGTCTGCACATGTGCACTAGCATGTGCATGTTTTTGACAATGCATGCATGCAGGTGTGTGCAGAGTGAGAGATGAAGAGATGAAGAGAGTGGGAGAGAGAGAGGCGAAGGGTGGTGACTGATGCTGCGCTCACACCCACTCCCTCTCCTGACAATGGAAGTCACCGACATTGGCTCTCTTTTGCGGCATGCTGTAACGCAGCTGCTACTACTAAAGTTGTAGTTGTTGTTATTGTATTGTATTTTTGTGTGCTTTACCAAAAGCCCAATCTATAACTCACACACGCGTGAGAGAGAAAGAATGCAGTTCTCGTTCGTTTGCACTTTGCACTTGCACACTTAACAGACATAGTGCGGAATGGGGATGAGTATCGATGTATATATTTTTTTCATTTTTGAGTGTCATTTTGTCGACGGCTTTCAGACAACGTTGAATAAATTATGTTAAAGTGGAATTAAATGAATCTTTTAACACATTCAGCATTCAATTCACTCCAACCAACCATTAAATATATAAAATGAAACAAAATTAGCAACTTCATTTTGGGTATATGCGCAAACTCTGGATTAATTAGCACATTTTGATCGCCTATGTGAAGTCATAATATCAGATCAGACTTCAGCCTACATATTATTGATATGTATGTATGTATGATTCATATGTACTATTGATAGTTCCGATGCTTGGGAAAATTTTCAAATATTTCTAAGTAATTTCTTAAATTATTCATTTGAATAATATGTATATTATGTCAATAAGTACAAAAGATAGTACCACTCATACGTGTATAAGTAAAATGACCTTCATACTCATCATTATTGTTGTGTTTCGTTCTGATAACGTTTCTAATTACGTCTAATAGCATGAGAATAATAATCAAAAAACTTTACATATTATAAATGTATTTTAGTCCAATAACAATAAGTATTGTATAACACATGATAATGATATTCTTTCATATATACAAATGATTTAATTAAATCAGCTAAAAAGAAAAGAAATATGGAATATTCGACTAGAAAATACCCAGTATTGATGTCTAATAAATTCTGATTAAAAATAGTAAAATTGTTACTAGTTATAAAATAAAGAAATTAAGTATACAAACATTATTTAAGTTTTCCAATCTCTAAGATGAAAAAGATCAGTCGGATATTGATATTTTCTCTTTTTTATTAAGCACAGGGTGTAATTCAATAGAATGCAAAGATTTGATAGATTAATTGGAAAAACTCAACATAATCTCTGTCAGTCGGAATTACCCAATGACTGGGAATTGACTGATCAGGTAAATACTATGTGTCAAAACTCGACTTGCCACTCTGTGTGCGTTTGTGCTTGAGGCAGTGAGAAAGAGAGAGAAAGAGGGACGCAGAGATAACATTGCTTATGTATCAGGCACTGTAAAGCTGATTCACTTGCTTTGTTTAACATATCACTGTACATAGGAGTCCAATTGGGCGCTCGGTCATTTTATGTGTCGTGTCGCAGCATCTTGACTTGTCCTCTCGAGAAAGTTGGCCTTTCTCTTGTCTCCAAAAAAAAAAAACTTCCATGTCATGCTGTCATTTGTTCTTTTCTTCTTTCACTTCTCACTCTCTTAAATATAAAAATATAAACATAAAAATTTTATATTAAGAGCACTATTTTTTTTTGACCCTCAGGGTTTAAAGCTCATGTTTGAATAAGACTTAATATTAATTATAATTATACTTAATCAGAAATAGACATAATATTAGTATGTTATCATATTTATGTAAACATACTCTTTTAATTTATGTTTATGCGTCTGACAACGCAATTTTTGACCCACTTGTCATATTTTTACTTTCTTTTGCCTTTAATGATGATAAACTTGCCCACCTCCAATTCGGGTTTTTCTCTTCTGCCTTTGCTTCTTCTCCTTTTTTCTTCTTCTTCTACAGTCTGTATTTTGCGTATTGTTCAATATAACATATTGTGCCCGTTTCAAAGATTTTCACTTTTTTTGTGTAACCCTTTAAAGCCGCGCACTGTAAAAAAACTGCAACAGATTATGTACAATTTAAACATCCAGCATCTGAAAACCCACTCACTTGTGGTTTCATTCTTACCAACTCCATTGACATGGCCAATACAAAGCACATACAAAAGCAAGTCATTGTAGGAGATATATGTATGAGTGATTTTTTGCAATTACTATTGCGTGTAGGGTGTGCGTTAGTCGGGCATTTGACAACTTGATGGGTTCTCACCTGTTTTGGTTTTGGTAACGCGTTCAGCTGGTAAAACACTTTCTTTGCGGGCTTTGAGCTTTTGCTCCAAGCGGGCCTTTCGCCTGCCCCGCATAATTTCTATATGCATGGTAATAAATGAATATATATTTTGCCCGTCGCCACATTTGTCTTTTACTGGTTTTCAAAACGCGATTGAAAGTGAAAGTTCCCGCAGTCCAACTAGCTGCTTGCTGCCGGCCACCTCTCCTAACATTATCGCTCTCACTCTTACTAACTCCCGCTATCACTCTTGCTCTCGCTCTCCTATGCTCACACACATACTCTCCTACTTTGATATTAGTATTTAACTGCTTTCTATTTGGACTTCGTTGAGCATTCTTCTTTGCCCAATAAGTCCCAGCCATGGCAACAAAGTTTACATAATTCGATTAACAACAGATTCGCATTACGACTATTCCAAATTCGTATTGTTTATTGCGTTGTACATTATTTAAGCATTTCAAATTGCATATCTTATTCCAGTTTCACACTTTAATACTGCAGCTACAGAGCTTCACACAATCTACGATTCGCCTAAAAGCATGCAACCCATTTTTACGCCAAGCAGTGCAAAATGCTGAACTTCAAAGCAAGCACTTCAAGAAAGGCTAAAATTGAGCTATTGTATGAAATGCTTTTATACCTTTTTGTTACATATTTTCCTTTAAAGTGTACATAGTTTTGCAGCTTGATTAAACTTGCTAGAAATATGTTTTTTTAATGTACCCGAAAATATTTATCAATATATCATATGGCTGTCAACAATCGAATATCAACCTCTTCATCGGTTTTAAAATATGTTGAAATTTAAAAATATATTTTTTTAAATTAAATTTTCTTATTTATGCAGACCGTTTTTTCGGTTATGTTTTTTTTTTCAAGTCATAAGTCTTTATCCGTGATCTTAACCATTTTCACAGATTATGTATCTGTCCTTGTGTAGTTATATCCCAACCAAATTTGGTTAAAATCGTAATACTTAACTGTCATAGCAAAGATCAATTGATCAATCTTAAGTAACAGTTCGAACACTTTTATCTTATCAAAATCGCTGATTGGGTTTAATACATCCTAAAAATATTTAAAGCTCCTGATTCTGCTCCTTTCATTTAGTAATTATCATAGTATTATTATTAAAAGTCGAGTTAAAGTTGTGGTCTCATAGGCACTGGGGGATTTAAGGGATCGTTTAAGATATATAGGTCAGTAAACTCAGCTTAAATCAATGGCGTGTTCCAATTTAAGGAATCTTTTCTTGGCGATTTGTCTTTGTTTTTATTATGTAAAAAAAAAGTAAATAAATAATTATTAATGAAGATTGTTAAATTAATGAATTGACATTACTAATATTCGAATGGGAGCCCAAATCTCAGTCAGTCCTTACTGCAGCTGCTGCGCTATCGTCCTGAGAAATTCGAAGGCCTCTTCGCCAGATTCGGGGATGTAGTGCGGCGGCATCAGAAAGCCGTAACGGCCCTGATCCTTTAGGAATACATTATAGACAAACTGTGGCTCGATGCGATCTTGCACCCAGTCGGCGGCGTTGCCCGGCCGTGCCAGCTTCTGGCGATAGCTGCTCCCCAGGCTGTACTCGGCATGATTGAGGCGGCGGAAGTTGAGGATCGCCTGGCGGGCCGTGTGACGCAGCTCACGTTGATTGGGCGTCAGGAAGTCCGCATCGCCCCAGGGATAGGTGACCGCCTGACCATATCCTCCAAAGGAGACATACGCTCCCAAATATTCGCGCATGCCAAGCAGAAAGTTGCGCATCGCTCGCGTCTCCGGCTCGGAAAAGCTCTTGGCGCCGTGATACAGATTCTTGCAGGGATTCGACGTAGCTCCTGCCTGTCCCCAAGCATAGTCGAAATTCCGATCCAAGTTGACGCCATAACAACCGCTTTCGCTGTCGTAATTCCGATTCTTGGTCCACAGACGGTCGGTCAGACGCGAGTACTGATAACCATCCGGATTGGCCAATGGCAGGAAGTACCAGTCTATGTGGCGCATGGACTTCTCCGCTCTGCCCTGACCCCACAACCAGGTTAGCTTCGAGATGGCATAGGTGAGAGCGGCGGGACTGAGCCAGTCCCGTGCCTGCATTCCGGCATCGACAAAGACAGCCCAGTTCTTTGGGCTGCCATTTGAGACTCTGTGCGGATAAAAGAATTGGTAATAATAGTGTGAGTAGTAGTAACTGTAACTGTAACTGTAACAGAAGCAGCCACAGTTTGAGACATAGTTACAGTAACAATAAACATAACAGCAGCAGTATATGTTACATAGTTGTCTGTTTAACATTAACATAACTAGTTCAATTAACAGTAACAGTAACTGTAACATTCACCAGCTGTAACAGCTAAACATTAAGACCATAGCTGTAGCATCATGAGTGCAAATAGCAGTAAGCAACAGCTAACATATGCTGTAATTAGGTTTTAACATTACAGCTGTAACAATAAGTTGAGCTTATAACTTTAACAATTGATGTAACTAAAACAGTGAGTGTTGTTATTGCCGAATCTTTTGCGTTATAGATAACGTTAACATTAACAGTAACTGTAGCTGCAACAGTAACAGTAACAGTAACATTAAGCTTAACAGTAACTGTAACTGTAACTGTAACAGTAAACGTAACAGTAACAGTAACAGTAACAGTAACAGTAACATTAACATTAACATTAACATTAACATTAAGAGTAACAGAACAAACCTAATCACTTCCAGAGGACGTTTGTTGCGTGTCAGGCCAATTTGTATGATCTCTGCCAGATCGGAGTGTGTTTCCAAAATGTTCTGCAGGAACTGTTGAATATCGCCTTGATCGTGATATCTTCGCCAGGTTAGAAGCGATCCTTCACGATTAAGCCAGGGCAGGGAGTAGTTGGCACCCGAAATATCCGCCGCATCGGTATCGCTCACCTCTGTGTAGGTCTCATCGATCGCGGTCTCGATATCGTCGATCATGATGTTGTAGCTGAAGGCGGTCTTCTCCATATATTGCTGTGCCGCCTCAACGTTCTTATGCTCCACGAGAATATCGATGCCGTCCTGATTGACGTTCCAGACCTCGCTACCTAAAAGCAAATAAATTGAGGTGCTATGATTAAAAATTTAGAATAGGTTGCAATCTAGATGGGGCAATACCAAAGTGACGAATGAAGGCACGCAACTTGGGCTGGCCCAGACGCGTTTCGTGCAACTTCCACAGCTGATAGCCGTAGTATCGATGCACCGAGGCATCGTTGCGATACCGTCGATTGATCTGATATGTTGAGCCCGGAGATATGAAGTCAAATCGTCGCAGATCGGTTGGCACAAGCCACTGCAGACTCTCGAAGGTCGCCTCATAGAGCTCGCTGCCGTTGAGCATCCAGAGATCGGGAAGTGCCGTCAGTCCTGACACATTGACGCTCCGCCACAGAATAAACGGAACGTTGCTATAACCAGATGACGATAGTACACCTAATAGACCCAATGCCAATATTAGCATCATGCTGATCGTGCAACGCAAACAGAACTAATTCAAAACTCTCCCGTTGCTCTTGGCAGAAGGTCAAGACTTTCAATGGCCTCTCAAAGAATGTTTGTTGTTATTTTTGACCCATTGATTAATGCCAATTTTATGCGTAAAGACCTCGTTCTGGCCAGGTGGGTTAGCTGCCTATCTACCTGATCGCTGCCAATGTCTGGGCGTTAAATGCTTGACATGTTTCACTATTCCGGTGCTAAGTTCAGACGTTGTTTTTCTTTTCTCGTTTTGGTTATTATTGCTGCTTTTGCTTGTTCCTATTGGCCTAATCGCCGGCATCGGCATCGGCACTCGGCCAAGAGGTCAACAGCCCGAACACGCACTGTCAGCCCTGAGTTGGTAAATTTAAGCTAAGGCAACTGTTGAATGTTGACCGCAATTTACATATAAATGTAGGAGAAGAATAACAGGAAGCACGTCAATATTTAAAATTGAGATGTTTGATTTCTTTATCATGTTATCATGTGTGCGATTGATAGAATCTTGTGTACAAATACGCAGAAAAATACGTTGATCGGGGCTCTAACAGAGTGTGTCCAGTGAAAACAAATGTTGTTGGCTTTTTGACTATTTGAATGCTGAGTGGTTGCCATTTGATCTGCATATTGTGTTAGTTTAACAACAATATCCTGAATACATATGTACTTAAGAAATACATGGTAAGATCAACAATTTAAATTAAATTCTTCTTCACTCACCAAACTTTTCCACGAAATGATTGAACTGTGCATCCGGTGAGTTATCGGCACCTATCGGCCTGCGTGTCCCATTGAAGTTGAGCTTCCACAACTGGGCGCCCCTATAGCTAACGTAGTTCTCATCCAGTGCCGATCGTAGTGCGGATCTTCGACCCTTGCCCGCCTGTTCCATGGGTCGCAGATATCGTAGGAGCTGGGTCACCCCACCGCCAAAGAAGGGCAACCTCACCAGGGTGTCTCTAGTGCGGGGATAGCTTAACAGATCGTAACGCTTGAAGGCACTTGCCACCATCGGTTGCATGCATGTGAGACACACATAGATTGCCGCCCACGCTGCGTATGCGTAACGCATGTTGAATATCCTCCTTTCCCGTTTAATGAAGTGATATCGGTTACTTTTTACCTAGCACCTGCTACCTGTTGCCCGTGTGACCGTTGGATTCAGTTTGAGAAGCGGTGCGCTGAGAGGCCGCCAGATAACGGCCACTTTTGGCCATCGTGTTCTCAATTCTCCGACTTTTTGGGCCATTCAATGGGCCAAAATTAGCATAGTTGAAATATGCCACTGTTGTTGGTCTTGTTCTTCTTGTTCTTGTTGTTCTTGTTTTGCTTTTTCTTTGGTTTGTTATTGCCAAACTTTTACTTTGCGTAAACTGTTATATCTCGTATAACAATTCTGTTATACATATAGTAGGTTACATGTTTAGGTGAGTCACAAAAGTTTCGCAGCATCTCTTTCTCTATTCTTTATTAGGCTGATAAGTCATTAGAATACAAAATCTCAACAGTTTTTAATGAAACATAATATTCTTGAAGAACAATTAACTTTATGTGGCGATCCTCCAATCGATTTATATTTTTTAATAGAGATGTAAGCCCAAATTATGAATCGAACTCAGCACTCAGTTGATGGATTACACAGCGAAACACGAAGTCAACGAAACTTTTTACTGCCTTACACTGAACAAATTAAATGAAAGCATCCCAGTAAAACCTGGATGCTTCCAAAACCTACTATTTTACACGTTCAAATTCCGACTAGAACTAGTTCCCAAATCTGACTTTTTCCTTTCGTTTTTATATAGGGGCGAGACAGGAATAGAACTAGGTTTTTAGAAGCTACTTTGGAAGGGGTATGTTATTGCCCTGCTAACTAACATTTTCCTTTCCAAAACTCATTTCCAAAATCTAGTGTCCAGAATGTGGAAAATAGAAGGCAAAAAGGCAGTGGCTCTGTTATTGCACTGCTAACTAACATTACTGTTTCCTATATTGATTTCCAAAATCTACTGTCCAGAATGTGGAAAAAGAAGGCAGAACGGAAGGTTCCTTTTGGAAGGTACCAGGAATGTATTCCAAAAGAACATATATTTTAGAGAAATTTTAATATTCCAATGCATATTAAATAAAATACGTATATATATTTACTTTATATTATGTATATTTTTCCTTTTATTACAAATTTTTTTAAATTAAGTGTTAGTGTTAATGTTATTGCTGTGCTCCCCTTCAGTTGCCTGCCGTTTTATCTTGTTTTCTTAACATGATGCTTTGTAAACGCGGTTTTTGGCTCTGACGAAGGCCGCACGAACGTCTCTTGTGTAGTCTTCGAACGTATATCCTTCTCTTTTAGTTGCATCTATGAAAACAAAATAATTCCATTAGTAAGATATCTCGGATTAACTGATTGTTTTTAATTACTTACCATAAAGAGCGTTATTAAAATTCCTTAACGAGCTAAGCCTCTTCTAGGAATATGAGACCCCGTAATTATATTTGACGACAAAAATAATAAATGGAAGAGAAAAAATTAAACTATTATCATTTCAACTGAACACAACACATTAGAATTTCACAAATAAATTTATTTTTCTAACAAATGAAAAATTAGCAAACGCTTGCTCGGTTTAACACTTAGCTCTGGAATAAGAATAACAGAGAAAAAAAGAAAACAACAGAGACTGTTATGCTTTTCTGCTAGTTAACAGATGTTGTGCTTCTGTTTACGAAAGCAGAGGCTTACCAGAATTACGAAGCATAACAGTCTGTAACGAATGATTTAAAAGTGCTGACATTTAGCCTTCCCAACTCATGAAAAAACATAGTTGCCTTTATCTCATGTTGGAAACAATATTGTCACATGGAAAAGGCACATACTGCTTTTTAGCATGAAAATGAATGCTGCCAGAACACGTTGCCTGGGAACACACCTTCCCAAAAGTTATACTGGGATGTTGGAATTGTCGCATCGTTGCAGTTGGCGACGTAAAGGGAGCAAAGTATTAGTTGCAGTGTATGATAAAAGTCTGACATGAGAAAGCATCAGCCGATCAGATGCTTAGTGAGAGAATAAAAAGCCGAACACACGCATCGTGAGAGCACAAGCCGCCGTGCATGCTATTTATAGAACACACGTATTTTTACTCTCTGTACGTGTGTCGGCTGCGACGCCGGCAGAATTATGAGTTCCTATCCCATGGGGAAGTTATGGGGAAGTTGAAGTTGAAGCTAAAATAAATAGCTTTAGCTTGGAAAATATTAATGCGGCAATGTTTTGAGTCTTGAATAAGAAATAGTTGTGTTCTTTTTGATATTCAATAAACGTGTTTCAGTCTATTTTTTATGAATGTTCAATTTGTCTAGTTACAAATAAATAAATAAATAAATAATTTCGTATAAATAACATTAAAAAAAAAGGATTGGACGCATTTAAAAAAAAAAAAATTATTGAACTAAGTCTAGAATGCAACTAATGCAAGCGGCGGCGGCTGCTGTTGCTGCTCCTGCCGTCCTTGCTGCGTCCTTGGATCACGGCACGGGCAACAGTGTCGGCGAACGTGTAGCCATCCTTGCCGTTGTACTGGATGAACTGGGCGGGCAGGACGAAGCCGTAGCGTCCCGTGTCGCCCATCTCGATGGTGTAGGCATACTTGATGCCCGCAATGCCCTTGGCCCAATCATCAGAGCCGCCGGCGGCAGGATAAAGTGTTGTGGCCGAAGACCCAACCGTGTATTTAACGCCCGAAGACTTGGTGATGATCTATGGGAGAAGAAAAAGAAGGGATTGGCTGAGAGATAGCTGAGGAATGGTTTGAAGTTGCGATGATTACCGTGCCCGCTTGACGTGCCACGCGATCGAGATCAGCGCGATCCTTGGTTAGAGTATAGTCATAGCCCCATGGGTACAGAATATATTGACCATAGCTGTGGAACGATAGATACGCCTGGAAGGTCTCGCGTGGAAAGCCGCTGATGAACTTGGAGATGTAGAAGGTCTCCGGCTCGGAGAAGGCCTTGCTGCCGCGATACGTCTGCGAGCAGGGACTGGCCGAGGTGCCCTTGCCGCCCCACTTGTAGCCGAAGTTGCGGTTCAGATCGACGCCAGGACATTGACGGCCATGGGCACGCATATTCTTGCGCCACAGACGATCCGTGGTGTGGGAGTACTCGTAGCCATCGGGATTGGCCACCGGGTGTATATACCAGTTGATGTTCCTCATATGCTCGGGCAGATCCTCCCAGCCCTCAACCAGCTGATTGGCGATGTAAGTCACCGTCGCCGGACTGATCCATTCACGGGCATGCATGCCGCCATCGATCCAGATGCCAGGATTGCGTGCATTGCCATTCGAGATTCTGTAATATCATTAACAGACCCTATATATTTCCTCTGTATATATTTGTAGTGAAATACTAGAACTCACTTGAGTATTTTCAAAGGTCGCTTCTCCACCGAGTGGCCAATGGTTTCCGCTGTGCAAATATCCGGATAAGTCTTGGCCATGTAGTCGATGAAGCCGTGAATGTCTTCCAGACGATGATAGGCCTGCCAGGTTAGACGATGACCTGCACACATGGATAGAGAAGTCTTAGGACAAGGGAAAACAAACGATAAACGCACGCTATGGCAACCCTGGCCAAGTTCATTCAACCCCGCACGGAATCGAGTGTCAAGTGGCAAAGAAAGTTGCACACGCGGCACAAGTTGCGGCGCCTTCAATGGCTCAATTGCCCTTCCGGCTGTGCCCGCCAAGGAAATTGCGTGTCTGATTCTGATTCTCTGTCTGTCTGTCTGTCTGTCTGTCTGTTATTGATTAAACAAGTGTCTTGCAAGTTGTACCCCGTCTCCTAGCTGGCCCAGTGCGTGGGCATTCAAGTTCATGGTTGTCTTAAGTGCATTTGTAGCACCTTGCAACCCGGTGGCAAGAATGTCAAAACTGTCACTCAATTACTGTCTGAATGTCTCTTTCCCTGTCTGCCTCTCTACCTTTCTCACTTGCTCTTATTCTCTTCGTGGTGCTTTCTACTAACCCTTTGCTTTCTCCATCTCCGATTGAGACTATCGTGTGTCCTGTCACTTTTCGCTTTATGACTTTTCACACGCCCTTCCTATTATCGGCATTAAAAGCTCGTTTATGGCAACACCCGCATCGCGGGGGTAAGAAACTCTTGCACTCTTGCACCCTTTAAAATACCCTGCGCTACTCACTAGAGATGGGCGCGGGCCTCACACCTTTCTGCCGCTCGCTCTAGCCCAAGTACGTTAGAAAGTTTAGAGGCCCAGCACGACCCGGATATAGATTCGAAAAAGAAAATATGAAAATAATGAAGAAATTGATAAATAAACAGTTGCGCTATGCTTAACGATGCCAAAGTTTCAATAGATTTTTATCGCAGGGTACTCTTAAAAAGTAGCCTTGAATGTCGAACTGCGACTGGCAATATATTGCTCTTCCTTTTGAGACGGTTTTGGGCTGATATCGCAGTTCCGCTGTTCATAGATATAAATCAAACAAATCGTTGGTAAGGGAAAAGTCTATGTAATTACTCGATATACATATTACTCGAGTATTCGTACTTTTAAAAACTTATAACGATGGCCAAAAGTATTTTGGCTCCCTTTAAAGTTAATTCTACTCAAATTTTGAAGGTCTGTTGAATTCCTTTTGAATGCTACAAAACTTTCCTTAACCCATTAGGTATCCACTGAAAATTTAGAATTTTTGTAAATGTCAACTTTTTCAACCTATTTCCTCGATTTTTAAAAAAAAATGTTTTAATGCAAAAAGTTTTTTCAAACAATTTAAATAGTGACTGCAAAAAAAAACTTTAAAATATCTCTTCGCTAATATTTTTTATAATTTTTTAAAAACTGCAAAAAAGGCATTTGATTTTTGAGGCACAAAGTCCGTGAATTAGGGGATCGTATAGTGTCGATCTCTAGTACTCACCCTTGCGGTTCTGCAATTCGGCGATTTTCTCAGCGGGCGGATTCTCCACCTCGATGACCTGCTGCAAGTTATCGATTAGCACAATGCGCGATAAATTAGCGGCGCGAATGTGACGCTCGGCAGCTGCCAGAACCTGGGGCTTGAGCAGATAGTCCACCTCCTGTTTGACCTCCTTCCAGAGTTGTCCATCTGTTGGGGTGTAAAAACTTGTTAGCAATTCTGTGGCATTTGGCACGAGGCATGTGGCACGAGGCACGAAACATGAGGCATGTGGCATCACTTACCGTATTTCGACTGCAGTTCGTCGGCCAGTTTCTTGTCCTTGTCCGTTTGCACCACAATGCGCCACAACTGGGCACCGTCGTAGCGACGCAAATGAGCATTGAATGTGGAGTCCACCGAGGATTCGTCCAGCTGTGTCTTGTGCAACTCCAGCTCCTGCTGCATAAACGAGGCGTTCACATAGTTGAGCACACTGTCGAGCACCTGGATTGGCTCCGGCTCCTGGACATGCGCTGGCATCTGTGGCACCACCAATGGAATAATGGTCGTCAACATGGACTGCTCCGCT
Source organism: Drosophila subquinaria (assembly GCA_037043405.1). Lineage (NCBI taxonomy): Eukaryota > Metazoa > Arthropoda > Insecta > Diptera > Drosophilidae > Drosophila > Drosophila subquinaria. Next base: position 149,894 of record JBAMBL010000244.1, read on the forward strand.
GGCTTATTTGTTTCTGGCTTTGGCTCGGCCTGAACTTCGGCCACGTCGGCTGTTTCATCAGCCAGAATCTCAGTTTGCTTCTCCGTTTCCAAAGTCTGCTCTGCAATGGGTTGTGGAATCTCGGGCTCCTTCTCAATCGACACTGTTTCCTTGGGCGTTTCTGGCTCAATGATTGCAGCTGGAATTACAGCTTCATCCTCATTTTGAATGGGAGACGTTGGAACTTCACTTGGAATAGGCTCGACATTAATCGGTGTCTCTTTTTCGGCTTCCTCTGGTTGTGCCTCGGGCTCTGGTTGAGATTCAGCGTCGGGTTGAGTTTCAGCCTCTGATTGAGCTTCAGTGTCTGGTTGAGTTTCAGCTTCTGGTTGAGTTTCAGCTTCTGGTTGAGCTTCAACTTCTGATTGAGCCTCGGGTTCTGACTGAATTTGAGCTTCTGGTTGTGCTGCAGCTTCTGGCTGAGCTTCAGCTTCTGGTTGTGCTGCAGCTTCTGGATGAGCTTCAGCTTCTGGCTGAGCTTCAGACTCCGTTTGAGCCTCAGCGACTGTATCGGTTTCGGGTTGGGATTCTGGTTGACTTTCAACAGGCATTGGTTGTTCGGGCTGTGATTCCTCAGCAGGATCATCCTGCACTGGGGCAATGGCTTCATTGTCCACTGCGATTGGTGCCTCCTGCAGCCTCTGCTCGGTGGCCGTTTCCACTTCAATCTCTGGGAGCACAGTCTGTGTCTCGATCTGACTTGGTTGCACCTCGGGCTCAGCTGGAGCATCCTCCTGCTGCTGGATGGATTCAGCCTGCTGGTTGCTCTGTGATTCATCTGCATCGGGAGTGCTCAGTTCCTCGGGCAACAGATCGCTCATGACGACGCTCAGACCTTCCTCGATGCCTTCGGCCATGGATTGAAGCACAGATGCCTCAGTGGTGTCCACTTCGTTTTCGAGCACATCATTTGTCTCCATCTCAGACTTGGACTCTTCCTGGACAATCTGTTGCTCCGTTTCGACTGGTGTCGCCTCCTCCCCCTCTGGTTTTGGCTGTGCCTCCTGTTTTGGGGATTCTTCTGTTTCCTTTTCGCTTGCCATTGGGATGACGGGCTGCTCCACAGCCTCAGCCTCGGCGGGAACCGCTGCCACTTGATCGTCAGCTTGAATCTCCAGCTGTGGCTGCTCCTCATTGGCAACGATTTGTGGTGATTCCGTGGCCGTGTCCACCACATTCTCAGCGTTCTCCAGCTGGACTTCTTGGCTGCCTGGCAGTGGCTGCACTTGCTCCGCTGATTGCTCCACTCCTTCCACTGGATGCTCCACAACGTGCTCCTCTATCAGCTCGGGCGATGCAACTGCTGCTTCTGGCTCTGATTCCGATTCCGACTGGAAGTATATTTGTTGCTCCGTCTGGGCTTCTGGCTCCAACTCTGCCATGGTTATGTCACTGGGCAACTCCACCAGCTGCATTGCCGGCGTATCGTCGCTCTCCAACATCAGCATGTCCGCATTCTCGGGCAATGTCTCCGCATCCGAATCCGAATCCGACTGCGATTCTGCATCGATTGTATTGCGATGCACATGCTCCGTATCGTCCAGCTGGCTGGCCACCGACTCCGGCACCAGCATGTACATATCCGTGTTGCCATTCGCCGGCACTGCGGCCATCTTCATGTCATCCACGACAACTGCGGCTGCGGCAGGAGCTGGAACTGGAGCTGGAACTGCCGTTGACAGCTCAGCCGCTGGCAGCTCATTCCTCTCAAGCGCCAAGCGATCCAGCGACATGGATGACGCTTGATTGATCAGCAGCAGCAACATCAACAGTGGCATTCCTATCATTGTTTTTGTTGCTTTTGCTGTTGTTGTTGCTGTTGTTGTTGCTGTTGTGGCTGAAAGCCTTGCTCTGGATCTCGCATCGTACATCTTGGCGAGATCTAACACTAAACCGTAATGAGACATGTCCCATTGGTGGAGTGGCGCTTTTATACCAACGCTGGGAAAGTATTGCCATTTCATTTTCGATACTTTTTCTCTGTGCCTGCGTTGACAGCGCCGTCGGCAGCGACGTTAGCGTTAACAGCGCTAACAGTGGCTAGCTAAAAAGCTTTAGCTTTTTACAAATCTCTGTGTATGTGTTTGTCTGTCAGTGTGTGTGTGTGTGTGTGTATGGCAATCGTGTTATGTATGTAAATGTGACGAAGCCGTCGCTCATTTCTTATGGTCACAACAGCGACAAGTCCGTCCACATCGCAGCGTCAACAGCAGCAGCGACGTCGACGGTGACGTCGATGCTGACGCTTGTCTTTGTCGCGACTGCGACTGCGACGCTCTCTTCCTTGTGAGCGGACAGCGTCGTCGTTTATCGGTTGCATGAATCTTCATAAATGCGACGGACGCTGTTGTTGTCATTGTTGTTGTTGTTGTTGTTGTTGTCATTGTCATTGTCATTGTTGTTGTTTTTGAATCTCTTATGTTAATTTTCAAATCTGATTACAAAAAACACCAACGCCGCCCGCTCTCGCTTTCTTTCGGGGATTGATTACAATAACTTTTAATGACGCGTCTTAAAATGATAACGCAATACGTAATACCAAGAATTGAAATACTTTTACTCTTTAATATTATGGAGTTTTACAGCCTTGCATATAATATTTATAAAATTATATTTAATTTTGAATTCAGTTTTTTTTATAGGCAGGCATTATTAAATATGAGATCTATAATATTATATAAATGCATTTGCATTTATAATATTTATATATAAGCATTGATCAAGGATTTAGTAATACGAATATCAACCTTCTTTGGGTTTTCATATATTTCAAGAACAGAATCTTGAATGAATCAACTGTATACATACATACGTATACAATATGCTATGAACTGCATTTGGTTGTCATACGAGGGTGGGTTGTTTAGTAATTGACCTAAGTAGGAAACCATAACATTTTTAATTGGAAACATATCTAGTTTTCAGCATTGTGTGAAAGAGATATTCGTTTCTGAGTAACCTTTTGTATTAGACTGAAATTTCTTTTCAGGAATCTGTGATCTTTGGTTTCGATTCTTTCTTTCTATTATCTATCGTTCAAGCTATCCAATATTTTATTATTGATTTCGAAAATTCTGATCTTATCGTTTGATGTATGTTTGAGAACATAATTATTATATTATATTCCAATTCCAAAAAAAATATAAACTATCTGACAGTACTTTATGAAAATAGTCTCGTTTTCCCAGACTTTTCAGCCCACCCTCGTAGAAAAGTACTTTTACATTAATATATAATTGTTATTTTTATAATTACAATAATTTTGTGCGACTTTCTATATACACAATCAATATACACCGCCTGCCCTGTCCCCTCCGGCTCCATCCAGTGACTGCGATCTTTTTATCAATTAGTCGAACTCGTTATCGATAACGAATCGATGTCAATTTGCCATTGCGCGCTGTGCAAAGTGTTAATTGCCGCGTGCCACTTGTATCGTCGTAACTTGTAAATGTTAACTGTTAAATGTGGCACATTGTTATTGGTTATTGTTTGACCAGCAATTGTTCAAGTGTTTGGTAACTGCAGCTGAGGTGAGGACACACCCACGCGACACATGAACGACACATGAACGACACATGAACGACACATGAACGATGACACATTTAGCTGCTCCTCGATCATTGTGCTCTCAGAGTTCTTGACGTGATCCATGGTCTCAGAAAAGTTTTTAATTGGAACGCATTGACATGATTTCTGAATAAACTAGAGACATACACAAGCACCCACACACACACACACTCATGCACACACACGGCAACAGCTGTTATTGGAACAGTTATTACCCACGCTATGATCTTCTCTGCTCTCGCTCTCTAATCAATCGCTGCCGCTCCTTTCACTTTATATTCATACACACACACACACACACACATAAATCTGACAAAGGTGTGCTTGTGTTAAGTTTATCAATTGACAATTGAGGAAGAGCGAGAGTTCAAGTAATTGCCAAGCGCCAATGGAGTTAACTCTTAAGTGAATAAAGTGGATCGAAGTCAAGTAGTGAAATTGTCCTTAATATTCATAAATACACTCGTATATAGTCATAATTACAACTACTTACACACATGAGTGGCCATTTGAGATAATCGTTTATTATCAGGTAATTGCAATTGAAGCACAATCATTTGATTTGATCACTCGACGGGGGCTTCTGTCAGATCCAAACATTTCACACACTTGAAAAATTTCTTTTTCGAAATCGTTCGAAGTAATCCTTCAGAAAGAAAGCATGAATGAAATGAAATGATATGTGAGTGTATAATAATTATATTAATTATATTAATTGTATTAATTAAATACCACAATATAAGTATTAATATATCCTAAGATAAGTTATCCTAAGAACACAGTTTTTCATACGAGTAAACCATAATTTTTGTAAAGGTAGGTTATCAACTGATCCTCCTATGTCAGCTACATATTTATTTATTTATTCAAAAAGCAAGCATTGCTGCCTCTACTTAAATCATAGATACAAAATAATCAATAGTTATTAATATTAAAATTACAATAGATATTACAACAAGTAGTTATAAAGAATTAGAGGGTAATTCTGGATAGAAAAAGTGAAGAAATAAAGTTAGAAAGAGAAAAAAAAAAACACAAAAATAAACAAATAAAACTTAGTTTATAATTAAAAATTAAAGATAGAGTAAAAAAGTAGAATATTATGTGATATAGTATCAATCCATACCAAATACACAATCTGTGAATTCATTTGTGATGTCGGAAGAAACCACAAAGGTCTTTCCTAAGACATTTTTTAACCAAGTTGTGAGTAAAATTATTAAAAATTCAGAAGAGCAACTACTGTGAATTTTCAGCATTCTAGTTTTAACCTTTTTTGCTGGCCAGGACAAAAAGGAACACCAAAAGAGTTGCTTTTATATAAATATCTACCTTGAATTCCGGATTTGACAAACTGTTTAAAATTGTAGCTTTTTTAATATTTATGACCACTTTTTTAAGGTATTTTGTATTGTGGCTGTTGCTGTTGTTGTTCCTAGTTGTTGCTAGTTGCTTTCTTGTAAATGAAATGGAAAGTGGGATTAGGTTGCAAGTTGACCGAAACAACACAAAAACTAAGCACGTACATAAAGATCATTAACATACGGGTAAATAGCAGTAAATGCCAAAATAAATACCAGTTGGGAGTAGACAATAAAATGTAAAGTAAACTGGGCTAATAGCTAAGCAGAGTGAGGAGAAGCTTGACAGATGAATTCCAGGTAGAATCTATCAGTGAGCTGAGCTGAGCTGTGCGATGAAAGCGAGAGTGGTTCAAGTGGAGCGAGTGGGTTAAAAAGAAGACGAGAAGAGAAAAAACAAGCGCTTTGTAATGGGACTTGAAAAGCGATGCACATACACTCACACACACACACACACACACACACACACACACACATACACATGCTCAGCTTTGACAATAGACGATGTCGGAGATGGTGGAGATGTGGGCGTGGGTGGAAACAAAGTTGGGGACAGAGGCACGAACTTTCTTCTTCAATGTTTCCGCTGTTTCATTGAATGCATTGTTGTTATTGTTGTTATTGTTATTACTGTTATAGTTGTTGTTGTTGCTGCTGCACACCCACACCCACATCATCATAATTATCTTTGTCGACGTCTTCATCATCATCGCTTACCCTTGTTAAATACTTACTTACATTCAAACATGTGTATGAGAAGCATTTCATATGAAATGGGGAACGTACTCGTATGCGAGGGCACAAACGAGCGCACAGTGGGTCTGGATTTATTGTAATGTCTCGGTTGTTCAAAATAGCTATTATATTTAATAAGTATTCAAGACATTTGGCATGCACAATCTGTTATAAATGTTTTTTGATAACCTATTGAATTAATTTTTTTGGGAGTTCTATAAATATATACTGACATTGATGCAATGGCCCTATTTGGACAACTTTCATGAATTACAACCAATTTTTATGGCAGCAGAAAATCAGAATAAACATTTATCATAAATTTACTGACAGAATTTATCTATATCACACACTTGATTCAGTCCACTGAATTTTCAAAAACATTAAGCTGCATTTGAAATACGTTTACCATGCGTTTACATTTTTCTGCTCGTTCTTTCTTTTTTGTTGGGAGTACTGTATAAGAATCACGGCCTACTTTTTTGTTCGACTCATAGAAATACAAAATGAGTTTAAATTGACTCTATAACTTGCTTGGACATTTTGTTTCTGACTAAACCCAATAATCGAAAACTTTGCTTTGCAATTACTGTTATTAAATAGCTTATCGATATACGAAACTCTTTGTTTTGAACGGAGATAGTGATCGACGCGGAGCAAAACGGTAAGAGCTAGAAAGCAGAAATTTTCACGACAGCGTTTTTGAGAAATTCGTGGTCAAAATGCAAAGATCAACCCTTAATTTGCTTATATTGAATTGTATTGCTATTTAAGTGATACTTTCTATGTTGATTGGAACCAGTGTGCAGCGGGTTGCGTAGTTGTTGCCGTTGTTGCTTCGACTGGTTTAGTTGTTTTTTTGCCTGCCTCGCCGCTTGACGGAATGGAAGCGGACTGAAGAAGGTGGAGGGAGGAGTCAGGTTGGGGTTGAGGTTTTGGCTACGGTTCAGTTTTTGTTTCTGAATCGGGTGTTTGGGGGGAAACTAAGCGCACAACGTTGATGCTCTTTGTTTGCCGGTGTTGCTGGTTGTTATTGTTATTGTTGCTATTTTGCCGGCGTTGGCTGTTACCGTTAGCACGGGGCACAGTACAGAAAACAACACTTGACACACCCAAAGGCGCCGGCACTTGCCAGGCGCACTTTCACGAATGTCGAACAAAGTCAACTAATCAGCTATTTTGGCTCATTTTTATTTGTTTTTTATGTTGGTGTCTTGGCTCTGCTTGCCTTGCAGATGGAGGAGATTACTGAAGCGGAGGACTGTCCATCGCTGACCGCCATCTCGCGACGCAGTTCCAGCCAAGCGACAGCCACAGGACCAGGCCCGATTGCGGCCAGCAGCAAGTGCTACAAGCCCATTGCTCCCATGGCCAGCTATTGCGAGAAGGCGGTGGGCAGCTCCCCGAAGCATCTGGTGAGCACGCTGAGCTCGCCCATCGAACAGATCGCCTGCAATGTGCCGCGGGAGCATGCGCTGAAGAACGAGATCGAGCAGCTGCAGGAGCAGCTGAAGGACACCGAGGAGCGACTCGCCTCGGTGCGACTGCAGAGCGAGTCGCTCTCGCAGACACAGCGGGCACTGCGCGAGCACAACGGTCGCCTGCAGGACGAGTCCGAGATGCTCAAGCTGGATGTGCAGCATTTGCACGAGTGCGCGGGAGTTCTGCGCGCCGAGTTGCAGTCGGCGCGACGGGATCGTGACGAGGCCGTCCAGTTGGAGCGATCGTTGCGTGCCGAGCTGGAGGAGGCGCAACAGGATCGACGCCAGTCGGCCGACGTCAAGGAGAAGGACGCACGTCTCATCCAGGACCTACAGCGGCAGTGCCGCGAAATGGAGCGCATTCTGATGCGCAAGTATCCAGACTCTGTCTCGGCGCTAATTGGTAAGTCGCCGCCAGCTGCTCCGCCTGCTGCCAGGATTAATGTGTGGCATGTTACTCCCTTTGCAGTTGCATCCAAGAATCCGGGCATTTGCTCGATGAATGACCAGGAGAATTTGAGCAGCCGCAAGCTGCTGGAGCAGCGCATCGCACAGCTGGAATCGGACGCCAAGGAGCAGGATCGCAAGGCCCAACAGATTCTGGCCAATGTCCAGGCACGCTTCAATTCGGTGCAGGCCAAATACGAGACGCACATCGCCGATCTGGAGACACAAGTGCTCAGGTATGTAATCCTCAGCTGCAATCCACACACTAAAAGAATTTCAGAATTTCTAAAAAAAAAAGAAGGTTTTTAACGAATCCCGTTTAGTTCTACAACTTTTTACGTTCTTGCTTAAAAGAATCTTATTCGTCATTTTCATACAATAAGTGCCTTTTAAAACACTCTTAGAATTGTTTGTAGAATTTTTCTGCATCAAAACATTTTTGGTAAAAAATCGAGGAAAAAAGTTGAAGAGTAGACATTCACATAAATTCGAAATATTCAATGCGTACTCAATGGGTTACGGAAAGTTTTGCATCTTTCAAACCAAATTTAAACGACCTTTCCAAATATATTTTATTTACTGTGAAGACATGACTTACACTAGCTTATATAGTAAAAAAAAAGAGCGTACTTATTATTTTGGCCAGTAGTGTATGTAAGTGGATATTTTTTGCAGGAAAACCCCTGTTGACGGAAAGTTTATAATATTTACCTATGCTAGAGGTATTGCATAATGCTAATAATAGTTTTTACAAATACCAATACAATACGCAAATACATTTATTATGTTTAGATCTTATTTTGAGTATAAAAGATCTTAATACAGGAAGTATTCGTTCTTAAACTTTAGCCCAATTTGGGATTATATTGACACCCAAAATTAAAAAAAAGTCCTAAAACGTGCTTAACTTATATCTGAACGCTCCGAATTTCATACTTGAACCAAGAACTTTCAGGATCATTAAACTTTTGACACTGGTATTTCTTGATTCAATGCTGAACATACTTGATTTTTCTCTCAGTGCAATCTATAACTTGAATCCATTCATCCATTCAGCCTGCAAGAGATCAACACAAAGCTGAATGAGCAAATCGAGTCGCAGGTGCGCACACTGGACCGCTTTATGCACAAACGGGCCGACAGATACTACAACAACTGCACCCAGACCGATGACCAGGCAGCAGGTGGTGGTGTGGATCTGGTTCATGTGCCGGGCGAGAGGGAGATGAAGGCAATGAGCACCGGCACCCAGACACAGGCGAATGGATCGATGCGTGATCACAGCACCAACACGATCGGTTGCCCATCGCCCAGCATCATCTGTCAGCAGCATTTACAGCAGCAACAGCAACAGCAGCAACAGTTGCACTCGGCGGGCAGCAGCAGCACCAGCAGCACCGCCAACTCCACGCCCAACACCTCGCGGCCCAACTCCAAGCAGAGTGGCACCCAGAGGCGCATACCAATTGGCTCCAAGCTGCCCATATCCCAGTCGGACTCGACACTATCATTGCTCAGCCATGGCCAGAGTCAGGCACAGGGTCAGGGACAGGGACAGGGACAGGGTCACAGTACTGCCAAGGAGGAGACACAGCTGTTGAGCTCAGTGCGCAGCATGCGCGTGGATTTGGCCATCAAGAACAAGGCGATGCAGCGACTCACACGGGAGCTGGATGACTGCAAGAAGACCATAAGGAAGCTGCAGCGCGACAACGGAGCTGCCGCTCTCAGTGCAGGTAAATCATCAAATATATCGATAGTCGATAACAAGTCTAGCCTATTTTGAGAATCTGTTCGGTCTAATAGTTTTTATAGCAAATAGAGGTGGAGAACTATCGATGGCACTATCGGCACTATCGATCCGCTATTGATGGCAGAACTGCACTATCGATAGTGGTCGATAGTTTTTAATAACACACATTTGCATGACACTCATAGTTCCTTACTTTAGTTCCTCATAGTTCTTTACTTTATTCGAATTAAATATGGGGGAACAAAACGGAAATGGACCTAATAAAAATGTCAAATTTTTATGTTTAACATACAAAATCAAATACTTATTTTTTTATACTTTTTTAAAACCTAAATTAGCAAATGTTTTTAATCTTTTTTTGGAATTCTATGTATAAATTTATAATTTTTGGAATTTAACATACATATATGCTCAAATTAACACACTATCGAAAACTACCGATAACTATCGATGGTTTTTAAAATAATAACGCTGACTATCGGTGGTTCCAACTATCGATAGCTCTCCACCTCTTATAGCCAATGAATTCGCCTTCAGTTTCGCATTTTATTCAATCGATCGATCGATCGATTTTTAAAGAAAATTGTGCAGAACCCTATACAGAACATAATTCATTCAAATCGAATACCTTTTAAAGATTAATTTCAACAAACAACTCAAATCTTATTTTGCATCGCAATTACTATCTGTAATCGATAGTATTGTATATCAGTTTTTTAAGGCAAGGCTTACACACCTGTTTTTTAAAGTACAAATCAGCATCAATTCAAATTTTGTAGCCTGAATAGATCAAACTGAGCTAAGCTGTGGAAAATTGATTAGAATTCGATGGTTAGTGATTGATTTTTCGTTAAGTATTGCGTTGCTTTCAATTTTAGAAACAGCAATCAATCAGTTACATATATAGATCTAGTATATATTTATATATGTACATATATGGTATGTTTAAATACATGCATACATGTGTTTTTGTCAGTGTGTGTGTGTATGTCACTCGGTCGCCTGTGATCGTTGTAGTGTAATTTATGGACTTTCACTGCTCGTCAGCACGTACAAGACACAAAGTCAAAGAGGCAACAACACGCAAATAAATTGCTGGAATAAATCATTGCACATGACTGTCGACTCTTGTTGTTGTTGCTGTTGTTGTTGCTTTTGCTGTTGCTCTTGCTGGTGGTCACCCCACCCCGCACGTCAATGTCCGCCCCTCGGTCCGGTATGACCAGCTTCGGGCGGCCTTTTGACCGAACACTTTTTGCACTCATTTCAAACGGGCAACTCGAAGCAATGCCAATGGCAATGGCAACTGTTCAACAGACGAGTATTTAAATGAATATTAAAAAAAGCTAAACATAAATAAAAAATCAAACATGTTTGCATGCCTAACAGCCCCTCATCGGCTCCACAGCCCCGGACTTTTCCCTGCCTCTGGCATTGCCCGTGGACTGGCCAAGCAAATGGCATCTCGGGCACTTGGTTATGTCACCTGAGTGGGGGACTCGTTTATTTACATTTATCGATTTGAATTTGCTTAGTTTTAGTTTTGTTTTGAAGAGAGAGAAAAAAAGTTCAGAAAAAGAAATGAAAATTCGAAAGCGAAAGTCAAAGTCAAAGACGACGATGACGGCGACGACGGCGACGACGGCGACGACGGCGACGACGGCGACACCGGACCGGCCCCAAAAGCTGCAGAAGCAACAGTAACAGCAACAAGTTGTCGATTGTTTAGGGGGATTGTTTTTATGGGGGTGGGGGTGTGGAGGGGCAACGAGTCGCGTCGTTTGTTGCTTGTCGTTTGCGCATGCGCGCAAGTTTTATAATTTCGAGTCTTGTTAGTCTGACCAACGAAATGTTGTTGTTTTTGTTTTTGTTACATTTGTTTTGTTCATTATTTTATCAAGAAGACAAAAAAATTGCTTAAGCGGCAGCAACAACAACACAACAATAAACAACAACAGCATACGTAAATATTGTATTAATAATAATAGCATAGAAAACAACAATAAATAACTATTTTCATTTTAAGCGCGTGTTAAAATGCAAATTTTGGATACATTTGCCGACAGTTATGCAATCAGTCGCAGCTCTTATTTAATGGTAGTATGTTATGAGGTTTATGTTTTTATTTCTGTTGTTGTTATTTTGTGAAAATTTCAATTCGAAATTTGGAGCGTGCATTGAACCCGATTAAGCGGCGGGCACGTGACATGCTTTACATAAGCTTTACATAAAAATATACCTAATAATCGAGAGGTTTTATGGCCCTCACAAAATTTGGCAAAGATCTAGATACCTTTAAAGATCTTATGTGATAGTTTAAAAAATTATCTTTTGCTTGCTGTGAAGTAAAACAACAAATCAAATCGGTAAATACTATTTTGGGACTCTATATTTAACGATCACCACACCTATTATATAGACATATAGTCCGTGTCTATCCTCTATATATTCAATATGGGTTAGACAATTTTTGTGTAGAACCATTTTCAGAATTACTTAAATTCAATTTCAGCTCGATTAATTTATTGATCTAGTTATTGTAAAGTGTTCTCTTGTATCCATGAGTACTTATATAAAAAATGTTCGCTTTAAAAACCATCCAATTATTATTATATAAACCGTAATGATTACTTTATTCTGTGTATATTTAGTGAAGACTCATGGCAGTGGCTTGTCAGCCAGTGGAAGCAGCAGTCAGCGCTTCGGTCATGGTCAACATTACCAGGACCACGTACCTCCCACCACAGAGAACCAGGCCCTGAAGGAGGCTCAAAACAAGTACCACCTGCTGGAGGCTGATTACAAAACGCTACACGATAAGCGTCTGCATGATGTAAGCTAATCTTTTTTTTATCTTAAGCTTGTGCATACATCTAATGTTGTATATTCTTCAATCCTCAGTTAAAGACACTGCAAAGTGCCCACGAACGTGAGCTGGCGTCGTGCAACGAAGCGGTTCGCATTTTGCAGCAGCGTCTCAATGAACGCGAGGAGGCATTTGCCACACAAAAGCGCCGCAAGGTGCCCGTTGACTATTACGCACTTAAAGCCAAGGTACGCAAGTAAAACAAATATCCTTAGACGGACTCCATATAGACTTTTCCAGGATTTTGATCACGACATTTATAATAATTAATTATTAAACCTTCAAAGCAAAATTTGGCATGTTTTTAATCTTCAATAGTATTAGAATTGAATTATTGTTAAGGCAAAAGTTAGTCTGTGTCGATTTGAGGTTTTTCAGATATTAGAAATAGCAGGCGACAAAAACTGGAAGTTGCCTTCAACATGCATCTAGAAAATTGCAAAAATCGGTGAAAGACAATATTTTTAGGCTATTAATTGAAAACGAAATTAAGCTTTCTATTTATATTTTTACTTTTTGTTTTTTAAATATTTAATCCTAACTCGACATGCGATTAAATCGGTAATAACCTATGCCTTCTATTCATCATAGTAAATAAATTCATTGTATGTATATTGTATATTTCTGGAAGATAATTTCGATGCATCGAACACGATAGTAAATAGTTGAAGATATAGTAGCTGACAGACTTAAACAAGCTTATAAACTGGATTAGTTAGTAACTACTTAGTTCGTTACATATTCTTATTATTATATAAGATGTTCATACTTTGTAAGCAGTTTTTAGGTATTGTCATATTGATAATTGAAAGGAAGAAACTGTTTATATTATTTTTGGTTTAAATATTTGAAATTTTGTTTCTTTTTATAATTAAGCAATTGATTTAAATACATAGAGCAAACATAGATGCACCAACCTCCATCGATGTTGATTTAAAAGTCACTGATGTACATTGACTTCTGATTTGAAGTCCTGTTGAGTTTTCTTTAGAAATGCCCACATGAAATTTTATCGTCATTTCATTTAGCACATTGATTAATGTTGTATTCTGTATTACAGGTGTCGCTGTTGGAGCGTCGCCATTCGGAGCGGGAGGAGCGGTTGCACATGCTCGTGGAGGCACTCAGCAAAGGTCGACTGAATGGTGCACTGGAGGATATGCTGCAGGAGAATAACAACAAATAGGAGACCATCCAGAGGTGTTCCGGCATGGCAGGACAACTAAATGTAATTGAGTTGCATATAAAGTTGTGTGACTGATATAGAAGAGATGGTGATTACTTATGTAGTTATAAGTATCCATACTCAATTATGTAAAACACAAATCAATGGATTTAAATCAGAACAGAACAAATCAAATTTCAATGAGTACTCGTTTGTAATTCGTACTGTACTGATATATTATACCCAATTACCAGATTACACTTGTCTTAAACAATTCATATTTTTATAAATGTATTCGAGTACTCATCATTCAGAATTTGAGTACTTGCACATAGTTCAAACGCATGCGAATTCCAGCCAAATTGTATTTTTTTTTAGATTGATCTCAAAGTTATTTTTAAGGCTCAAGCTTAGGCCAAAGACAAAAGTTATAAATATATGTATGCATACGGTCCGGCCCAAGATTTTATGTGTTATAAGGCAACAACAATTGTTGTATGCCCAAACCCTATAAAGAGGGAAGATTGGTCGTATTATAGATAGTTTAACAATTTAATTGGCGTACACGTTGAATTCAGTCAATTTCAAATAGGAGTTGAGTTGAACTGATTAGAGGAGGTATTACCTTCTTACTACTCACCATAATTATTTGTAAATATCGAGCAACTAGAATTCAAGTGGTTTTAGAAGTTAGTTGTGTTTGGCATGCAATTTTAATTGTATACTACGTACAAATTAAGATATTGTACGACAATTTTTGGAAATTTGCTAGCATTGCCAGTGAAAGCCCTCCGCTCACTGCCTCGTTTGCAGCAAAGGTCAACGTTAAAGTATGTAATTATAATAATAATAATAAAATAAAATATAAATATAATCAAGGTTATGATAGTTTTAAATCTAGTAAGGCTTATTTTAATGACAAAACAAATAACAAATAGTGTTTAAAACTAGAAATTGAAACTGTTCAAAGAATACACATTACCGAAAGAGACAACATGCCAAAGAGCGAGACAACAATATATACAATACACATAGATGATGCATGAAATGAGAAAGCAAATCGAAATTTCATTTGATAGTTTCAGCTATCTCATCGGGTCTCCAAATTCTGCCAATAAAGTTGATCCGTCAGAAATGCTGCGAATTGCAAAGCGATTCATACGATTCATTCCAAGTTGCAAGTAGCATTGCCACTGTCCATCCAAAATTGAAAAGTATTAAGTATAAATAAATATTAAGAGTCGTTTCCTGGCCTGGCACAGATTTCAATTAGTACTACGAAAATTCGTAATGGACAAGATAATATTTAAAAGTTAACGTATCTAATATGGTATAACATTGTATTTTCATTTAAAAGAAAAGGGAATCTTAGGCATCTTATTTATAGAATGTACTCAAAGTACATTAGAATTAGGAGGCCCCAATAAAAACGTATTTAAAACTATAATAGAAATCGGTCGGGAATATTCGTCTTGTTTTTAACTTACAACTACAGTACATCTCTTGAACAAACAACAGATATATCCGAGATATTTACGAGTATATACATATAGAAGATTTCATAGTTGTTAACCTTGAACTGAGTATAGAGTGTCCAAGCAGTCGTTGAAGATCGACTATAGTGTTCTTAATAGTTTTAAACATGTGGAAATTTAAACATTTGAAAATGTAAAAAACAAATGAAATCCTTGCCGAACATCAAGATGAAATCAAACTTCAAGTCGAATGTCAAATTGCAAAATTGTACAACAAAAAAATAATAATAGCAGAAACAAAATTAAAATATAAAACATAATTATCTACATACAAAATAAATATTAAATTAATAAACAATTTACCTTCTTTTTGAATTTATTTTGTACCTCGTTTAAATATAATTCAGATTCTGAACAGCGACTGTTGAAATAAAATTGTCAATAATTTGTCGTTTGCTCAACACATGGATTAGAATAGTTTATTTGCGATTTACGAGTACAGATCTTGTATGGTTTAAATGATTATAATAGGTAAGTGTCGAATAGGGACACAGTTTTTTTTTTATAATATTATCATATGTGCTTCTTGTATCGTCTATATAGCATGGCATACATATAACAACTGCTAAATATATTGAGAATATAAATAACATATATATATATTAATATATTTGAGCGTAAGTGCTACACTTATCTTGGATAAGAAGACATTATCATTCTGTTGACAATACGATCCCAAACAACAGCAACATTTAACTACGGCATATAACCGTTAAGGATATTCAATAGTTACATAACATTCAGATAGATAGATATATATAATATTGATTAATAGATTGGCTAACAAAGTATCTGTAAATGTACTAAATTTCCATTAATAGATTAACAATTTCTCAAGTATTTTCGGACGTTTCCATGACGGTGATTAACATCTTTTCTGCTAGTAGGGTAGTCTGCTTCGGTATATGTTTCTCGGATGTTGCGATGGATTCCATTGCGGAGCCAAACACATGTGTCCACCAATCGAGTTGCCAGCTCACCTTGTGACTTTGTGAAGCTCCGAGTCCGAGTCTCCGACTGTTCCTCAGCTCGGTGACCTGCCACCTTGCCACCATCGTGGCACTGCCACGGCGGCACTTCGTCGTCGACGTGGACGCACGTGTCCTGGTTGAAGTGAAACTGCCAATAACGTGGACAACAAGTTGCGCCTTTTATAGCCGTCTGGCGTCCGCTTGGGCACTTGGGCACATTTGCGAGATGCCTGTACACAATTTTACGCCTAGATGAGCATCAGTCCTTATTCATTTAGTTGGCGGTTGTCCGACCCACACAGCCAACATATTGTTCATTGCACTTTAATTTGATTTTGATTGAAACACTCTTATCGCAATTGTGCACCCAGGCCAGTCTTGCTTATCACAGGACCAGGTTCAAGACCTTGTTGACGGTTCCTTGTTGTCTGGGCTTCAACAACACAATATGTATACAATGGACTTGTATATACTTAAGTATTTCTATATACCAACTTAAGCATGTACATACATTCCGCAATACGGAATTGGGAAAAATAGGTCATGACGTCACAGTTGAGTTTCATTCATAAAACTGTGATTTAGAATCGGTTTCCACGCATTTAACGCACTTGACTGGAGTTCAGTGGAGTAGTCAGAGTCTTGGGGCACGACAAAGCGCATTGGTGCACATGTGCGATAAGCGAAATTGAATCAATCAGCAGGAAATTGAGGCTCAGTGCGTTCCAATCAATGTGTGGGCGTTGTCGTTTCCACAAGGAACATCGGCCAACTTTTGGTATAAATTCAAAGCATTGCGGTTGAAAAAGTCATTCGAGTTCCAAGGTTTGCTGGAGCAACAGTTACGCAGAATCCAGAGATCCTTACAGTTGCAGAATCAAGAACACTAGGATGGCCGCTAACCCACGCTGGCTGAGGCTCAACATTCTCATTATGCTCCTCCACCTGGGCAGGCTGCAGTTAACACACGCCAGCATTAGTCTCGACCACTCTGAGAACCAGTTGTGTGGCAGTCATGCACCACAGTGTATATCAAAGCATCGGATGATGGAAAACCGAAGAAGTGACTTGGATGATTACGACGAGCATCTTGTGTACAGACAAGAAGCAGTGAGGGACTTAACTCAACGAATAGTCTTGGAAACTCGGGAGAAAGACAGCGCAGACCAAGGGGATATTCGCCGGGCGGAAACTCGCAAGATATTAGACCCTCAACGTGAAGAACGAAATGATTTCCGTCAAGAGAATCGTGGGATATCGCACATGCAAGACCGTGAATCGCACGAAAATGTTGAACCAATGGATCGAGAAGATATCCGACGAGAAAATAATGACATAACACGCAGACAGCAACGAGTGGAACGAAGCGATCTTCGACGAGAGGAAACTGATTCATCTCGTAGGGACGATCGAGAGTCCCATGAAGAGATGCGACGAGAAGGTAATGAAATCTCGCGCAGACAGGAACGAGAATTTCGTGAACGACTAGAGGAGCATGAGGAGCGAATGGATAGGCAAATGAGTCGAGATGATATGCGACGAGAAGAAAATGACCTCACACGCAGACAGCAACGAGAAGATATTGAGAGACAAGAAGAACGAAGCGATTTTCGACGAGAGGAACGTGACTTATCTCGTAGACACGATCGAGAATCGATTGAAGATATGCGACGAGAAGATAACGACCTCATACGCAGACAGCATCGAGAAGAGCGTGAGAGGCGAGAGGAACGAAGCGATCTTCGACAAGAGCAACGTGATTTATCTCGCAGGGACGGTCGAGAATCCCATGAAGATATACGACGAGAAGAGAATGATCTCACACGAAGACAGCAACGAGAAGAGCGTGAGAAACGAAGCGATCTTCGACGAGAGGAACGTGATTTTTCTGGTAGAGACGATCGAGAATCCCATGAAGATATGCGACGAGAAGAGAATGATCTCACACGTAGACAGCAACGAAAAGAGAGTGAGAGGCGAGAGGAACGAAGCGATCTGCGACGAGAAGAGCGTGATTTAACTCGTAGAGACGAGCGAGAGTCCCATGAAGATATGCGACGAGAAGGGAATGATCTCACACGTAGACAGCAACGAGAAAATAGCGAACGACGTGAGGAACGAAACGATCTTCGACGAGAGGAACGTGATTTATCTCGTAGAGACGAGCGAGAGTCCCATGAAGATATGCGACGAGAAGAAAATGATCTCGCACGTAGACAGCAACGAGAAAATAGCGAGCGACGTGAGGAACGAAGCGATCTTCGACGAGAGGAACGTGATTTAACTCGTAGAGACGATCGAGAGTCCCATGAAGATATGCGACGAGTAGATAATGACCTCACACGCAGACAACAACGAGAAAATACCGAACGACGTGAGGAACGAAGCGATCTTCGACGAGAGGAACGTGATTTAACTCGTAGAGACGATCGAGAGTCCCATGAAGATATGCGACGAGAAGATAATGACCTCACACGCAGACAACAAGGAGAAGAGCGTGAGAGGCGAGAGGAACGAAGCGATCTTCGACGAGAAGAGCGTGATTTAACTCGTAGAGACGAGCGAGAGTCCCATGAAGATATGCGACGAGAAGAGAATGATCTCACACGTAGTCAGCAACGAAAAGAGAGTGAGAGGCGAGAGGAACGAAGCGATCTGCGACGAGAAGAGCGTGATTTAACTCGTAGAGACGAGCGAGAGTCCCATGAAGATATGCGACGAGCAGAAAATGATCTCGCACGTAGACAGCAACGAGAAAATAGCGAGCGACGTGAGGAACGAAGCGATCTTCGACGAGAGGAACGTGATTTAACTCGTAGAGACGATCGAGAGTCCCATGAAGATATGCGACGAGAAGAAAATGATATCGCACGTAGACAGCAACGAGAAAATAGCGAGCGACGTGAGGAACGAAGCGATCTTCGACGAGAGGAACGTGATTTAACTCGTAGAGACGATCGAGAGTCCCATGAAGATATGCGACGAGAAGGTAATGAAATCTCGCGCAGACAGGAACGAGAATTTCGTGTACGTCTAAAGGAGCATGAGGAGCGAATGGATAGGCAAATGAGTCGAGATGATATGCGACGAGAAGATATGCGACGAGAAGAAAATTACCTCACACGCAGACAGCAACGAGAAGATGTTGAGACACAAGAAGAACGAAGCGATCTTCGACGAGAGGAACGTGATTTATCTCGTAGAGACGATCGAGAGTCCCATGAAGATATGCGACGAGTAGATAATGACCTCACACGCAGACAACAACGAGAAAATACCGAACGACGTGAGGAACGAAGCGATCTTCGACGAGAGGAACGTGATTTAACTCGTAGAGACGATCGAGAGTCCCATGAAGATATGCGACGAGAAGATAATGACCTCACACGCAGACAACAACGAGAAGAGCGTGAGAGGCGAGAGGAAATTGATTCGTCTCGTAGGGACGCTCGAGAGTCTCATGAAGAGATGCGACGAGAAGGTAATGAAATCTCGCGCAGACAGGAACTAGAATTTCGTGTACGTCTAAAGGAGCATGAGGAGCGAATGGATAGGCAAATGAGTCGAGATGATATGCGACGAGAAGACAATGACCTCACACGCAGACAGCAACGAGAAGATGTTGAGAGACAAGAAGAACGAAGCGATCTTCGACGAGTGGAACGCGATTTATCTCGTAGAGACGATCGAGAATCCGATGAAGATATGCGACGAGAAGATAACGACCTCATACGCAGACAGCATCGAGAAAATAGCGAACGACATGAGGAACGAAGCGATCTGCGACGAGAGGAGCGTGACATATCGCGTAGTCAAGAGCGCGATGCACTTGAACAAATAGAGCGAATGGATCGACGAGTGAGCTGGAGGGATGTCATACGAAAGGATTCCGACCAGACCCGTACACTTGCTCGAGATGATCGTGAGCGATCAGATAGTCGTAGCAATCTGTCTCGGCGTGAGGAACGGGAGGACATCAAGGGCCAAGATTTGTCTCAACGGTTGCATCCCGAAAGTCCCTTGTTTTCTACACAGTTTAGTAGTTGGGTCAGCAATGTCTGTGGCAAGCAATGGCTCCTAATGACTGCTCAAGCACTATTTCTACTGGTTCTTTATACCAAAGCCAGCAGAAACGGGAAAGAACTCAGACTTAGGTAAGTGGTGGGTTCAATTTTTAATAACAATTCATGTAGTTAATCGATTTTCATTGACAGGAATATGCTTGGGGGTCATGACTATGGCAATTTTCATCCAATCGGCTGTTAAGTTAGGCAAGGAATAAGGAATTACGAAGAATCTGATAACCTGAAACGCATAAGTACCTAACAAACCGCAAATTCGGACCTAGTACTACACAAATCATATTGTTAAGCAACGAGTTAAGCGATGAGAGTGGATCTGAGATGTGTCTGTAAATGCAATGTACAATTTAATCCAACTGTTACACTTACTGTAATCCAAACTATCAAGACAACAAAAAGCAAAACACAAATATAAGATATACTTAGTTGAGCATATGCATATGAGTATTTCTCGTTCTTATTTTCCTCTGTATCCTGGACATCCATCCAGATTTTAAACGCCTGCGGCTGCCTGAAATCACAAATAATTGGAGTGACCGAAGTCGTGCCCTTGTTCACTTGTTGTCTCAGTCTGCCTTTGTATTAGTATGTTAGATAGAGTAATAAGGCCGCAGCAAATATGGCATTGTCCACTTGGCATCTTTAAGCATATGCTGGTCAGGCAGAACCCAAGGCATACGGCATGTGAGTATTACTAGAGCACTCAAGAGAAAAGAGGGCCTCCAACACAAAGCCTGAACTGGAAAATTATTATTGCGATTTTCCATGTCGGTTGGCTTCATCCTTCCACTTCCACTGCCACTTCCTTCTACGCCTTTGAGTGCCGGACGGTACGAGTATCCTTGTTGATAAATTTCGCACATATTAGATGCCGGATTGGTCTATACATCTTTTGGTTTTCAAAGGATTTCCCCAAGGGCACTGGCCGGCAGCAAGCATCCCGTAGACAGCGGAGGGTGCTGGGGGGAACGAAGGGTGTTGCAACCAGGCAGTAAGCCATCCTTAATCAGTGAAACCAACACAAATTTTACACAATTTTCTTCTATTGGGGATTATTTCGCAAGGCAAATGTGTGTGCAGTCAACTTATGGTTGTGCACACACACACACACCCACACACACACACATATTATACACATCTGCTTGTTGCTGTTTCTTTCTTCAGTCAAGAGCCAACAGTTGTTGGCCTAAAATAAATTTATACAAATTTCGATGGAGAGAAATTGCAATACGCTGGGTGGGTTAGATCAAAAGTCAAAGCTCTAAAGGTTGTTAATGCCACTTAACTCATCTTAGTTACAGCCCAGAGTTTTATTTAATTAGTGCTTAATTTAATTTAAAGTTTATATATCAATAGGTATTCATACTCCAAATTGGGGATGTGCAGTTAAATTCTGTTCTAAAATAAACTAAACTTTTAGAGCTATACATTTAAATTCTTACTTACATACATTTTTAAAAAAACTTAGTCAAAATTGAATTTCGTGGTATATGTTGGATTTTTTTAAAGCTGTAAATTGAGTGAAAAATTAATTTGAAAAACAATTGGCATAGGTTTTGTATATTTAAAACGAGTCGTTTATTTGATTTATATAAGAGCCTATTTCGCCTCAACAAACAGAACTTAATGCTTGTCTACCTTCAAGCCTCTATCGCTAGCTCGTCTCTAAACTGTAAGAGCTAGGTAGTTAACTATGCTGTAAAGTTTACAACAAGCGGATTGTCGTTAATTAGTTATTCAGATTTTCCTGTTTGGCCGTCGCCTGATTATGACATAAGCGCGAATAAGAGCTTTAAATTCAAAGTGGTTACCTTATTAATTAGCTCCTATTTAATCGCATAAGCAGATTGATTGCTTTAAATCAACAAACAAGTCGATTGCCTGGTCAATGTGAGAGGAGTTCTCTGTGTGGCATTCCAAGTGTATCTTAACTATTATGTAAGGGCAAATTTTTGTGTGTTACGAGTGCACACATAAATACGAGTAAGCCTTTATAAATAAGCCCGCACACGCCCGCATCTAGGTATGTAACATACTACATGGTATGGTTGTCCAATACAAACAAACACACACACAAACACAGAGACAGACAGACAGACATGTACTCAGTTACAAATGGAGACACTCGAGCAAGGTTATTCGATATTAAAACACCACAAAAGCGCAATAAACCAACAAGAAAACATCATAAAAAATTGAGTTTTCAATATTTATTCGAATTAAATAATTCACGCGCATTGGTCTGGGGCCCGCAGTCGGGCAGTTTAAAACCGCACAACCTCCCCAAACACACATCCACGCAAAAGAGGGATGGAAAGGAGTGTGAGCGAAAGAGAGAGACACGTGTGTGTGTGTGTGTGTGTGTGTGTGTGTGTGTGTGTGTGTGTGTGTGTGTGGGGCTAGACTAACGGAAGGGCTCAAGAAGCGTTACTGAATGGAGGCGAAGGCATTACTTGCACCAAGTTTGGGTCCGTGGGGTCGTTTGGGGTTTGTTCGTATGGCATTTTACGAGCATTTGAGGTTTATTTTATGCTTTTAACCACACATACACACCTACTCACTCACACCCACACCCACACACACACGCACACGCACACGCATACACAAGCACGCCAAATGCAAAACAACATAAATTTTGTGTCAGAAATCATAAATTTCAATAAAAATAAAAGCAGCGAAGCGCCAAATAAATACGTTAACTGGAAGGAGGCAACTCTACTCGTATGGGTTGTGTGGCAGCTCCTCACGTTCGTAAAGCAAACAGAAATAGAGTTGCCCAGATGCAATGGGAAAATACTGGACTGCTTAGAGTGCTAAGTAAATGCAACAGGCAAAGGGTGCATAACTTAAGAAACTGCAATATTGCTTTAAGATGGCAGAACTTGTAGTCTAGATGAGCAACACCTGTACATACTTATGTACCTGAAGGGTACCTAACAGTCAATCGCACTTCATATCAGCTTATGCTATGATAAAGGATATCGAAGACTATAAAAGTATATGAAAGTATTACAGCATACAATTGAAATTAATGAGTTTATTTGCGAAAAATTTTTATCAGATACACATGTATTTATCATCCCAAATTGCACACAATGTAAATAGTAAATGCGTTTTTAGTATGAGAGTTTTACAGCTTAACAATTTTAATTATTGAGTTTATTTGCTTAAATTATTTATCCAGCATTTGTTGCAAGAATTAGGGAAAACCCCAAAATGCTAAACATATAAATGATTGTTAGTGTTAATAACTCAGTTCTATCAACTGGGCTTAAGTTAAGCCTCACAGAATACTACAAACTATCTGGTAGGACCGTTTACTTGAAGGCACTTGAACCACGCACTTAAAGAGCCTTCGAAATAGGCTAAGAATGCTTAAATATGTAGGTGAATACCTTTGAATAGCTAGTGAATATTTGTATATAATTTTGTTGCAAATTGTAGTGGCAACTTTGAAAGCAAATTGATGGGTGTTGTGGGCATGCAATGGGGGCTGTGGGTGAGGGGGAGGGTTCTGGAGGGGGTGTGGCCCATTCGCTGCGTTTGTTGTTGGGGAAGGCCAACATTTGGTCTGACATTTGCTAGCAATTTTATAAATTATCAATTTCATCGGCAACTGAGCAGCGAGCGAATAAATAAATACATAAATAAAAGAAATACGTGAAATGGAAAATGGAAAATCGTTGCGAAAATTGTGAAATTGCAAACTGGCGAAATTGGTAAAATTCGTGAAACCACAGACATTCGAGCAGCGCCAGCAAAAAAAAAAAAAACAAAACAAAAAAAAACTAGTCGGCGGTGCTACAGTCGAGCGGTACTCGACTGTCGGAGACCCCGTACTTATTATAAAGATATCTCAAACAACAAAAAGATTTTCATACTAAGACTTAATTTGGACTGATCGTTCCTATGGCAGCTATATGATATAGTAATCCGATTTCAATCAAATTTTGTCAGTATGTATGGGACCATCTTTTATACATATTCTGTTAGTTTGGTTGAAATATCTCAAACAGCAAAAAAGTTTTCCATACTAAGACTTGATTTTCAACTGATCGTTCCTATGGCAGCTATATGATATAGTAATCCGATTTCAATTAAATTTGGTCAGAATGTATGGGACCATCTTTTGTGAATATTCTGTCAGTTTGGTTGAAATATCTCGAACAGCAAAAAAGTTTTCCATACTAAGACTTGATTTTCAACTGATCGTTCCTATGGCAGCTATATGATATAGTAATCCGATTTCAATCAAATTTGGTTAGAATGTATGGGACCATCTTTTATGCATATTCTGTCAGTTTGGTTGAAATATCTCAAACAGCAAAAAAGTTTTCCATACTAAGACTTGATTTTCAACTGATTGTTCCTATGGGAGCTATATGATATAGTGGTCCGATCCAAAATCTAAAACAAACTCGATCTGCTCTTAATATAGACGAACCTACATACCAAGTTTGGAGTCTCTAGCTCTTATAGTCTCTGAGATCTAGGCGCTCTTACAGACGGACAGACGGACAGACGGACAGACAGACATGGCTATATCGACTCGGCTGTTGATGCTGATTAAGAATATATATACTTTATGGGGTCTGCCACGCCTCCTTCTGCCTGTTACGCACATTTTTTTTTGTGACAAAGTTAATAGACCCCTTTACTTTTTTAAAGTACGGGGTCTAAAAAAAGCAGAAAAACAGAAAGCAGAGTGGGTGGGAGTTGGAAAAAGAGAATTCTTCACAAGTTGCCATTAAACGTCAATGGTAAATCGGTAGAGAAATTGTTAGATTGCAGATGCTGGAGATGGAAATGGAGATGAAGATGGAGATGAAGATGGAGATGGAGATGTGGCAGAGATGGTTCGAGATGAAATTGGAGCTGCGACGCCCTAAGCGAAATGTGCAGTTAAATAAAAATCAAAGCGGTTTACGTTATCAGCAACGATTTTCTGTGGGCGGTTGGGCTCTCGAATCCGGATTCCAAATGCGAATCTAAAAGCGAGTGCGAAGAAGTTGCGTTGACAGCCTCGAACGTTTGCATAATCCCCACCCAATCAAATTCCAGCTGAAACCAGAGGTTGTAACCAAAAAAAAAAGAAGGGAGCTAAAAGCTCAAACCCCTGGCATAAGTCAATGCCTAACCAAAGTCAAACCAACCCAACCCAACCCAACCCATTTTAACCAGACAGACAGACAGACAGACAGAGAGACAGACACATCCAGTGAGTCGCCTAGTGAGTTGCATTTGTGCGAACAAATGCGAAATTGGTTTATGCAACAGACTTTTATGGCGCCCGTCAGAGACCTGTAGTGGAGAGAAGCATTTGGAAATGGCAAAGTTTGACAGGCAAATTTCTAAATAGAATCGAGCCATGCAATGCAGGCTGCAGTTCTGCGGGATCTGATCTGGATCTGGGTGCTGGATGCTGGATGCTGGATGGCGGATGCTGGGACCAAACATTGCACCATTCTCCAATCCAATGCAGGACAAGCATCCATTGCACTCGTGCAAATAAATTTGCTGTTCACGTACATGAAAGCCGTTTGCACAAGCATGCAATCATCCACAAATATTGTCTAAGCGAATACACTCACTCGCACTCACACTCATGGATGTGTGTGTGTGTGTGTGTGTGTGTGTGTGTGTGTCGCGACTGACGACTGACATGGAAGTTTTGATAATCCACGGCTCGTTGTTGAATTGATCAATTGGAAAGCTGCAACCGCATGTCAATTGGTAGGCATAAGGTAAGGCATATAGTACTCTCCTCATTCCCTACACAGACAAAAAACAAAACATCATTCTAAAATTCAAGATTAAAGTTCTTGATTTTATATATACGCATAAAATAGCAGCTACTCAGCATTAAAATATTCAGAAAAAGCAAAAACTTTTTATTTCACTGAACAAAATTCTTATAGATAGTCCCGATAGTCAAACTATTTTCTAAGCAGGAATTGAAAAATTGTACTAGGATAGAGTGAATTTCGAACTTTTCTTTCAGTGTACACTTATACCGACCAGTGGCAAGCACACACACTCATACACTCACACACTTACACTCATATGAGTCTCTAAAGTTGGGTGCACACATTCAATGATGACATTTACTGGCTCGCCCAGCTCGTTGCAGTGCCTCCCTTCCCTTTGCCCTTTGCCCCTTCCCTCCTGCCACCTGCCACCTGCCGCCAGCAACCTGCCACGTCCTTGAGTTTTATGGGATTTTTAGATATTTATAGATTGCGCTCTTTCAATCGCTTTACTTTGGTTAGGTCGGCTTGGATCTGGGTTGGGTCTAAGTCTGGGTTGGAGTTGCACTCCGATTGTGGGGACATCAGAAGTTGTTTGTGCCTTGTGTGTGTGTGTGTGTGCTGTTGCGCAACGAACCATAAAAAATGGCTGCATTCAGGACACGGCCGAATGCCTTCGATGTTGTTGTTGCTGTTGCTGTTGTTGTTGCTGGTCAGTGCGATTGCAAGGAGTTGAGTGCGAAGGCGGCAAATCAAAGTCAATTTGGCAAAGATCTTGGAGTCACCCTCGAGTGGAATGTCCTTGTTGCAACCACAAAGCGTTGCATTCAGCTCCGCACTCGTCCTGGCCAAATTGCAGCCTCAAGCGTCCGTCAGACGGCAGGTGGCAGGTGGCAGGAAACGGGTGGCAAGTAACGAGAAGCAGCTTGTGGCCAGAAGTTGGTGGCACTACGAGTAGAACCTGCTCTTCTCACAAAGAGTGCTGGGCGAAAGGACTCTGAACGTATTGCAATTTCCTATACGAGCTTCAGATGAAAGTTGTGCAACCTGTCGCTGTCGCTCGTCCCGAGAAAATGGCAAACATACTCATCCATAAACATTTAATGGTGCTTCTTTTACTCTGATTGCACTTTAAGCCTTAAAGTTTCGACTAATCTAAAAAGAAGAATACATATGTATGTACATCATAACGTTAAGATGTCAACTCACCGCCAGTTTTGAAAGTACATTTAAGCTTTATACGTAGACAATGGATACAAGTCTTTAAAGGTGAATCTTCGATGACTTAATGCGCAAGCTTATGGTAATTGCCTTGAATGTTGTTTACTTGGCCGTACTCTATCGTCGGCATTGCACTCAGAGCTGATTAATATTTATGCGAAAAGTTGCTGCTGGTTTAAAGTGATTGCAAATGCGTAAGTTAAAGTTGATGGAATGAAAGATTTTAATACTTAGCCCAGAACATTAAATTCTTTCTTCAGAATGTTGATCAACGTACAGTCCAAACGGCAAGAGCTAGAAGAGCGCCAAATATAATAATGTAATATAATAGAATAATGTTACCCCAAGAAAAGGAGGGAAATCTGGGCTAATGCAATGGCTCAGGTATTCAGAGCTATTTCAAGAGTTAGCCAAAAGCTACACGGTTACACAGTTACTCCCCAGTCAGGTGTCAGGACAGCAGAGCGAGGTGTTCATATTGCCTATGCTAGAACAGGCGAGCCGGCGGGCAGTTGAATTGGGTGTTGGGTTTTGGGCTTTGAGGGTTGGAGGTTGGGAGATGAGAGCTGGAGGGGAAGTCAAAAAATTCAATTAGAAATTTACATAGAGTCACTCTTGCAGTATTTGTTGCAGTGCTTCGAGAGGTACGTAACTGTGCCCTAGTCACAGTGCAACTGCCAGTCTGGGGCAGCTCACGTTGCGTGCCCCTTGGCGCATTCACATTCGCACTCGCATTCGTTTTCGTATTCGTATTCGCGCTGGCATCCATATCGGCATTCACAGTCACATTCCCATATTCATCCGTATTCGTGTGCCCGACCCATTGTCCAGCAGGGCGTGAGGCAATTGAATTTTTGCGGCCAGGCGGACAGTGGTAACAATTGGACAATTGGATGGCGGGACAGTTGCGGAGCGTTAACATATAAAAAGGTGTTGATGGACTGCAACATGGATGCACAAATTGCACATTGCATCAGTTGCAGACACCAATTTGGCATATGGCCAACACAGCTGAAAACTGGCCAATGCCGATGCTGATGCGGCCGCATGACGTTGCAGCTAATTAAACGCGAAAATTGCATGTACAGTACAGTACAGCCTGCACAGTGGCGCACACAAATTGTAACCAAAAACTGCAAAACGACCAAATGGTCAAATGACGGCAGTCTAGAAGCGGCTAGCGGCAAGTGGCAAGTGGCAGACGGATGGATGGCAGCAAATTGCTGAGCTGCGGGTGCGGTGAATTCCCCAATCCCAGCATTCCCAAACAAACACACACACACACACCTACCTACTTCATGTCCCTTGTCTTGTTGCACTATTCTATGCCAATTGAAATTCAATTCGAGCAGCAACTAAAATTAAATTGAATACAACAACAATAACAGGCACAAAACCTGCACGAAGTTACGAATTAGAAGCGCGCGCGGATGCGGATGTGGGTGCGGCTGCGGATGTTCAGGGGTGCACCTAGTCACCTTTTGGACCTGGGGTAAAAAGTGTCGGGCAAAATTGTGGCAGGGATAATTATAATTGGATATAAAAACTAGATATGCATGATAAATGATACCTCATTATTACAAATAACATTCAGCACAAAATATCTAACAATCAAAAACGTAAAAATTTGGTATTGGCATTAGAAAAAAGGTATCGTACAAATTATGTGGTAGCAGATATTGAAATACGCCCATACTTAAACTAATAGCAAAGCATCCCTCAAACATTTTTTATATTATTTGTTTCAGGAAGAGTTTTTCCAAATGTCTTATTTATTTGTTAAGAAATTGTAAGGAAAATAGTCGCTCGCTAATCATAACTTTGACTTTTTACGGCAATGGGAACAGTTTATTCGGGACCCCTTCGAACTATGTGCTTGGGGCAAGTGCCCCCTTTTGAGCCCCTCTAGCTGCGCTCCTGCGAATGCCGCAGCTGAAGCGTGAGTTGAAATGGAAACCTAACGTGGGCAGGGGCAGGTTGCAACTGTTTTGGCCTGGGGGCCTGGGGTCTGGCCTCAGAGGAGCAACTTGAATTAGAATGAAAAATAATTGCAGCTGGCGCTCGTTTCAATTAAGTTCGGCGCACAAAATGCCCCGTCACGGACCTTGCCACCGACTACGGCAGTCCTGCCTCGCTTACATCCTGCACTCCTCCTCCCCTCCCCCTCAGTTGTTGCTAATTATTGCTGCGCTGCGCTTTCGGTCAGCTGAGTGCACACTGTAGACCCGGTTCATGGACTCCCAGTCTCCCGGTCTCCCAGTCTCCCACACTAGCCAGCAAGGATTGCAGCACAATTTAACAGATGCAACGGCACGGCAACAACTGCACCCGAGGGATGCATTTTACTGGCTGCCACAGCCGATGTTGCTGCCACCGTTGATGCCACTGTTGCTGTTGTTAAACAGTTAGCTGGACGGGTCCGTTGTGTGTGGTGTGTGTTGTACGGGGTGTGGCTGACTAAACAGCTGTCAGCATCGCTACACTTAACGATTTTTCTACTTTATCATATTATACCAGACCCTACAAAACTATGCTGACCTTACCATACCATACAACACAATGCAATTGGGGTGGAGAACTATCGATAGTCGGCGCCATCGATAGCCGACGATAGTAATTTCAAAACGATCGATAGTCGACGATAGTTTTGGACACAAAAAATACATATTTGATTTGTATTTCAAATTTTAAGTTGTTTTAAGTTTTAAAGAAGAAGATCCATAATATTATAATAATTCATATTATTTTAAGGATTTTTAATCCAAAAACAAAAGTACATTAACATTTTCTCCCTTGAGTCTGCCCGCCTTGCTAAAAAGTCTTTCGGATTTTCGAATTAATCGAATTAATCCGAATTTTAATCTTCATTATCAACTTTTTCACGAATTTATTTCTAGTCTCTACAGACGCCAAAAAAATAGCCAAAAATTTTGTAAAATGAAAACCAAACTATCGATAGCTCGATAGCACCCAACCATCGATAGTGTCGATAGTGCTATCGATAGGTCTCCACCTCTACCATACAATACCATAATGTACCATACCATATCACATCATACCATACCGTACCATACCATACCATACCATACCATGCAATGGCAAGCCCATAAATCAAGCCTCATTTTCTGTGGCCTCCAACATCGTGCGTCAAATTGTTCGCGCCATTGCCACAAATCAGTCATTTGGATACCCATTCGCAGCTTGGACTTCATTTGTGCCCCATTAGCGGCCACATAATTCATAAGCACGTGAAATGGTTCCGCTAAATCTTCACTGCTCCACTTCGTTCCAAATAGAAACTTGGATAATTGAATTTCGGCGAAATCATTGCAGGCTGTTTGCATTGAGTGGGGAAAAGGGGGAAGGCCTTGGTCCTGTTCCTGCCCTGCCTTTGAGGCATTCACTTGAATTCCTGGGGCCAATGTGTTCATTGTCCTTGTCCAGTTCGAGCTGCCTGGCTGTCCACTTGGAGCTAATTAAAGCTAATCGTGTTGTCGAGTCGAGTCTACGTTCAACTGCTGCTGCTGTTGCCTCTTTTGCTGCTGTACTGAAAGTGCTCTACACTGAAAGAAATTACTCTCAACATATATTGCTTGAAGCATACTTTGTGTTGACTTGCTGAAGTTTTTATATTAAGTACAATAATTTGAAACTTTTGATTAGGATCTTTGGTATACTTAATCTTTGCAGATTTGAATTAATATAAGTTCAAAATTTGAATCGGTAGTTATCTTTATTACCAGGATTATATAATATGGACGTGACAGTACATAAATTCTAGCTAAATACTAAATGCTTAGAAATAACTTAAAGGCTTATTATAATCCAGTTATGAAGGATTTTATTTATTTATTTATTTTTCTGAAATGACGGGAAATAACTTGCTTTTTATTCCAAGAAACTTAATAACACATGACTGAATACAAATGATGGTGATGGAACATTATTGTGTATGACTGTACTTGTAACATGGGAGGGTGGGAATCGAACGCAGTTTTTTTTTATACTGAAAGTTAATAATGTCACAATATTGACGACTTTCTCAACTACGAGAAGAACATTCATCTATTAGTATTATTTAACTTGCTCCTATTTCTCTCAGTGTAGTTGCGCTTTCTCTTAACATTCTCAAAGCTTGGGCTAACAAACCGTCTTTGGCGTGGCAGCGGCAGGAATCGGGGAACGGGGGCAACGTTGCAAACATAGTCGATTTGTTGAAAACAAAACCCCATTCAAACCAAGCCACCGAACCCGAACCCGATCCCGAACCCGTAACCGAAACCAAACCCGAACGCGAGCGTGTTGGCGGTGCGTGAGCAACAACTTCGCTCCAACAATTTGCGGCGAATTGAGAAAGCTCTGTGGCAATCGGCAATGGGGGAAGTTTGGTTAGTTGCCATAGCTGAGGTGCAAGGAAACCGGAGGGGGCAGGAATTGGTCTAAGTCAAGTCGGAGCCACTTCCTCCACTTGCAGAGGCGACTTCAGCTCAGTTCAGTTTAGCTCAGTTCAGTTCAGTTGACGTTGTGGCTATGACAGCATTGTGCTGTTGTTGCTGGGGGCCGCCTTTTGGCCATCTCGAAAGTTGGCAGCATTTACTTGGTTGTGCTTAACACTTTCCGCTTGCAAGTCGCATCCGCAACTCGCAGCGCCCGCCGCATGTTGCAAAGTTGTGTGCGGCTTTCTGATGTATGCTCATATAACTTTGCCACTAACGAGACTCATGAGCTGCATAATAATAAGCCAGCATTTCACAGCGGCGTTAGCCGCCGGATCGTTGACTTAGTCCGCAAATAGGCGCCACCGGGCGCCGTAATCACTGAAATCCCCAAGCGACCGACAACCTCCTTTTTTCCATTCACATTCCTACACGGAAAAAATCCGGGACTCTGGGAAAAAATCAATCCGATGCGACGTAAGAATCTCGGTAATCCCGAAGTTTGTTAAACCTAGAACGAAACACATTTTATTTCGTCAGCCAGAAATAAGTACATATGTACATACATATGTATGTATGTTGATTATCGGGGCACTATAAGAATTGTTTCAATGAATTCAAATGCTTAGGGCTTTTTTAACTTTTTTAATACTGAATATTTTCGCATATTTTGTAATTTAACAATAATATCTTGAATGCATACTTCAAAAAATACATTCCTAAATCAAGAAAATTAAACTCGAATTTTAAAATGTGATTTTTTCCTGTGTACTCTCATTGCCATTGCCATTGGCATTCCTATTCACTCAAACTCCAAGCCGAAACTTAATCCCTGGCTCGAAATTTAGCCGAAAGTTGTTGTTGCCTATGGAACAATGCTTCATTTGGCATTTATCGCAAAATATCCAGAGCCATCAATCAGGCAGCTGCGCAAATGGAGTCGAGCCACCGGATGGATGGCTTCGTGGCCCGCCAATGAATTCAATACGATTAATTTAGCAACTGATTTGCCGATGACGAATAACAATGCAACATAATGTGACACAATTATTCATTTCATCGACACACTTCTAGCTCCTGGCCAAATCCAGTTGATGGCTGCGGTGAATTCGAATGAGTTTGAGTTTGGGACGGAGAATTCTGATGAGTTTCACTAGGTGGAAATCTTCATATTATATTGCAAGGTAGGCTCAGTTTTGATTGCAACTTTATGGCAATCAAAATCTGAAACATTCAAAACGTTTGTCTTTAATAAGCTTAATCTAAATTCCTCTTTGGAAGCCAAAAATATATAGTTACTCGTACATAGAATTGAAAATATTTTAGTCAAATCGAATTTTACATTGAGCAGCTAAAAGTTCAATCTACTTACCTTGATATGCATATTAAAGCTAGCATATTAAAGTAATGTCAACCGACAAGTATGGTCATTTGTGTGAAAGTATAATTTTGATAGGTCTTTTACTATATCTCTGCCATGACTTATAGTTAATCTCTAAAAAAATGTTACAGTCTGTACTTTACAAAGACGCAAAGATAATCAGATTACCTTTAAAATCGTGCTGTTATTTATTTTTCTCCATGATTTACATAATCCAATCTTTAAAATTTAATTAATATTTGATATAAATATACATATATTGAATTATAGATAAATTTGTTTACAACCATTTTTATTATTTTTATTTTTTTATTTAGTGTCAACTAAGTACAGTTGACCAAAATTAATGTAAGAAATTCAATAAAAATTAAGTCAAATTAAAAGTAAGTAATATAAAATTATTTTAAATTAAATTTAAACTGAAATGATAAAAAATAAGAAGTTAAAAATTACAAAAAATTAAAAAATTAAAAATCTGGGGGTATTCAAGAATGTTTAAAATGATCCAACATTTGTTGCAAGGATTGGGGAAAACCCAGAAAAACCCAATCAGATCAAAAAGTATTAGTAGCAATAATTAGTAATAATACAAGTATTAAAAATTAGTAAGGTCAGGGATTTCTAGAAAGGAAGAGGAGAAGGGAAGATTTCAGGGAGTTTCTTTAACTTAATTGCAGAATGAAATGTTAACAATCATATTAAATGCTTTATGATGTCGAAACTGGAGTCCGGGCAATGCCGGCTTAAACTAGCTAGTTATGTTTTGGCTGTGTAGTGCTTTTTCAAGGAAATGATGTTGACAAGTGGATTTATTTTGTTTATTTTCTCTCTGCGAGTAGTTTCATATTCGGCTGTTGGTCATATTCTTCTTGGCCAGTTGTCTTTTCAATTACAACGAGAATGCAGAAACTTAACCAGCAATTCACAGCTTCAGACTATGTACTTCCCGCTCCGCCCCGCCCAGTCCTGGCCAGTCTTTTAGCCATGTCCGTTGCGTTGCAAGTGCAAATTAGTCGAGAGTGCCAACAAATTTAACGAGCAAATTTACACTCGAGCAGCGGCCACGGAACGGAATTCAGTTGAAAAGCGACTTGCAGAGGGCGCCGGGGCAACGGGTGTCCGTGTCCGCTTCTGTTCTGCTAGCCAACCATCCAACCAGCCGACTAGCCTCCCTGTTTCCATATCCGCCTCCCACTCCCACTTCCCCCTTTTCCTGTTCTCCCTATCCACCGACAAACTCTTGCCAGATCAAAATGGGACTTCAGCAGCAGCAGCTTGGTAAAAAGCGGAGCATCGCCAGTCAGTTGTAAATTTTGTGTTTGCGCTTCCGGACCCCGAGGCAGTTACTCACTCTCCCTCGCTCTTTTTCTCTCTCTCTCTCTCTCTCTGTTGCTCCCTCTCTGTTTCACTCTGAATATCTGTGTGTGTGTGCTGTTTTAATTTAGGGAACACAACACAGCAATTGGCCCAAAAAACCTGTGGCCGTTGGAACCTTTCTCTTCTTTGTCGGCTGTCTTATTATGCTGTGTCTGATGATGCTCCTACTGCTTCTGTTCCAGCTCCAGCATCTGCTCCAGCTGCTGATGATGCCTGGACAGTGTGCAGTGGCAGCGGAAGTGTGCAGGGTCGAAAGGCCTAGAGTCAAGGGCGTTACCAACTTGTACAACAAGACCCGCTGTGCGTATCAGTGCGAACTGAACCATCGACCTGCCGCGCCCCTCTATGCCACGCCCACATGCCTTTATGGTCGTCTGCAGCATCTTTTACGAGTCCTTCTTTGAGTTTGCTTTACTCATTGGCCGTGCTCTGTCGTGGCCGGATTCCACGTCCTGCCCAGAGTCGTGTGTGTTTGTCGTTGCAAATTAAACAAGTAAAAACGTATAGTCGCTTTCCCGACTATAAGATACCCGTAACTCAATTTAATATACTAGTGTGTGTAGATCCACATAGTAACTTAATTGTATCTATAAAATTTAAGCTAGCAAAAATTGATATTTACATACTGTAGCTTTAACTAACGTTATATTTATTCGATTTTGATGAGAGTATATGGGCATTTCTCCAGAAATGTCAACCAAGCCTAAAAACGAAAAATTGCTCAAAAACTCACATTTTGTGCAATTATGTTCCAAAAATGTGTTCAAGTTATTTATTTAAGCAATATACGCTAGAAGAAATTCAATAGGATGAACAAATAGATTCTACATTGGAATAAATTCACTTTTTCCATATTTATGTCAATTTTCTTAAAAATTGATTTTTAAAATGGACCGTTTGTATTTTTTCGATTACACTAAGTAAAATAGTAAGATTGTATCATAAACCATTTTAATACATAGAAATATATTGAAAGTTTAATTTAAAACAAGTTTTTCGAGCAGTTTCGATATATTATTTAAAAAAAGAGAGACAGAAACAACAGAAATATTTTGTGGAAAAAAATGTCACGTGCGACATGTCGCATGCGACAGTGACTCAAATTATAAAAACTACTTGATATTTTTAAATCAAACAAAAAGCATTTTTTAGATAAATGAATACATTACATTTCAAAATAAATAGCATCAAAATATACGTTCACGTTTTGCCGAAATCAATGCTAGAACTGGTCGCCGAAAAAACGACTTCTATCTGAGTCGCGTGCGAATGCCTTAGTTTTTTTAAATAATCTGGAAAACGAACAATTTCCCAAAATCCACTTTAGCACCAATTATAGTGCTAATCAATACCTATAAGTTTCTCCTTTTGTTTTAACAAAATAATGTTATGGCATATGTTTTATTTCACTTTGAATGCGTACGAATGTCGCATTCGACATGGGAGAATTACCCATATGTAAGTGTGGTGAGTTTGTCTTTACCAGGACATGGTTTAGTCTTAAAGACATCTTATTCCAAGTTGGGCTCAAAGAATTCAGTGTGTCAAATTTGGTTGATCTAGCTCTTATCAAATTATACACTATAGAGTCCGTCACTCTTTCTTCTGCCTGTAACATACCATACAACAACTAGAATATACCCTACGAGTAACGGGTATACAAATTGAATTCAGTCAGGTTGGGGCGGTCATTGGCACTGCAACTCTAGTCCTCTTCCTGGACTGCCCGATGACTTCCGACTAGAGAACACACACACTTCCGCCCCATACCCCAGCGGGATGTCAGCTTAGCCAGCGGCTCAGCCTGTGCCAATGCCAATGGTATTTGGACTGAGACTGAGACTGAGTTTGGTTTGGGGTCTGTCTTGGTTCTTGGCCTGGGTCTGGGTCTGGTTCTGTTTCTTGCCAGCTGTGAACCCATGTCAACTTTAATTGAATTTGATAGAACAAATATTTAGCAGCATCGCGCACCATTTACACTACAGCATACTTAAGAGACAGCCTCCTTCTCCTCCTTCTCCTCCTAACTCAAACAACAACACAAAAAGAACAAAGCAAAAAATTTAAAAGAAAAACCAAAAAAAACTAAATAAATATAATAAAGACAACAACAATAATTACAACAACAGCAATTGGGTTGGCTTCCTTATTATCGATGTATTGTTGTTGTGTCATAATAAAGGCGAATAAATTTATATTTTCGGCTTTGCTGGGAGTTCACTTTTTTGAAGTTTCTTTTCTTGATTCCTCCACTCCTTTCTTAAGTCTTTGTTTCTTTCTTTACTTGATTTTCCTTTCATTAATATCATTCAGCTTTAGAGCATGCATGTGACCTTGGATCTCTATTCCTTTGCTTTCACATAACTACAACATATATTTTCTATTTTTTCCCATCATTGATGAGAGCTCGGATATTAAATTAAACCACAATCAAGAATTTAAATACTGAGAATTTTAATTACTGTCCTTCTTTATTTAGAATCTGTGCTTAGAAAAAAATAGCCCTTTAGTATTTTAATTTATTAGATTCTTACTTCATTATATCATGTTTGAATAAAAAGGTCATGTGAAGGTTATGCGAAGAGACTTTGATAGGAAGCATGTGGTTCTAATGGGTTTTATATCACTTTATTTCAAGACTCGTGTGTGAAATGTACTTCAATCACAAGTTGAGTGCTAAAATAAATACCAAATACGAGTATGTATTCAAATACCGGTTATTTATCCTGGTGTCAGTGTGTGGCATGCGGCATGCGGCATGTGGCATCCACACTAGTGTAAGAGTAAATCAAAAGTGCTGTCTTCCTCTTCACTGTTTTTGCTGCTCCATAGTTCTTCTTCTTCTTCTTCTGTTTCTCCGTGCCGTTTGCTTTCGTTATTAAATTGCCAGCCACATTGCGCACACTGCGAAGTATTTATTAAGTCATAAGCTTCAGCTAGCTACGAGCACGGTTACACACCATGCAACACGGCTGTTGCACATACTCCTACTCACTACAACTCACTCCAACACATACATGCATACATCCCACACATATGTACATGCATACATACTTACGTTACACGCAAACTCACTGTTACGAAAGCAACTATGCGGCCATTGCATCCAAACGTCGCGATATTTCCGCACAGTGGGCCGACAATACAATTTATTTGTCAATTTCGACTTAGCTGTGCATATTCCAGAGTTGTTCCTAATTAACTACTTTTAAAATGAATTTGTCATTTCATTGGCATTGAAAAAAGTAGTGCATACTATTAGGCGTCACAACGTCTTTATCAAAAATATATATAATAAAACTGTCGTATAAAAATATCGTATAAATATCGCGTAAGGGATCGGAAAAACAATTTCTAAATTTTTCCTACATTTTTCTACATTTTATTTAAATTTTATTTAAATTTTTCTAAATATTTCAAATTTAGAAAGTATTTATTAATGGTAATTAAAAAAGTTCAGTTTTCACTAGCATTACTTAATGACACTGAACAATTTTCATTACTTTTCAATGCCTACTGAAACGAATTTTCATTAGCACTAGTTTTTTTCAATTCTAGTGAAATTCAATTTCATTTGCACTAGTTTTTTCAATGCTAATTAAAAAGTAATGATTGTAAGATTGGTACTGATGGCCAAATGGCAAAATCTATAGTCTTTGTTCGTCTGTATATTGGCAACAATAAACAAATATTTGATTTGAAACATTTTAGATAAAACCTGCATTTTCTAGGTGACTTTTTTGTTTTAAATAAGAAAAGTTCAAAACTATAAATACATATGTCAAACGATTATTTGCTTGAAATATTTGTACTAAAAAGAAAGCACTCCACTTAAGGAATTTGAATGTATGGTCATACTTCAGTTTTCTCAAAATTTCTCGATTATAGCGTCAAATAAAATACACAGACTAAGTGCGGTATAAGTAACATTTAAGTTTGGAGGAAAACAATTATTTTTTAGTGCTCTTATTTGAAATTAAATTACTTGAAACTATAGTACTTAGTTAATGCATAAGAGGGTCGATTTACATTAATTATGCCCAGTTTTCTTCTATGACTTTTTTCAATCTAGTATCTGTATCTCGACAAATTTGTCAAAAGCTTGCTTTCAGAGTATGAGTTTCTGTAAGCGAGTAGACAGTTGGCAATCCATTTTGAATGTGAAAATGTGCTACATTGGACCACTGTGCGCTAGGTGCATTTCACACCTGCTGCAGCCGAAGGGCAACAGCCACATCGAAAGCAACTATGGCAAAGAAAACACACGCGGACCAGAGCGAGAAAGTGTGGGTGCCTCAAAATGTGTGTGTGTGAGTGTATGTGTAGGTGTGTTTGTGCATGCCTGAATAAACCAGACTACGAGCGTGGAAGGGCATGTGAAATGGCAATGGAGGCCCTCAGCGTCAACAATGAACACTGAACTTATGGCCAAGCTACTCCGCATCCTTTTGACTGTGTATGTCTGTGTGTGTGCCTTGTATGTTTGTGTTTATATATATATGTGTGTGTGTGTGAATCTGAAGCAGTTGTGTGGAGTACAAAGTTTGCGAATCTTAACGATTTGCTTATTGTTCTTTCTCGTTATGCATTTACTGAGTATTTTTCTAGTATGCCACGACTTTGACTATGGTTATGGCCATGGCCATAACGTTGGCGTTTGCGTTGGCAGTGACTGTTCGACAGTGGCACGACTCCCCGACCGCAGTTCCGAAAACCGCCTTTGCCAGCATCCGTGACTCTGGATCCATTTGATGAGCGTGCTCTAACCAAAACTCAATTTTGCTTTAATTATTTTACACATGTTGCACACACATACACACACACACACACACACACACTTATTTATAGAATGGTGGATAGCACGTAATTAGCTTTCAATCCAAAAGCCATTTAGCCAGTGAAAATTGCTCCAAAATTTCAATATGATCTTTTTGATTTAACTACATTTATTAAAAGTGCACAATCTAACTGATTGAGAATTCCTAATTTAATAAAGAAATAAAATGTTCAATAAAATAAAGAAATTGAATACGAAATATATTTAATTTTAACACAATATAATTAACTATGCACAATTTTAAAATTAATATGATTTTAAATAAAACAAAATATGGCATATTTTAATATTAGGTTGCTTGCACTTTCTTTTTACTATATTCATTTTGAGTTTGAAATTTAGTGTAATTAAACGATTTACTTATATTTAATTTAATTGTGTTGTCAATGTAATGTGATTAAATAAAAATTGACGGTATTAATTTGTTGTTTCTATTAAGTGATGTTTTTCTGGGTGCTTTGCCTCTTAATTTGGCTTAAATGAATTGGCGAGAAAGAGTTCTGCCAGAGTTAGTGAGGATAAAGCCAATTCAGAAGTTATTCGATGGTTCATTACAGGGTAGAACAAAGTTGGTCTCTGTCATACATCAAGCAGGGTAGGGTATACAAAAGAAAAGCTCAGCAATAACTAATTTAATTATGTGACCAAATTGCAGTGTCAGTTGTTGTTGCTGTCGTTCTTGTTGTTGTTGCTTTGACTGCATAAATCATTGGACCTAAGGGGGGGTGTCATGAGATTCCTCTGACGACGGGGGATATCGCGATTCCAAGCCATTGACTCAAATTTGTCGACTGGCTTCTTTATTCGGCCCAGGACCTCCCACTTCCACTTCCTCCTCCATTTCCACTTTCCCTGCTCCTCCGACAACGCACACAAATGACTACGAGTAAACTGGGCCCGTTGCGGACATTAAACCAAAAAGCACGACGGAAAAGGGAGCAGCGGGGGTGATGGGATGTACTCAGAAAGGAATGGAATGGAAGGACCAGCCGCGTCTAGACTGGCAGCCAAGCTAATAAACTTCCAAATTTCCGACAGCAGCTTAAGCGGCATTAATGACGCGTTGGCGTCCAAATGATTTATTAACAGATAGAATAGATCCTTTCCTACTGCGGATGAGGATGAGGATGAGAATGAGGATATGGCTCGTATCGTTGCTTCTGCTACCACTCGTGCTGGTTGTTGTGGTACATGGGCAATCTTGTCAAATGCTATTTAGATTGCATCGCAGATTGTTTTTAGAGCCGGTCCAAAACCTACATAAACTCAGGTCCAAAGCGATTTAAGCATCCAAATAATTACAATTCCAAGAATATGACAGTGGGAAATTGAAAATTGGAATAGTCAAAAATATTAATGCCAAAATAGTTGCTGGAAATAATGAATAAACTTTTAAAAAAAATATACATTGCGTCTTGATTAGTTACACTGTCCAACACAATTTAATGCCAACTACTCTCAACCTGTATTATATTTGTTATTCATGGAGCACAACCAAGAATATAAAAAATATATATTATATATAGTCGATAATCTCAGAGTCAATGAGAGCGAGAGCGACCAGATTTGGCAGCCATATGTACTTTCAAAAACCCCACGCTGTAAAAACTTGTTTCAAAACTGTTGCGCACCACATGAACAATTTATAATTTCAAGTACAAAGTTTTTTTATATTGGATATAAGTTTTGCTGAAATTAATAGAAGATAATTGGGAAGACTAAAGTTGTAAATGGAGTCTAGAGCAGTGGTGTCCAAAAGTCCATTTGAAAATATTTGTTACAATACCATTTTAAAATATAATCGAAAATAAAATTGAAATAAGTTAAGGAGACGCAACGGGACTGCAAAACTTCAATGTTGTTGGGCAGTGTTATCTAAAGACTTTGCGATATTGAGATAAAAGCTGTAGCGGTGCTAAGTAAGTTGTCGACGATTTAATTGAAATGTCACTTCCACGTTCCTGTCCCCGTCCCCGTCTTCGTCGTTGTCCCGCCTCCGTTCTCCATGTGCTTGGTCAATCCCTTTTAGGCGCGAGTGGCACAACTGGCTAAGAAGCTGTTCGAATGCCGAAAGCAAAAATCTAAATTGCTCAAAGAAAGTTGCATTTGCATTCGGATTTGGATTTGGCTTTGTTGTTATTATTGTTGTTGTTGTCATTGTTGTTGTCGCTGATGTTGCTGGCTAAAAGTTTTGGCCAAATGCAGCGCAAAATTGTTTAAGTAAACTTGCAACTTGAAGTTCGCCGGCAGATGGCAACTGGCAACTTGCAACTGGCGATTGGCGACTTGCTTTGCTGCAAGTTGAAGTCCGGTATCTGAAGTCTCAGCTCTTAGCTTTCAGCTATCCTCTATCCTTCCTCTCCTTCTTCCCCACTTCTCCCCCTCACTCCCCACGCAATTAAGTTGTACAAAAGTTGG
This sequence comes from Drosophila subquinaria, assembly GCA_037043405.1. Classification (NCBI taxonomy): domain Eukaryota; kingdom Metazoa; phylum Arthropoda; class Insecta; order Diptera; family Drosophilidae; genus Drosophila; species Drosophila subquinaria. Next base: position 191,316 of record JBAMBL010000244.1, read on the forward strand.
CTCCATGATTTGCAAGTCGCAACTTCGAGTACTAGTCACTTCTGCTGCATGTCCAGTTCTTTCCCACTCCCATTCCCTTTCCCATTCCCCAACCCCAACTTAATCCCATTTCCATTCCCCACTGCAAATCAAAGTGCGTGCTATTTGCGTAGTTGGCTTCGTGTGGGTGGCACTTGTTCATTCTCCAGTCCTCCCACCCAAGTGTTGATTAAAATAAGCTCGTAACTGGGCTCTAATTAATACTAATTGCCGCGTTCGACATGTGCCCAGTTATTGTTGTTGTTGTTGTTGTTGCTCTGTTTCTGCTGCTGCTTCTTAAGCTCAAGTGTTTCAATATTGATTTACTTAGAGAGCATCCACCTCATTTCCCATTCCTCACACCACATACGGGTTGCCTCATCAGCATTAACGACAGTGATGACAATTCAGCGATTTCCCCATCATATTTAGCTTAATTGCAAACAAATATTTTAAGCAAATGCCCTATTTATAACTATAAGTGACATTTCGAAAACCAGAACAATTTACAAAAATATTCGCTAACATCCATTTATCTTAGAACTAGTAGGCAACGCAACAGTTGAGAGAACCTGACTATGGGCGACTCTGTACTTATTCTGTAAGACTTATACACCAGCCAACAAGCCGCTGAAAGTTGTAGCGTCTTCTTCAATCATTTTTTGGCCTTTATTCAATTGTGGTGAAGTTTTCAGTGCAAATCGGCACATCAAACATATCGATGTTTAGTTTGTTACACATAGAATATTGAGTATTCATTTTTTTTAAATAACTTCGGTGCTTATGATTCGATCATAATGCAAATTTCTTTGCTGATAGAGAACTTGGTATACCGTACGAATGGCGTATAAACTCATACTATATTAAGGATCCAGGACATGCTTACTTACCTCCATCCGTTAGATTGGTAAAGTATTGTATTACAGAATTGTTATACGCCCTGTGTCCAGTTTGAATGGACGCAGGGCATGAAAGAGGCATTAAATGTCATATTTGTTTATTTATTAAATAATGAAAATTTAAATTCAAGCTATTCGAAGTCCGACTACAGAGGAAACACATTATAAAGAACCTGTGGTTTTTTGTGATTTAACAATATTAGCTGTTGATTTGTGTTTTTTATGAAATTTGAACATTTTGATTAAGCATAATCAACTATCAACAACTAATTGACAAATAATTATTTATTACTTTCCATTCCACAATTGAGTTAAATTACAAAATAAGATTTTAATTAGTTTTTATTGTTGAATCAATGATCAGTTTTGTGGGCTTTAATTTAAATATTCCTAATTGCAAGTAGTTTTTAGCCAGAGATGCCTGTACGAATGTTGTGTCATGTGTCAGGATAAACGAAGAATCTGACAAATAGGCAAACTTTGTATATTGCGCATACGCACACACACACACATGCACACCCAGACACACACATGTACATAGACACAAAACAGACAAACAGACAGACGGAAGGTGGAAAGAGAAATGCACACACTTACCAATTAGGCCCAGTCAAATTGTTAGGCATTCCAAGTGGAATTAAGAGCCCAATGCAATGTCTTGCATATTCCCAGCTCCCTCTCTCTCTCTCCCTCGCTCTCCGTCTCTCTCTCTGTCACTGTCTGTTTGTCATGGCTTGTCAACAATTGAAAACGAATACAATTGTTTGGATACAACTCCAATTAGTTTTAGCAGGCGTTGCGTCCTTTGATTCATACAATACAAATGAAAAATACTTGACTCTCGATTCAAAGATCAAATACAATACGACAAAAACAACACACAAGAAAATACAAATTTTTAGAAAATTAAACATTTTTGTTGTTTAGAACAACGAGTGAAATCCTTAGTGCAACACACACACTTTCTAATCCCAATCCTTTGAGAAGATGCTGTCCGAGTCTCGAAGTGATAGCTTTGTTCCTTTGGACTTTGGCAACGGCTTTAGCTTTGTCAACAGCAAACGGTGGGAATATCTACGAATATCCTCAGTATACTTTTAGCTAATTATATATTTTCATCTGCAGCAATGGCGAACTTCTGGTCAAGGGCTATAAGCCGCCTTTAGCCGTCCGCACGGGCACCTCCATTGTGGGCATCATCTTCAAGGACGGCGTCATCCTGGGAGCGGACACACGTGCCACCGAAGGACCCATTGTCTCGGACAAGAACTGCTCGAAGATACATCGCCTGCAGGATCATATTTAGTAAGTTGACATTGTAACTCTCTTTCTTCGGAGTTTGTGATATTTCTGTATCTTCCGGCAGCTGCTGTGGCGCCGGCACCGCTGCGGATACGGAGCAGATAACGCTGATGACCTCCGCCGAGATGGATCTGCACGAGCTGAACACTGGGAGGCAGGTGCCCGTGGTCTGTGCCTGCATGCTGCTCCGGCACACGCTCTTCCGCTACCAGGGCCACATCAGTGCCGCCCTGGTCATGGGCGGAGTGGACAAGTACGGGCCCCACATCAACTGCATCCATCCGCATGGGTCCATCGACAAGATCCCCTACGCCGCCATGGGATCGGGTACGCTGGCCGCCATGGCTGTGCTCGAGAACGGCTGGAATCCGACTATCGACCTGGAGCAGGGCAAGCAACTGGTGCGCGAGGCCATCAGTGCTGGTGTCTTCAACGACCTGGGCTCCGGCTCCAACATCGACCTCTGCGTGATCACGGCGGCCGGTGCCACGCCCCTGCGCACCGAGACCATCGCCAGCGAGCGGGGCGAGCGGATGGGCAAGTACTCCTTCCTGCCCAACACGACGCTGGTGAAGAGCGTGTCCGTGCAGGACATCGAGATCACCGAGGAGCGCACCTACCGCCCCTCCCAGTCGCCCTCTCTCCTGGAGTCTGCATCGCAGTCGGACTCCCAGCCGGAGTCCTCGATTGCCGCTCAACGGCCACCGCCGGAATAATATTAATTTAGAATATACATATACTTTTTATCCGCATAACCCGAATATAAAATATAAATCAAATTAACAGTGCATTACCGTAATGTTACTAATCATAGGAATATTCTTAGAAATACTTACTTGCTCTTATTTAAAAAGTATAAGGAACCTAAAAAAGGAAAGTGTTATATGTTGTAATGACAACAAACACACAAAAAAAAGTATATCACACCAAACATGCCCTGGGGTATGTATACAAAATTCGTCGTATTGAGACAAAATTTCAAAAGGAGAAAGGGTGCCAGACTGTTTAAACTATCTAACGAAATAATGACACACTGAGGTTGGTATTGGTATTGGCTGTAAAAGATAGTAACTTTTCCTGGTCCGGTGGCTCTACGGTTAGAGTCGCCGTCCTGTCAGAATTCGATTTTTCAGTTGAATAACTAGGGTTCGAATCACACAAATGATAATATTTAAATAAAGAGATGCAAATTTTTTTAAATTATTAAATTGATTTTTACAGTGGCAAAAGCATTAAAAAACACAAAAGTAAGAGAGGGTGAAACCAAACGCATGAGCTAAAACGAAATAAAGAGAATGCTTGCTTTATACAAAACAGCTGTTCATTGAAATTTAACTCAATGATATCATAAATATGTACGACAACAGAAACTTAAAAAGGTCACTCACTAGCTACAGTCAAGGTGGATTTATATATGGTGATGTATTCGCTCTCTCTCGGGGCAAAGCTGTCAAAAAGAGTCTGACGTGAGAGAGACAACAGAGATAGATATATAGAAAATTAGTTTTGTTTTGTTTTCTATACTCTTCGCTCATTTTCGTTTTGTGCGCTGTGCAATATATAAAATGAAAATAAAATGCAATGGCATGCTTGTCTTGTTGTTCCTGTAATGACCCGTAGGTAACCAATTAATTAATTGTGATTATGGAGATCTGTTAAGCTCCTGTTAGCCGTCAGCATCGACACTGTTATCCCTGTTGCTCTCTTTGTGGAAGCTGCTCACCGGTGCATGCTCCCACAGTTCCTGTTGCATTTATTTGTCTCCTTTGCATATCTCTGGAAACACAAACCAAAAGACTTTCGTTTGAGCGGCATATGTATTTTTCACACAAGGGGCATTTTGTAGAGAATTTAATACAACCGCTTACTACGATGTTTGCTTTCGTAATGACATTTGCGCCCCGAAAAAGAGAGCACGTCAAACGAATACAACACCATTATAAATCCACCATGGGCTACAGTTTTATCACTTTGCCACATAACACAAATATCATAGTTTCTGAATACCCTAAATGTGAAGGAAATATGCTATAGTAAAATTCCCATTTCAGTCGGAACTATCGATATCAGCCAAAAACTTATATTTTCAATTTATAAGATGTAAATAAAATTGAATTCTTGTTTTTAATTTTTATATAAAAAGTCAAAAATAATCATTAAAATTCAATTTGTAATTAAAAGTTGTGAGATAACACTTAGATCTGATTTTTTCAATACAATTTTTTAATTGTTTAATTTAAGTCACATTTTTCAAAATCTGCCTAAAGTAAAAAAAAATTAAAGAATTACATTAATTTTCGACCCATTATCTGATGCCTTACACATATAAAATACTCGTGTATATTTGAAGTTGCAAATTAAGTTGCACGTCTAATGGGTAAATAAATGCCTGGGCACACATTCCATTACCTTGAAAACTACTGCTGTGATTCCTGGGGAGGCAATTACAGTGTGACCCGTTTTTAAATAATTCACAGGGTAAAGATGCGAGTGAAAATCCCTCGAGTAAATGCGGTCGATGTAAGCAACTTTGAACTCTCAAAAGGAAATTTTAATTTTCTCAAAATGAATCGAAATGAAAGTTTCATTCAAACAGATTGTGAATTTTTGGCTTTCTGGCTCTTACTGTTTGGTATGTGCGTTGATTGCCAATCAAATAGTCACTTGGCCCAGTCAGTGAGTCAGTCAGTCAGTCAGTTAGTCAGTCAGTCTATATATAGAACTGTTTTCCTTGTACACTGGAATTCCTGTGTTCCGTTTCACAGAATTTCAATCGTATTAGGGCTGCAGCATTGAAATTCCAGTTCAGATCTGTAGATTACTTTAGTAATTAGGTATGGACTGATGAAGCTATTGCAAATTGTATTTGTTGCTTCCATCCACATGTACATACAAATGTGTGTGTGTGTATGTGAGGATTGAATGCTGGAAATGTGAGTAAAAATAGTTGACCATGTAGCATCATAGTGCTGGCGACCACTGTATGCTGCACTTGATTTGCTCCTCTTACCTTTATTGTGGTGTCTGCCTTCTGTTGCAATTGCCACTCTTCCCTTCTCCCACCCACCTTCTGCCTTCCCCTCCTGTAACATCCTTGGGCAACGCTTTGAGTGTAGCTCAGGTGCTGCATTTTCTACTCGTTGTGTTCCTGTTCCTGTTACTTATAAGCATGGTTGTGTGCATTGCACATTTTAAATTAAATTTCTCTGTGTGTGCTGTTTGTTTCCTGTCGAGCTGTGGCTGACAGTTCTATCTCTCTAGGTTCCCTCCCTCTCCATCCCTCTCTCATTCTCTCTCTCTCTCTGTTGCACTCATTTGATTTCTTTTGCTTAGGTAGATATGCTGGTAACTGGAAAATGACAGAGCCGCAAAAAGAAAAAAATCCCTGTAACTGTTGGCCATATCCGAAGTTTCATAGAATTTGCTTAACAATTTGCCAAAATCTCATGTCAGTTGGCCAAGCCACAATATCAATTTGCTAGTTATCTTTTTTCTTTCATTTCGTTTTATTTCCTCTCGTTTCCTTTTTTTTTTATTATAATTTAAATATGGCTGGAAAAGCCAATTTGGCAACATAATAAATTTCTGCTCTTGACTTTGCCAACTAAATCTGAACTTAACTTTATTATTTGTGTACAAATGGCAGCAGGTGGTTCACAGTTGCCCCCTCGAATTAATTGAATCGTCGACTGCTGGGAGGTTCCACTGACAGGGGCCAAGGGGCCAAGGGGACAGGGGGCAAAGGGGCACTACTGTGAATGTCTTTTGCCCTCATCCAGTGCAGGCAAATGCGTCGAGTGCAATTTAATTCAAATCGTGCGTAGCCAAGGGCAACGGTTACGGTTACGTTGGCGACAACTCCTCCTCCTACTCCTCCCTCTTCTCCTGTTCCTCTTCCTCTTATTCGCATTCGCATTCTCAGCCTCACACTTGCTTCGTGTTTACTACGGGTTACACTTGCGGGAGTGGGCACACATTTGAGTAACAGCCAGTCGGGGGAATAAAATGGGTCGCAAAAGTAGAGGAATATCAGGTTGGGAGTAGGGCGAAATGGGACATGGGACGTGGGACGTGGGACATGCGGCTCACTGCTTCACAGCTCCCTCAGGCACTTGGAGCTGCCATTTTACATCCTGTTGTTTATGGGCACATATCCTTAAAGTTGAAACATGCAAACAACGGCTTTACTGACTGCCCCAAAACTGGGTCCAGCTATACTTTTAACTCCATGGCCGTGGCCGTGTCCGTGTCCGTCTCCAAATCCGTCTCCGTCTCGAACTGCATTACTTATGTGCCGCACGGGAAATGGAATCAAAGAGCGAATTGTGAAAGAAACAAATAAAGGCAAACCGAAACCATACAAACAGTGAGACCTACGAATTGGACGAATTGCTCAAGCCAAGCAATGTGCCGCCGGATATGGATATTGACAGGCGGGCAATAAAAAGGACAACAAAAGGACAAGGCGACAACAGCGACACCAACAGCCAACAGACAAAAGGAACCCAGCACATTGCTTATTTATACAAATTTACTACACATATACATTCATATGTACAACTATATAGGTGTGTATGTAAAGCTGCCTCACTTCGTCACTTGCCACTTGACGACCCTGATGGGTTTCAATTGAGATCAAGTTGCGCCTCAAGACATGGAAGATTGCAACGCTTGCAGCGTCTCGTCGAGATGCTCAGATTGGTTCGATAAGATTCGGATCGGTTCTAGCAATAGCATTATCCATTTAACTGCAGGCACAGTGGGGCAACAAACTGAGTATTGTATGTGTTCTAAATGCCTTTCCGAATTAGTTAATACATTTATTAGCGAGAGTTTATTTTTGTATTCATTTTGCCAACTAAATCATTTATATAACAACTTAATAAAAATACACAAAAATAAATTCATTTAATAAACTTATAAGTTACGAAATATTAAAGTTAAAGCTCATTTACGAAATTTAAAGTAACTTGATAAATATAATTTATAACATTATAGTTAAAGTCTAGTTAAAGCTCATATTTCGATTACGCTTGGACAAATGTACTTGTATATTAATTATAATCTTTATATTAAAAGGATAAAGCACAGTCATGTGACACTGTGACACGCATAAAAATTCCGTGCACGGCAGATGCCTCAGTCCGTGTGTCCGATGTGGATGAGGAGGCTCAAGTTTGTCGTGGACCTCGGACAGAGACATAGCACGTGATCTGGCATACGGACAAGTGTACATTTGGACAGACGGACAGTTGGACAGTTAGCCGGGCCAAGAGAGATGAACGTGCAATGACTCGGAGACACCACATACGAGGGCAGTTCAGTTGGTTTATTGGCAGTATCATATTTGAGGGAAAACAAGGAACAATATTAAGAAATAATTATACATAAAAGCCATAAATTAAAATTAAGTTTTTTAAGAAAAAACATAATAGTAGTAAATATATAATATATACATATGTATATATATTATTACAATATAATTTTGAGAAAATTGCTCAAAAATAATCCATTTAATTGAAGAAAATCCTTAAAATCATTAAGTAATCAATGCTTTGTAATGTTTCTAGATTACGTTTGTAGTAAATAATTATATTTGTCATTCTGTCATATCCTTAAGCATTAAATGGCAACGTTGATTGACTCTTTGGGCTAGTGAAACCTACACCTGGGAGATGATCGGGCACATCCCGCATTCGAAATCCGTTCGTGTATCCGTGAGATGTCAAAAAATTGTCGCGCATGCTCCACGTGCAGTTGCATATTAAACAGCGCCATGTGATTGGGTAGCTATTTATCGTGACAAGCTATAAAAGAGGGGCACGTTTCTAAAGTGAAGCGGACTGAGGAGCTAGGGGAGCTGTGTTCAGCCAACTAGTTTTCGAAATCTGAGAGCTGTTGCAAGTTTTGCCCAGTGTCCATGGTTGCAACTGAGCAAAAAGAAGAAGGCTGCCTCATTTTGCAACTTTGGCTCGAGCCGCTTGTTTGTCTTTTCGGCGAGTAAAAAAGTTATCTGGCTGCCATTTAGCAGGCGCTGCCTTTGCCAGTGGCATCAGCCACATCAGGAGGACAATGGAGCACGCGCACAGCCAAGAGCCAAGAGCTGATATCGCCAACGGGCCATGGACCAAGTGTCCGTCGTGGAATGCATGCCACGTCTGGCGACGTGCTTCACAGCTTAAACAGTGTCCGGGCATATGTCGCCCCATAGGGCGTACAAGAGAGACTCCTCTCTCACTCTCTTACCCATTCTCTCTCTCTATCACACTCTGTCTGTCTTCTCACACATAATGTGCTTTAACACAAAATAGAACAGAACAGAGCGTCACTTCATTATCGACAACACTTGCGCCTAATTAGCGGGGCAGACGCGGCGTATGCGCAATGAATAATTTGCCGACTACCTTTGGCCACAGTCAAAGCGGTAAGGCAGCGACGCAGTGGCGCAAATACGCAACCATGTAACCATGCAACCACACCCAACCGCACCACAGCACACCCAATCACACCACGCAGCTAGTCAACCAGGCAACCACAAAGCAATACGCATCTGCATGTTGCCAAATCGTCTGCGGTTCTATTGCCAGCTGCCGTTGCGGCTCATTTCCACTGCGGCGTCCACTTCATCAAAGCAACCACATGCCTAGGCGGCTAATGGAGCAGCATTGCCTCTCCTGGGCCTACCTACAGAGAGAAGTAACTGTAGTACAGTTGTACAGTACTAAGTACAACAGGTGGCTGTTCACTCAAAGCAGGCCACATTTGGTTTCTCACTGCTTTGCCGAGCCTAATAATTTAGCCGCAAGCTAATCAATTATTCTGATTGTGCTCAAGTTCAAGTTGCCTTATGTAAAATACTCTGTCAAATTTCGCAATAATTAGTAATTATATTCAATAAATTTATAAAATGTTCAATTTATAGACTTGCGAGAATAATCAAGTTTCAGATAAAAAAAGAAATGCTGACATTTAATTTTGGGCCTAAAAATATGTTGTAAATAGGAAAACTAAATAGTTAAATCTATCACTCCTGTTATTAGCGAGTTTTTTATTCGCAAATAATAGCAAATAAGAGTTATAGGTTTATCAAAATTAAACCTGAACAAATTATCTTAGTATTACCAAGAAATCCTAGATATCCTATCTTGGAATGCAATATCCGGCAAACAGAATAAAGTTTTTTAAGCACTAATGGACATTTTTATTACATTTACTTTTTAACTTTAATTTTATTACGAAAAATTTTAAACGAGAGTTTTTTAAGAGCAAATTTAAATTGAATTATTATTTCATTCCATTATTTGATCTAGATCATAAAATGTAAATAAAATGATTTATTCTATATATTATGGAATTTCAGATATTTCTGTGTACGAATTAGGCATAATTGGGAATCATGTGCAGTGTGAAACGCCGACTTAGGAATATAATTCAAATTTACATAATTGCATTAAGTCGTGTAAGATGGTAGTATATCAAGTGACACAGAGTACATTGATTTAGAGGCGACTACGGGAGAATGCCTCAGTTGCCACGGTTACAACCACAACCACATTCCATTTGAAGCATGCACATGTGCGCCTAATTGAGTGGGACATTAGACACGGTTCACTAATTATTCAGTTATTAGTGCCAGATTGCGAAAGATGAGGCGAGCTGAAATGTATTCAATTGCTTGTGTCGTATCCTGGCAACGATTGAAATTGCACATCCTCACTCCCGCCCCTCTCGTTGCCCTTCGCATCCTTCGCCCTTTGTTGTTAGCCACATTTCGTGCTTATTACGCACACAAAACATTTTCAAATTCTCAACAATTGTAAGCTATGTATAATTCCGTAAAAATAAACAAATTGCAAGAAAGTATAAATTGAAAAATGTAAATGAAAACATAATTTTCTTTTCTTTTTTTAGTTAATAACAAGTAAATTTATCACGATTAAAGCTTTTTATTTACATTTTGATTTGAATTATTGAATTATTTGTTACAATAAAAAACCTCGATTTTGGAAGTAAATATTTCTGAAAACTGGCAAGAATTATTATATTCTATATATAAGCGAATATTCTCAAATGTAACTTTTGCGTGTTTTCCATATTAAATTAATTTCTATCTCTTCTGTTTAGTATTTTTCATCATTTAATTGAAATGTAACGACAAATATCAGTAGTGTTATCGATAACCTAAAATTGACATGAGTATTTTTAGTATTTCTAGTATAAAATGTATTTGTGACTTTCGCAGCTTCGCACTTTGGTCACACTGATCCGCATTCTGTGTGTTTTTGGTGAAATTCGCGATCAGCTGTGACAACAACTAGAATCGGTTGCAATGAGTGTTTCGGTGGATATTAGCGACATTGAGATCACCGTTGCGACGCCTGACGACAGCGAACGACTCCTGAAGTTTCTGCATGTGCATTACTACCGAGAGGAGCCGCTGACCGTCGGATGCGAGCCGCCGGAGCCCGACGCTGCAGATGAGAACTTCCTGCTTTCCAATGTGCCGCATGGCACCTGTCTGATGGCGATGCACGAAGGGCGCATTGTGGGCGCGGCTGTGGCTGGTCCCAAGCTGCCCGACGAGGCGGATCATCTGTTCGAGGAGGCTGCACACCTAGCAGGCACCAAGTGGGGACGCATTCTGGGCTTTCTGGCGATTGCGGAGCGCGAAGCCAATGTTTTCCAGCGTTACGACGTGAACAAAGCGTTGCATGTGCATGCCATTGGCGTGGATTCGACGCTCCGGGGTCGCCGTATCGGTGAGCGCCTGGTGACAGCCCTGGCTGCCCGGGGACGCGAATTGAGCTATCCGGTGTTCACCGCGGACTGCACCAGCGTCTACTCGGCGCGCATGATGAAGCGTCTGGGCTTCGAGCTGCTTAACCGACTGCCCTACACCGACTACGTGGATGCCGCCGGAGAGCAGCTCATCAAACCCCCGGCACCGCACGAGTTCCTGGAGACCTACGCGCTGCGATTGTAACAGATTCGAACATACATTCACACGCAGTTTTGTGGGTAGCTGTTATCAGAGATACGTTTTATCAAACATATTCATCCGCTGTTCCAAGAAACTAATTTATTAGTCAACGTTACACATACGCTGATAATGTCTAGTAATACTGATACCATGTATTTATATACACACTTTATGATTGTGTGTTCTTTGGCATTTATTATGTAAATATTTATCAACCTAATATTTGTATGTACACTCAGACAAACATTTATTCGTACACATTGTTTTTTTTTAACAGCTATGTATGTAAGTCAAGTCTTCACAGTAAAAAAAATATGTTTAGAAAGGTCCTTTAAATTTCGTTTGAATGATGCAAAACTTTCCTTAACCCATAAAGTACCCATTGAAAATTTTGAACTTTAAAAAAAATCTATTCAATTTTTTTTTTCGATTTTTTACAAAGAACATTTTAATGCAAAAAAATTCTTCAAATAATTCTAAGAGTGACTGGAAAAAAAAAATTTAAAAAATATTTTTGTTTGTATTTTAAAATTCAAAATTTTCAATGGGTACTTAAGGCCCTATTCTCTTTCAGCAAAAAATTTTTTTCGACTTTTTTTTTTTGCATTTTTTTATAGCTTGGACATTTAAGAATATAACCCTAAAAGGGTTTTTTGAAATTCGAAGTACTTTAGGAGTTATGGCCTTTTTTGTCCAGCAATGTTAATGTTAATGCACGTGGAGTCAAAACTTTGAACGCGTTTATCTCGAAACCACGTTTTTCGAGCTGGCGGCCACGATTCCGCCAGTTCTACTGAACCGATTTGGATGAAACAAAGTTTAATCGACGTAGAATTGTCACCATTCTGGCCCGTAGTAAAATAAAAATTTTGCGATTTTTTTTACTATTTTTTTTTACACTAAACTACAAAAAAATGGGTCCAAATCGATTTGTCAATTTCAAGTGGCCGCCATTTTGTCAAAAAAAATCGCAAAATTTTTATTTTCTACGGGCCAGAATTACATCTATACTGATTATAACCCCGTTTTTTTTTTCATTTCCGACGCTCCGGAGACCCGGAATCGTGGCCGCCGTGACGACACCTTTTTTTTCAACCCCCAACTTTGAAGTCTCATTACTTTTTGAACACCCCTCGTGTCGAGGCAATTTTTTTTATTTTCTTTCATTCATTACTAATTCATTAAAAAAAACAAAATTCAAATATCTTTTTGCGTTTTCAAATGAGAATTTTTTCAAAAAAGGTCCAAAAACAGCAAGCTGAAGGAGAATAGGGCCTTAATGGGTTAAGAAAAGTTTTGCATCATTCAAACGGAATATAAAGGACCTTTCCAAACATATTTTTTTACTGTGAAGACTTGACTGACATAGCTGTTAAAGTAAAAAATAGTGTTTACGAATAAATGTTAGTCTGAGTGTATATAATTTTGACAAATGTATGATCATGGTAAAACATATTGTCAAATGTAATATATAATTTCATTGACAGTCAATTTAATGGGCTATAATAATAAGATAAAAGTATTCACGAGTATAGTCGTACTTCCCAGATTTTGATGAATGTTTTCCCCTTGTTCTTGTCCCTGATATCGATGCGAAACATATACAGGTCCATAGGAGAATTTAAATCGAAGCTACATAGTATAACACAATTTTACTTCACACAATTGGTCCCAGAGTAAACAACGATATGCAATAAAAAAAGAGTACATTTCGAACAAAATCAATACATCTATTATGGTATTACAAATCAAAAATTTGAGTCGAATTTTCAAAATAAAATTAAATAAATAAAAATAAATATACCGAAGCAAAATCTTTTCCATTCCGCTCCAATAAGTATGCTATGCATATTACTAAAATTTAATCGGTTTTAACGAATTATTTGTTTTCAATGATGTTCAAAAGCACGTTTACATTTAAGCTGAAATTAAATTCAATAAATTTTTTTAAAAATACACTGTACCACAGCAACAAAATGAAACTCAGATGGGTATACTCTAAAACTTTATATTTTTGAAAAAAAAATCGAGATATTTTTCTGTTTTTAATTTGAGATTCTTTATTAAGAGCAAAGAAACCTTTTTCAACTGAAGAAACACTTTGGAATTATCCATACCCCGAGAAATCAAAACGTAAATTTCGCTAGTTACACTTTGATATTATTGCTTTTAACTCCAATAATACATACTAATTTTACCTGAAATCATGTTTAATTTAACTATCAATTTATATTAAATACAGATACGCATTATATTCAACTTTAAAATTGTGTTTATTAAAATGAATTATTGTTTAATTTAGTTTAAATACTTTTCATATCATTCCCATCATTTATCATTATCATAACTTCTTTGCAATACAATGACAATTCATTTGGAGTAGATAACAGATTTGCCAGATCTCATTGTTAACACAAGTTAACTGTTAACTGTCCTCTTCATTCTGTTTGATCAAAAAGATTAAAATTGAATGATTTATTAGTCTATCGGAAATCTCAGAGCTAACCGACACTTTTAACTGGAACGGCATATTGCAACACAATCAGATTTTCGAAAGCTGTCATTGAAATGATCAATTAATACCCAAAAATCTTTGTCTCAGGTTTTGAAAGACTTTCACACTCCCTCTCTTTCTGTCTCTCTGTCTCTAATTTGACCATTTATGCGCAGCTGTACTGTGTGCACTGATTAGGATAATGTATTCCTTGTGTCATGGGGCAGCAACAAATGTAATCCGCAAAGTGAACGAGACAGGAAGCGGAAGTGGCAAGTGGAAACGGGAGGAAGTTGGAGTGGAATGGGGCTTAGGGATTATGCCACTGAAGCTTGTAGAAGTGAAATCGAGCGCGTGAAGTTTAAGTGGCGACCATTGTCCATCGAAAATGGCTGTAATTGGGGCAAAGTTTGATGAAGTCGGCAAAGGGAAGTGCACATGGGGCATGGGGCACGGAGGATGGGAAGGAAGGGGTGTCCAAGGTCAGGCACTGTCCAAAACGAACTAACCGAAAATGTCCAAACAAATCAACTAAAAATAAAAATAAAGAAATGCTGCACAATAAAAGCATTAACTTTGAGTGTGTGTGTGTGTGCGTGAGTGTGTGTGAGTGTGTCCTTGAGCATTTGTGCCAAATGCATAGGCACTGCCTGGTGGCAGCAGGGGCCAAAGAAGAGAAGAAGTAGCAGCAGCAGCAGCGGCAAAGCTTAACACACACTTCAAGCGCTAAGCGAGCCACAGTCACGTACATTTTATAAACTTCATGGCACGCCAGGCCCTTTATGTCCATCTCTATCTCGCTCTTGCTCGCTCGCTTTGTCCGTTTGCCTGCTTGCTTGCACACTGTCGCACACATGCACAGTTGATACTATCTCGCTTGCGCTCGCTCGTCAGACAAGTGGCCGTAGTGGCGAATTCGCCGCAAAGCTTTCGCCTTCGCCTTCGCCGCCTATCCTGTTCGCCGCTGCTGGCGCTAGTCAAAATCAGCTGCCAACGCTGCCGAGACGCCAGAACAATTCGTGCCGCGTGCGCGTTCGGTTCGTTTCGTTAGCCAGTGAATTGAGCTGCTGCTGCTGCTGCTTTCAGTGTTGTTGTTGGTTTTATGTGTGCTGTTCTGTTGTTGTCTGTCACGAATACGTGGCGCCAGTTTTGTTGTCCTTCTGTCTGTCTGTCTGTCCGACAGTCTATCTGTGTGTGTGTATGTATGTGTGTATGAGTGTGTTCTAGTGAAAGTAAACAAGCCGCACGGGCGCCGGCAATTCGACAAAGCACAAAAACCAGCCACATAAAAATGTGAACCACCAACTCCACTGAGCAGCAAGTGAAAACCCAGAAAGACTCGAGATTGAAATCCATTCATTCATTTCATTGAAACTCGCCCTCGTTTATCAGAACTGTTTTTGTTGTTTTTTGTAGTGCAAATCGCTGGCAATCCACAATAAACGCCAACCACAAACTCGCATTAAGAAGTAACAAAACAAAAAAAGAACTAAACCTAAATAAAGAATTCAAAGCAGAATAAAAATAAAAATAAACTGAATATGCCACGAAAGGTGCAACAAGGACGCACCACTGTCAACTCCTGCCGGCTGTGGATGTTGCCGCTCCTGGGTCTGTGCGTCGCCAGCTTCAGCCTGCGCTGCGATGCACGTGCGGTAAGTGCACTGATAAAAATAAATCAGTTTCTATAGTCAAGAATATGTTTTCTTAATAAATATAGTTTTATAAACAAGACAACTTTTATAATAGAAAATATATACAGTAAAGGACATTCTTTCAATAAAGATGTTTATCTTAATTTTAAGAATCCAGTTTCTTTTTCTTACAGAACCAAGAATTTTCGTCTAAGAGATGAGTTAAAAGTAAAACATTTTATTTATCAGTGTGGCCAGTGCACAGTTCTTTTCCTCTAGCATTCCACATTCACATAACACACAACATGCTACACATTCTAAATTCCACACATATGTATATGTACTCAACTAACTCCACTTGGCAGTTGGCCACATTCAACGCTATCCATTAACCGAAATTCTAAGCACAAGCACAGTCGCGATTACTTCATTTCGAGCAAAGACATCGAAGGCTGAACTGCGTTGCGTTGCGATGCGCGGCGCTGTCAGTAAAACGTTTAAGGATGTCGCACAAAGAGGAATTGTTAAATTAAGTGCTCTCAGGAGAGTAAATGCGCTTGGGTGCGAGCATAAGTGCAACGAGCTTGTGTATGCGTCGAAGTCCCATCAACTGTAATCGGTTGCATCGATATTTACTCATTTTCGGGTATTTCTAAAAATAAAAGTTAACTTTAATTTATACATCATATTAATTTTATTTATAATGATTGACAACACTTAAGAAATTTAATATTGATCAAACTTAAGTGTATAAGTCAGAGCATAACCATGAAGTGTCACCAGCGAGTAACACAGATCATGAAATGATATCGTAGATTTTAATAACAGCCACATTTCAAAATTAAGAATTTATTGCAATTGTATGTGTTCATGCCTAGCAATTCCTACATAATGATCGGATAATCTGCTCACATAATTGACAATACATCGATAAGAAAAATGAATTGGAATATTGGAGAAACTGTAACAACTTAATAAATTGAAGCACCAACACACAACGATTCTGAAACTAAACATTAACATTTTATACAAATAAACATTCACTTGGTTAAAATAAATTTTAAGTTCGACCAGATTTTAGTAGACTTCATGCGAACTGATATGGTTTAGTCACAGCTGTCCTTCACGCAGAATCCTTACGCGGACGGTGAGAGTAAAAGTTGTAACAGTTATTGTTTTTCAGTTTTAGTTTGAGTTCTAATTTGAGAAAGTTCGTTTTCGGCAATTGGACGTCGGTTCTTCTATGGTCAGTAAATAGAGCGATTTAAGTGTTACTCACCAGCGAAAATTGGAAATTGTTTTTCATGGCAGGCGCCAATGTTCCGTGATGTCCGGTGGGCGAGGACCGTCGGGTGGCGGTGCTGGCGGTGCTGGTGGTGTTTGCTCTGATTCTGGCAGCACTTTGAATTGCCCAATTCATATGCGCAAAGTTGCGACTCTGTGTGTATTTCTGTGTGTGTGCTTTCGGAAGTAAATCAAAAACGTGAACTCTTGGCTAGCCAAGCCAAAAAGTTTCTTCTTCTGCTTTGTTAGTTAAAAGGGACAAGGGGGCGGGGTTGGGGGAAGCGGCGTCGATAGCGACGTCATCGTCGCCATTGCTGTCGTCTGCCAGAAATTCAACCAGTCTAACTGCCAAGCTCCTTGCTGGCTTTCCTGACTTGTTTGGGCTGTGGAGTTTATCCTTTCGACTGGTCGACTGGCCCCACCTCCCCACCCAACTCCCCTCTAACCATCCATTTACCAGTGCCATTTTTCTTTCGTTTGTTTTGCTATTGTTGTTGTTTGTGTTGTTGGTGTTGTTGTCCACCCGCCCGTAAGCACGCTGCGAAATGAATAATTTCTGGGAATTTACTAGAAAATTTTATTCATATAAATCACAAATTAAATAAGTTTTTACGACGTTGTTCAGCGGTTGCAAGCCACTACAAAACTTATTTGTGTTCTCATTCTCCGTGTTGTTTGCTGTTGTGGTTTTTCTTGTTGTTTTCGTTGTTGTTTTCGTTGTTGTTGTTGTTGTTGGGGGCCTAAAGGACTTGGAGGGTTGCCTTGCGGTGCCATTTTGTATGCTCCGCCACCCCCCTGCCCCTGCCTCGGTTCCAGCCCCAACCCCTACCTCCCGTCTCATAGCCTTTGCCATTTGCCCTTTTTTTATGGTCGTGTAATTTTTTGTTGGGCTTTTTATTTATGCTTATTATCGTGATTGCTTTTACCCGTAGCGAGAGCCATAGCCATAGTCGCCGCAGGAGTTGCCTCTACAACATTACGCACTTACACACACACCTCCCAGCGAGGGCAGTTGCAGTAGTTGCTAGCTCGTTGAATATACTTTTTTTTAAATCATTTTATTCTCATATTAACTTTAGCAGAGAATATGTGTATTTTTTTGAACTTGACGTTCTATGCTAAATGGAAGATTATAACTGAATACATTAATACCAAGATTAGGAAAACCCATCCTTTGTAAAATTTGGTGTTTGCAAATCCGATACATTCGCGAAAATGCGTCGAAAATAATATTATTTATGCTGAGCCAGCTTATTTCTAGATATTGTGAAGCCCATATTCATATAGACAAGAAGACTGTTAACTCTGCTTATTTGTTAAAGTTGAATTTCAACATTTTGAAGGACTCAGATTCATCCCGACTAATATTAAATTAAATCAATCTATTTTAATCTTGCAACATACTGCTGCAAATAATGTTGGTGTTATTCAACAACCTTAGCTTCATACAATAAACACAGTGACTGCCCTCGGTATCACAACATACATATACATTGCTGTGGCGCTGTGGTTCCTGCTGTCTTTGCTGCTTTGCCTGTTGGTCATTTTGCTTTTTGGTTGGCTGGTTGCCGTGCTTGGTTTGGTCTTGGCTTAAGACAAAAATGTTGCCTAGTTTTTGGGGCAACATGCGGCATTCCTGTTGCAGATGCATTAATAATGCAACATTAGCAAAGACAACAATGGCAACGTAACGCAACGCAGCGTAACGTACCGTAATGTAACGCAACGTAACGTAACGTAACGTAGCTTGTGGAATTTGAAGCTGTCCCGTTGGCAAATGCTTTCCATTTTATTCATGGCATCCACGTGCGGGTGACACGACTGAAAGCAATTTACGATGTGGTCGCCGCAACAACATGCAATTAATCATACTCGTTGTATTCTCCCTACCGTCCTTCACTCCCTTCATCCCTCACGGTAGTCAAGGTAGTGCCCAACATTGCCCAAAACAGCCACTGGCTGCTCCACTTTCAGTTTTTACTCGCTCAAACACACCAAGGACGCGTCGCACAGGCGAAGGCCGCCTGCACAGGACATACTCGCAGTGCACAGACAAGAAGAACGAATAAAACAAAGAAAAAAAAAGAAAAGAAAAATAGAAAAATGAAAAAAGATGGCAAAAAACATTCGACCTTGAGCCAGCTGCAACTATTTCGCACATCAAATCATAATTTATGGCCCTGTGCCGCCCAAATCGAGCAAATGGCAATCAAAGTGAGCTTGCAACGTGCCTCCTCTTGCCTGGCAACTCTCAACTGGCAACTGGCAACTGGCAACTGCCGAGTGGCAACTGGCAACTGGCGGTACGCATTCGCCCACATAATTATCGCTTTGATTTATGGCAGCATTTTCGCAGCCAATTACTTCGCACACAGCCTGGCAAAAGGAATGCAAAAAAAAAGGAAACACGAACAAGAAAATGGCGAGCGGAAACGGAAATCACATGGAATGTGCTGCATGTGGCGGGCAATATATGTCAGACCTCTCTAACGAACTCCACACGAAGGCAGATCAAATTTCGCATTTCCAGCTGAAAGGTAACATTCACACACTCACCAAAAACTGCCTGGGGCCATCAGCAGATTGCGTGCAATGCAAATCACCTTCGCGCAAGAACCATCACCTAAATAGGTTCCACCAATTACAGTGTAATCGGAGAATCGGAGAATCGGATTGCAAGACCTATTCAACCATCAGATTAACCTTTTCATATCGAGAATTCATTGCCATGGATTTTGATCTTTCTCTTCCTGCTCCCAGTGCTCTTTCCGTTATGCTTTCACAAGTGGCGCCAACAAGACGCAAAACCAATATGGTGCAACAACAAAATACACGATCATCGATTATCATCGAGATTCTAGGATCAATCCCAAACGGTGCTAAATTTTCAGCGATCTTGTATTCTCAAAAACCGACACGATACTTGGTTTCTGTTTTGATCTCAGCGGTTAAGGTTCCAATCTAATTTTCCAATAAATATTGAAGTTCAACAAGAATTTTTGTCTTGGATGAAATATCTAAGTCTCATTCCCGATTTTTATCCTGAGTAATTTCCATTTGATTTGGAGTCTTAACTAAAAAATTATATCTTAAATAACATACATACATACTTAAAAGATTCAGGATGGTTACAAAGTACCAAGTTCATCATATGCTTATTCAAAAAACAATTTTGCATAGCGCTAAACACTTACATATATTTTTGGGTGCTTTATTCAGACTTCCGTATTATATATCTTCGGGTTTGCTATTGAGCAATTGGATTACAATTTCGTATATATTGCGAGTTAATTGCAGACGATTTACTCGTATTTATTTTGAATGTAATCGACTTGAAGAGAGCGAGTGGAATGATGCAATAGTGATGCATTTGCCACTTGCTCCTCCATTTGCTGGGCGTGCAACTCCAGCTTTGTCTTTGTCCTGACAGGCGGTAATCAACTCAATTGCGCTCGTCCTTGTCTCCTTTGACCCGATTCGGGAGTCCCCCCAAAGTTGTGTTGTGTTGCGTTGCGTTGCGTTGCGATGTGTACGATGCGTATGCGGGTGCACTCGCAGTCGGTTTATTTCACTTACCATCCTCATTCCCTCCTCAACCCTGCTCTCTGTGTTGCGACGAACGACGAACTAACACAAAGCTAACGCGGCAGCACTTACCCCTGCCCATGCCCCTGCCCGTGTCCCTGTCCCTGTCCCCTACAACCTTTATCCATTCTCTCGGCTGGGCTTGGCATTGCTGGCGCCTTTCGGTCCGGGCTCTTTGTTTAACGCGCTGCACGCCTCGTTATGCACAAACAAAGCGTCTCACTTCAATTTGGCAGCAAATTATAAGAGTCAGAAGCGACGGTGGAAGCTTATTGCTACACGAGCTGCACGTGCCACTATAAAACTATGTATTCGATATTTATTCGATAGTTTTATTACGGCATGTCCTAAGCGAATTTAAAGCAAACATCGGTTTTTAGTCTTTTCATGTAAAACAAATGAAAAACACTTTTGTACAAGAAAACACAAAAAAAACGTTGAAATCTAAATAATTGCTTGATATTAAAATGTAATAGCTAGCATATTTACTTGTTGTAGCTAGCAAAAATGTAGACAAATTTAGTGAACAAAAAAAAAAAAACTAGAGAATTATTATTTGCAATCATATGATTTATAACTTATTTTATTTAATTAGAATCTGCGCCTTAAAAAATAAAAGTCACGCTTTGTAATTTTTATTATAATTAAAAAGATGCTATGGAAATGATTTAGTTTTTTGGAAACCTGCAAGAAAATAGTACTTTCAGAAAAAAGGAATCGATAAGACCCTGTTTAACAATAAATGTGCTCTTTAATAGAAGAGCAACAAAACTTTTAGGAAGTTTTATTTTGGATATGTGGTAAATAATCACACAAAAGAAAATTTTTGCTTTTGCACTAATTTACAGCAGAGCAATGCCTCGACTAACTTTTTTTCCATTAGATGATTATAATGTTGCACGTTGGATGTGCTGTGTAGAAATGCGTTCTATTTTACAAAGTGTTCTTCAGACTTTTCTGTAAAACTGACCCACTGGGACCTTTCTAATTACTTGGGGCAGCCGCAGCACGATGGAAAATGGAGAATGATGGCGACGGCAACAACAGATAGAAAAATATGAAAACAGCAGCTGCCGCAGCAATGAAGGCAAATTAATTTGCGGACATTTGAGACGGTCAAAGTTCGGCCGTAGAATGAATCCGGCTGATGATAATGAGCATAGGCGCAGGAATAATGAGGCACAGTTGCTCTTGTCCATATCGATGAGAATGCTGATGATGATAATGATAATTATGATGATGACCATAATGGAGATGATGATAATGAAAATGATGCTGATGCTGATGCTGTTGCTGTTGCTGATGTTGATGAGAGGCTGTTGGGGATGCTGGGCGTTGAAACATTATCGTTCACTTGGGCATCATTGATAACTAATGTTGGCCCATTAATCGAGGCAGTCAGCAGAAGTTGTTGTTGTTGTCCCTGTTGTCGTTGTTGTCGTTGTTGTTGGGCTGCTGTTGCCTGCCTGATTAAGCCAAACTCACACACCCACCAACAAACAAACAAACAAACAAACACAAACTGACCAAATGAAAATGGGCAACTGGCAACTGGCAAATGGTAACTGGCAACGAGAAACTGGGCAGCAATTGGGCTCTAATGCGTGTTAAACTTTTTATGTTGCCCATGTCCTGCTTAATAATTGAACAATAAAGAATGTCATTAAGTAATTTGTGTATGCTAAGCCATAAAACATACACCCTCACACACACACACACTCATGTGCATTAATTGTTAATTTAGTGCTCGTTTAAGTTTAATGATTCGTGGGTATGAAATTTTAAAGTTTATTGCCCAACTCAGCGCCAACAAATTACAGATGTGCGTTATTTGCAGCAAATGAAAGACTTATCCCTACAACACACACACACGCACATACACACACATTTACACACCCGCAGGCCCTTTACATGCCCAACATACAATCAAAAGGCCCTACCACGAATTTAGCCACTGATTCATGTTAATTAAATGAGACGCAACTTTAACAACTTTTCTTTGTGCTTTTACTTTTTTTACCCTGCAAGCAGGCTTAAATGGGGTATGATACGCTTAGCACGCGTATCACATAATAAATGTAGCTGAGATACAACTGAGTTTTAAACGTAATCTCACAGAGCTCAACACTTTTGAGACTTATTTTAAAGATACATATATTTCTTTCGAAAATCGCTTCTTTTCACGCTTGCAACTTTTGAAATATTTTAGCCATGACTTTGCATAAATTTTAAAGTCACACATCGAATCAGTTTAGGGTAAGTCTGCAATAAAAAACACTTTGAAGCATTAATTTCAAGATACATTTAAAGTCAATTTCAATAAAATCTAGCTTATCACTTTTTAGGATCGCACACTGGTCCGAATGAAGTGAAATGTAGATATCTGCGTGATATGGAAATTCAGTTTTGCCAGAAAAAATAATTTTGAATCATTTTTCAAAAGTATTTACTGCATTTGGGGGATTTGCTGTTTCGAAAAATCAATCTGCTCAAATGCCGCACAATTCTGCAAAGCATTGATTAAACGATTTTAAACTTAAAAGAGCGCTTAAATTAACAATTTTATCTTTATATAGGACACTTCTAAGCCAGGCATTTTGATTACATATATCTTTTGTACAGGTGGAGTATGTTTACTTTTTGCTTGACATTGTTGCGACATTCGAGTTCGCTTGGTGGTTTGCCGTCCCCAAACTCAAACCATTCAACGCACCACATCATATGCGTCAATTTCGATATTGATATCGATCAATGGCCAAAAATTCGTGGACCAAAACTTTTGCGCTTTTAATTAGAAATCGAATCCTAAGGCTATCCCTGTGCAAGTTTTATCTCATGGCTGTGCGGTGTTTGGTGATAGGAGGGGATGGGAGGAGAGGTCAGGTATGGAAGTCAAGGGAGTGGGACGCAATCAAAGTTTGTCAACGTGCCGGAGGCCCAGCTATGTACTATAAAGGGAAAGTCGTGTGCTATGTGCAGACTGTACAATAAATGACATGATGATGATACTTCAATATTAAGCGCATGCACATCGTCGTGTTTGTGGCTGTTCAAACTTTTCAGTCGCCAATTTAATTGAGCTGAAGTTCATATATCCACAAAGTTAGTCTAGTAGTTAGACGTACTACAAGTTATCCTTTTTTTTAAGTCAAATTCAAGTGACCCAAGACGTGGCTTATGCGCAGAAAATCCATTGTAAAACTCAAATTCCAAATTCTTGGTTTTAGCATTACATTATGAAGTATGTACTCAGAATATAAATGTTTAATTAAGACTATTGGCGGAAATAATAGCAATGAGTCCGCAGTACAATATTCACAAAATTTTCTATATTTTACTCAAAATAAAAAAATCGTATGCAAAGCTGGATTTATAATATTTGCTAAGAGCGAAATAAAAAATAAAAAGCCAGAATTGATTCAAGTAATTTGAGCTCGATTGAGTAACTTCCGGAATTCCGAATTATTATTTTTTTTCTGTTTACTACATTAAAATAACGTGTACGTGTATAGTAAGTGTACATCGCACCTCAATACGAGTTACATTGACGAATAGTCTTAGAGAACAAAAAAAACAAAACAAATACAACAAATTCGTTTACTCTCAGTGTCAGCAACTAGTATAACCGTTGTATTTGGTCGGCCATCTTCTTTAGCCCATCTCTCTCTCTCTCACACACACACTCTCTCCCTCTCTCTCTCTCTCTCTCTCTCTCTCTGTATGTGAGTGCAAGTTTAACTGCAGCCATCAGCGCCCGGCGCTCTTTTTCAATTTCAATTAGAAACTTTAACTGCCTCACACACCAAAGCAGTCTCAGTTGTGCTGTGCTGCCTTTCAAATTGTCGTCAGCAGCTGCAGCGACTGAGCAAGCGAATGGCTTCTGCTGCCGCTGCTGCTTCTGCCTCTATTCCTGTCTCTGTCTCTGTCTCTGGTGCAGCAGATGCTGGCTGCACATTGGTGTGCGTTTTCTTTTTCAGTGCAGTGTTGGGAGAGAGCAATTTAATTTCTTTTCAGCTGCCATTCGTAACGTCTTGTGATGAAGCTGCAACGACTTGGCAATTCACCAGCATATATATGTATGTACATACATATATACATGTATACTATATTTGTGAGTGTGTGTATGTGTTGGGAGCTCACCATTAAAGTAAATCACTTAAGCCGGTTGCAAAAATACTAAGAGCGTAGAAATTCGCACACTGGCAACTGTGGCCCCAACTATGCAAAGACACAGACAACACGCACACAAACACATACACACAAATACACAGCTTCATCTTCTAACTGCTTCGAATTTTGTCTTTGAAATGACTTATGTATATATCTAGCGAAATAAATACATACATATACTTTTAAACATACTTAAGTGCAACTGTTAATATTTTGCGTCTTTGAGTGTATTATTCAGCATTGGCTCGAAAGTAGCGCAAGGATTCAACGATGCACAGAAAATTACGTTAGTATCCTTGGGCTTAAAACGCATGTCAACTGCAACAGCGACCGCCGAATACGAGTAAGAGCCACCGAGAAGAGATTGGGAGAGACTAAGAGAGAATTAGCAGCATAAAACCATAGAGCACAAGACATCTTCTACATATACTAAGTAAACTGCTCGTTAAACGTTAACTGCTTTCCGAAGCGATTTATTTTATGTTACTAGCATTTTCCCCTGAATTGATAGAGGCAAGTCAAAATAATATATGCGAGTAATTCAATTTTGTTTTACAAAAAAAGTAAATCCTTCATTTACTCCGTTTTAATTCCATTGTTGAAAATGTAATTTTTTAATTGTGTAATGCGTGACAGTTTTAAATTTTATATACAAGATTCTAATTGAATTTATCTATTAAACGTCCATCAACCATGAAATGTGGATCTGTAAGTTTAAATTTACTTAGTCAATTTTATTCAATTAAATATTTTAGTTGTATGTTGTGACCACAATTTTCCCATAAGCTCAGATGCGTTTTTGACATACAATTTTCCTGTAACTTTTTTTTGACATCGCATGTGAATGTAACTTTATTATGTTCACAAATACTTGGAAAATTGAAAAATTAATTGGGTACACATTCACTCTTAACCAAGGAATAACCTAAACTTTATATAAACTGACAAAAACACAAACAAACATTTCATTTACTAAAACTTGACAAAAAATAATTTAATTTACTTAACATGTTTATATATTGTTCGTATGAATAAAAATAAAATGAAAGTAAGAATAATTTAGAGCTAAAATTTAGATACAAGTTTAAAGAAGATTTGAAAAGGGTACGCAAAGGATACAATAAATGCAACTGCAACATGCACGCGCAACGCCCGTGTGGAGACACTTTTTTATCTATACTGACTGACTGACTGACTGGATGACTGGATGACTGAATGACTGAATGACTGGCTGACTGTCTGACTGACATTCAAGTTGTCTTCAATTTTAATAAATTTTGGGTGCATGTTGTCGCCGTATGCAAGCGAGCGCGACAGTTGACAGCTACATGAGAAGACGAAGGAGCGGAGAAAGAGTACGAGGAAGTGGGGAAAGGAGGTGGCGGTAGGAGGAAGTAGGACATCGACATCGACGTGGCGTCACTTTGTCCACAATTTAGCTTGACGCTGGCAACATTGTTGCCACGTTGATATTGCTCCTATTGTGGCACAGACTGTTACAGTTCGAGCTTCTAGTCGGCTTCTATATTTGGTGGCTGTCACGAAGGACAAAAGAGGGCGAGGGGGTCACGCCAAGGACAATGCAGTTGTGTGTGTGTGTGAATGTGTGTGTCTGTCGCTGATGCTTGCGGGCGTCGCTTTATTTATAAGTCTTGCCACGCCCATCCCATCGGCCAATGAGCAGCCCACTCCCATCCATGTGCTCATTTCATACAATATATATTTTTGTACATTTTTCTCTCGCAGCGTCAGTGCTATTTATCATTTGGGGTCACATCCAACTTTCCCCACTTTCCCAAATTTCCCACATTTTACCTGTCTGACTGTCAGACAGACTATCAGGCTAACCGACTGTCGCATTGTCGTGTTGTCGTATTGTCGGAGTCGCTGTCCCGTTTATCAACGATGCTCCAGCAAATTGAGCGTCCAATGCTGCAGCAACTTTGGCAGCTTCTGATTCTTGATTGTTTGGCCAAAATAAATGTAAATGGAACAGTTTTGATAGCTCCCTCCTCCCTCTCTCGTAATAGCACAAATATGACCGCAAATTACGCATACGCAACGTTGGCCTTGGAGACAGACTTCAGTTCCTCCTCTGAAGTTAGCAACGATAATTTATTGATATCAAATTTTGCATGAATACGAGTACCAGCATTAAGTTGATAAAAGTATACAGGCCTTCGATAGTTACAAAAAGTAAAGGCATAATAGCAATCAAAGACAAAGTTTTCCCTATGCGGAGTTTCTCGTCAATCTAACACCAAAAAATGAATAAAGAAGTTTATGATTTCAACGAGTTTCCAATTAGCCAGGGAGCACAGTAGGAAGACCCCACAAGGAAGCTAAAAACCGATCGATGAAAGCATTGACATCCTATTATTGTGAAATTTATAAATGCTTTAGCCCATCAAAATTTATTGGATATGTTTGAAGGATTCTAAAATTGAACAACACTTCAAATGAGTGCTGTAACCAACGAGATATGAAAATATGCTCGTATTTTATTGATAACGAAACATTCACTCACACGGCATCTGACAATGTTTTGGGCCATATTCGCCCTAATGGCCATAAGAAGCACTCAGCAATCGGGGCCGTCGGAAGCCAACACAATGCGACAATGTACCGACAGGTGTTGCATGCGCGTAGATATTTTTTCGGTCCATATTTTGTAGCCAAGAATAGCGAGTGCTAGTATCGCTCTGAGTTTGCGAATGACATGACATTTGACACGGTTAAAAGCACTAAGTAGGGGGCAGAAGGAGAACACTGAAATGTGTCTGTGTGTGTGTGTTTGTCCCAAAATAAGCTGAAAGCGTTGGCATGCATAAAATATTACAATACATCAAAAGGATTGCTAATACATACAGGTGTGTGCGCCACTTGACAGTCAAACTTTAAATTCAACCCCAATGCCAAAAAGCCAATATTCCACAATCCAGAGCTCTCTCCCCCTTCCCCCTTCCCTCATCTCCCCTCCCCAACATAATAGATGTGAGCTTATAGGAAGCCATGACTGTCTATCGTTACCTACGTATCTCCGTGCCATCTAGTGACAAGGATGCTGCGCACTTTTGATTTTAAAGCGCCACTGTCACGGTACTTGTTCAAGTGTATAAGTGTGTACATGTATACATGTTTGTATGTTTGTGTGCGTGTGTGTGTCTGTGTGTGATTGTGATGTGAACGCCTATGCATTAAGTTTGCAGCCAACGTTGAATTTGAATATATACAAAGTACCTTTAGAAGCAAATCGAGCTTATGGCAGTGGTGAATCGAGGCTCGGGGCTCGAGGAGGATTACACAATCAAAATTATTGCTACTCGTGAATGCTAAGCACGCTTATCGTGACCCAACTGTATACCCACAATTATGTTGGCTTAATTCAGCCATTATTAATCGACAATCGTGTAGGAAGCTATTTATTTGCTATTCACGCATAAAACTCAATGATTATTATGGCATTTGGATTCTGCCCCCACGTTGGGTGCCATTAATTTATCACAAATAAATGCTATATTTATTGTAGCACAAGTACAATGAGCTGGGAAAAGGAAAAATGCGAACAAGATAATCATGTCTTAATTTGTATATCCATTCAACATTCAGCGATGCCTTAAAAAATTCCATTTCCAAGCTAAGTTTCATCGCTTAGTTTTTGCCCTCTTTGGAGCTAACGTTGGCGCGGCTCTTGGCCTGATTCCCAACAGCTGCAAAGGATGGAAACAAAGGCTTTGACTGCAGTTAGCATTGCATTGTCCTGCCTCTGTCTCTGTCCCTCTCCCTGTCCAAGTCCCTGTCCATGTCCATGTCCCTGTTGTAGGCTGTCCCTGTGCTGGGCAAAGCGTTTTGCACGGGAGCACAAACACAAAGCGGACATAAAACTTGTCCTTAAGTGCAGGCCAAATAGCGATACGGAATGGGACAAAGCAAGGGTTAAAGGACGGAAATGCAAATGCCAAAATTATACAAGGGAAATCAAAAATAAATGTGTCAGT
The DNA here is from genome assembly GCA_037043405.1 of Drosophila subquinaria. Classification (NCBI taxonomy): domain Eukaryota; kingdom Metazoa; phylum Arthropoda; class Insecta; order Diptera; family Drosophilidae; genus Drosophila; species Drosophila subquinaria. Next base: position 219,680 of record JBAMBL010000244.1, read on the forward strand.
AGATAGGTGTACGCAACTTCTAGATACCCTGTATTAAATTACACAGCTCTGAATAAAAGCGTCATGACAGTTTCTCGTCTTTCTTATCCGACCCATTTGTAGTTGAAACATATTTTAAGGGGTATACAGAATTGTTTAGTGCTTTCACTTATTCTTTTGTTTAAATTGTAACAGGCTCTTATACTTCAGAGCGCCCTTTGCGCGTCTTCATCATAACTACAAACAAAGAATAACGAGGCAAACAGTCAAACAACTGAAGAACCTGAACTATTTGCACTGCAACTTGCTAAGTGGTCCCCTCGCTGTTCCTTTCCTCCCCTAACACAAACAACAGCAAAATAGCATAATAAAAATAAAAGCCAAACGAGTCAACAAACTCCCAGGAGATATAGCTAGCTACATAGGCACAGGAGTCTGCAAGCTTTCATTGCTATACACTTTTATACAAGCTAGCCAAAAAAAAAAAAAAAAAACAAAACAAATCCCAAACTTTGGGGAAGGTTCAATATACTACTGTGGGCAAAAAGTATCGGGAATTTTAAATTTAAAAAATTTTGGGATTCCAATTGGAACAAATGTTTGTACTTTTAGGTTGGCACTACTATCACTAACATCTGTGCAAAATTATACGTTAAAATATTCATTAGTGTTTAAGCTACGATTAGTTTTGTACGACGCCAAAAGTGCAATTGGCGATTTTGGTTGAATCTCCTCAATCGACTCGAAACGGTGTCCTCGGAGTGGTCTTTTGAGCTTAGAAAATAGCCAGAGGTCACACGAAGATAAATCAGGCGAAAAAGGTAGCTGTGGGAAAATTTTGGTCGAGTTTTTGGCAAAATGGTCACGAAGAACAGGGGCAGTATGAGAGGGCGCATTATCGTGTTGCAAGAACCATGAGTTGTCAGCCCATAGTTCTGGCGTCTTTTTACGCATAGCTTCGCGCAAACGACGCAAATCTCTCAAACAATATTCCTTGTTGACAGTTTGGTCGGTCGGAAGGAATTTATAATGAACTACAACACGATAATCCAAATAAACTGTCAACATGACCTTGATTTTTGAGCAAATTTGACGCGATTTTTTCGGTCTCGGCTCACCTTTAGCCGATATTCGCTCGATTGATCGGTAATTTCCATGTCGTAAGCGTAGATCCAAGTCTCATCGCCCGTAATAATGCGTTTTATCTTGTCCTGGTAGTCAGAAAACATTGTTTCACTCACTTCTACGCGGGGCTTTTTTCGATGAAATTGACCGTTTTTTGGCACCAAAATCGCCAAATGCACATTTGGCGTCGTACAAAACTAATCGTAGCTTAAACACTAATGAATATTTTAACGTATAATTTTGCACAGATGTTAATGATAGTAGTGCCAACCTAAAAGTACAAACATTTGTTCCAATTGGAATCCCAAAATTTTTTAAATTTAAAATTCCCGATACTTTTTGCCCACAGTAGTAGTCGCTCGAACAAGATTACGGATTGGCTTTTAAGCAAAAATAAATATTTTATTTCTCTATTGTTTTCAATTTTGTTTAGTTTTTTAAAGAATCTAACTAATCGTATTGATTTTATTATTATTTTTCCATGTCTTATAAAATACAAATATGGGATAAAATAAAGCAAACCATCTTTTAGCAGTGTTTAAGTTAGATATTTTAAAGGACTTGCTCAATATATGACAATAACAAAAAACCTTTCGATAAAAGGATGCCAAACAATTTACGTATACATTTATACAAACATTTAAATATACATATTTTATGTATATAAATTGCATTACTTTTTAAAATCATGTCGAGATTGCAGGCAATGCAGTTAAATTAATTCGGCTGCACGCGGCGTATGCGTAATTTCAGTTAATTTTTTAGCCATTTCATGAATCACGCGAATTATTCATGGTAGTTTCGTGTGTAAATAAGTAATTGAATAATTATGTTTGCCTTCTGCAAAAGTACGCCCTGAATAATATCACATTTTCATATTTAAACGCACACACACGCAACTGTATGAAACAATTTTTGTTTGCAATTATTTAGATTATAAAATTGTTGCATTCAATTTGCGGCTGTCAACAATGTTGATCAATTTCGTGTGGCTGTGGCTGCAAAAAAGGGAGAGAGCGAGAATATAATAGTACCTGATTAATGAATCCGAAAAAATCATGTTTAAATCCCCATATGTAAAACTGTCCGTGCTGATTGATTGGCAATCAGCGCACAGCCCAAATCAGAGCTTGACAGCTGCCCTCTTTCCATTAGTTTCCATTATGACCGTTAATCAGGGATTTCGGAATTCACTGGACTCCAAATGGTAGAATATTTATTTAAAAAAAGGTATTTGACACGTTTAACTGTTTGAACGAATTATCAGCCTCAAAATCAATTGCAAACTACGATACTTAAAGTTAATCGATAGTCGCTTCAACAACTTAAGAAAAAGAAGAGCGTACGGAAAAATAATGGAAAATTGTAATACATACTTGTGTATTACTTCAAGCCTAGAGAAGAGATCAGTATTTTAATTAAGCATCAAGATTTATTTTAAAAATCAAATAAAGTAGACAATCAAGTATCAAATAAAGTATACATAGAGAGATTTGATTTCTTTTCTTTTTTTTCAAAATATAATTATAATTTTGTTAAATGTCTGAGCTAATCAGAGTCTTAATGGAAGGAAACATCCTGTTACGAGTGCCGACGTCGTCTGCATATTTTCTGTGCTCATTAATTGAAATTTTTGACTTGGCTTTCTTTAAACATTTCACTTTTTTGTTTGTATTTCATGCTTTGGTCTTGAGGCTCTGCGCTTTTAAGTCAACAATTTTATTGTTATATTCTTCAGTTTTTTGCTTTGAGTTTTTTCCGCTTTCAAATTGCAATTAAAAGATGAAAGTACACCGCCGCGTGCTTTTCGCGTCTGTCAAACAATTTCAATTAAAAGTTAATTAACTTAATGAAACGTTTGGCTCGTTTTTGCACTTTGTTGCCTCACACAAAATTTTGCTTTGGCCCACGCGGCGTATGCGCAATGCATATTCTGAATGCCACCTTGTGGGTGAACTCTCAATACCAACTTGTGTATATAAAATTGCACCACTTGTATCCATTTCAATTTCAACTGGTCTTCAAACATTTCATCAATGATCATTAAATAATTATATTAATTATAAATAATCAAATAATACGAATATAAACGAAACTTTTTTAAGAATTTCATTAAGCATAAAACGTTAATACACGACATGAAAATTATGGAAAGGCAAACATGCTCAAAGCTCATTTGTTCAATTTGTTTAAAGTCTCAGATAACTAATTGAAAAATACATATTTTGAGGTGATAAAAATTGTGTTTTGAAAATTGGACAACCTTTAAGTAAAGATGCTAAAAATCATAAACTTTAAAATTATAATCAACAATTAAATTCGTAGTCTTATAATTAACATTTCATCTTCATTTTTAAAAATTGTTGGTTCTCTTTAACTAAAAGTCTAAAAGTAAGATTTTTGTTTCCAAACTAACAATTAAGCCTTAAAATGCCCCGATAGCCAAAACGATATTATGAATGTGTCTGTCTGTACGGGTTATAAATAAATAGTTATTTAATCGAGACTTGGTACTAAGCTAATCCTGACATGTGAATCTTATACAAATGTATGTATATATAATGACTCGCTACACTTTTCTGCTTTTACTTCGTCGAACAGTTACTTTGTTTTCATTGCCTCTTTTGAAACGCCTTTGATAAACCTCTGTGGGTCGCATACGAGCGTAAAATGATTTGATGTGCTCTTAAGCTGACTCTGGCTTATGTTTATATGCATATTTATTTTCGCACACATGCCCCCTCCCTCGTCCCTCCTCCCTCCAAGCTTCTGTATTCTGCTATTTATCTCACTTTCCGTTAGTCTCTACTTTTATTCGTAATTAGTTAATGTGCCGGCGTAGTCAGCGCCTAAGCACCGCGACAGTCCCAGCAAAGGGAGGCATCATCCGACTAGACCAAAGCAAACCTCAATGCCCCGATCCCCCAATCCCGGCTGCGACCTCGTCCGTTCCTTCCCTTGGTGGTTGTTACAAAGGAAAAAGTCGCTGCTTCGGGTTGTGTTATGTGATATGGCCTTATGCTATGCAGGGCTTTATACCAGCTGTCCCATTCGTTATTCAGTACCTCTGCACCCCCGCCTCCAATCCTCCCCCTGCCTCTCACACACATGTATGTAACCCTCTATCCGTCGTCCATATTCCTGGCCTCACATCCGCCCTCAACCGGCTGCTGCCTAAGCTAATGAAGTACATCTACTCGTACACATGGCAGCCTTCAAAGCAATTTTTTTCTGTTTTTTTTGTAGCCGCATTTACACATAGGCACGCACCACACACTCACACACCCACACACACATTTGCATACATAATACGTGAGTGTGTGTGTGTGGTTGTTGTGTATTTATTTTACATGTCGTTGGCTCATTATACATGTGTGAGTGCGTGTGTGTGTACGAGCGAGCAACAACATTAAAAATGAAGGCGTTTTACGCAGCGTATGCTTAATACATTAAGTATACGCCACGTTAAGAGCGTGTGTCACAGTCAATCCTCAAAAGGTTTTGCGCTGACAAGAAAAGCGGAAAAATCTTTCATGCAGCTGAGTTTATCGTTCTCTCTTTCTCTTTATTTCTTGGGTATCTTACAGGTGAACGTGAGCAACACCTGGACAATGCCACAGGAGGGTCTGAATGTGTTCTATCGATTCTTTCGTGATCGCATCTCCTGGTTCGAGGCTGACGCCGTGTGTCAGTTCCATCATGCCAATCTGGTGACAGGTAAGCGATAGACGGGACAGAACGAATGAAGGGACGGACAGAGTGACGGATAGATGGCCACAAAGCCAATTCAGGGCAACCAAGCTGAAGCTATAGTTAGAAATATGTTTATTCAATGTACAATGAAGAAAAGGTCAGGTGGAAATGCAAAGGGAAGCACGACGACAAAGAGGATGTTAAGGAATACTAAACGCCAACAAAATGTGAAATGCAAATAAGCCCAACGACAAGAGCAACAGAAAACAGAAAACAATGCCCGAGCATCGAGTGCACGGAGTTCTGAGCTCGACAAACTTGGCTCGCTGGGCGGGGAAATGGAACTCAGCGTAGCTGGTTGCACATTATTGCAAATGTCCGGCAGATGTTGTGACAACTTCTAGGCACAAGCTGCACCTTGTCTGGATGACATCCTCTGGGCACTGAGGACGCACAAATGAATTGAAAGGACTGCAAAATGACTGCAGACCCAGAGCCAGAGCCAGAGGTAGAGCCAAGGGCTTTCAGAGAATGTGTGTGGCCAGAGGTTTCTTTTGGGGTCGTGTTCGATGGCAATCCCTGTGTCAGTCAGACAAGCGCCTATCATGTCCATAGCTCATATGAGAACACAATAAATCCATGTGACAAATACTGACCACTGCATTGCAGTGGAGGACAGAGATCAGAGTGCAGGATGCAGGATATTCAAATAGTTCAATGTTCAAGTAAAACAAACAGCGGTCAAACATTTCATGTGCACACTGCACTCGTAAATAGATAAATACTGAGATATGTTATGTATGCTCACTTGATAAATTGCTCATGCCACTCAATGACAATGGAAATTCAAGCTGAAATTCTCGATATCCAAAAATATGCAAGTATGTCATTGGGCCAACTCTCTCTCTCTCTGTCTCTCTCTCTCTCTCTGAACAATGAGACAAAGCATCTGCCATCGAGGGAATTTCATAGACTCGTCCATTCGCCCAGTTTCCGCCTCGAAGTACGAATTTAATCTCAGAAAGTCGCACAGATGAGATGCCTGATTGTATGCCATGGCCAATTGGCATCCCCTGCCATCCCTTGTACTAAGTATCGTTGGCTCCCATATTGTATTAACTTGTGCACAACACTAAACTGAAATATTTATCTGTGAGCGAGCAGGCAAAGGAGGTTGGGCCACTGCGCATAAATAAGTTGCAGCTCACGGATCCATGTAAATGTGTGAAACAGATGAGCAACAACAACAAACAACAAACAACAAGAAGAACTGAGAGAACACAGCTAAATAACCACGAGAGTATGACCAAATAAATAAATAGATGTATTAAACAGAAAATAGCTTGAAGCGAAGTATAGTAAAATAAATTCAGATTTATTAGATTTCATTGGAATTGTGTAAAATGTTCGGAATAACTATGTATTCCAAAGTTATGAACGTCTTTCTTATCGAAACACTTTTTCATATAAAATAGAGAAATAGTATATGAAATGATAGAGTCAAGAATATATAGTCAACATGATTTTAATAAAATACTGAAAGAAATCTATTTTAATAAATTTAATTTTTGTGTGGTAAAATTATATATAAATCTTAAGTATTGACACTTTTTCTTTTTTATACCAAAACCATTAACCATCATTTTATCGAATACTACCCAAAGTTGTCGAAATTGCAAAACCAATACATGCAGGGTATCTTGTAGTCGCGTCAGTCAGGCAGCTTATTCTCCCTCGACTTTTCTATGTGCTTTAACAATTTGTGTTGACACAAGATGAAAACTGAAACCGAACGATCGGGTTGGACTGTCAGCTGGCGTGTTGGGTGCGATATATGGGGTGCTTTTAGGGTGGATTGGATGTTATGGATGGTTCAAGTGCTTTGGGTGTTTTTTTTTTTTTGTTTTTTTTTGTTATTTTCTGGTCACTGTCCCGAATACTCAACACGAAAAAACAATGTGCCTCGCAAATTTAATAGAAATTTCGTATCGTACAAATAAAAACCATTTGTCTCGTTCTCATTCTCATTCTCATTCCCGTTCTCATTCTCATTCCCATTCACATTTTCGTTGTATTCATTTGTTGTTTTTTGTACCCCTTTTTATTCATGTTGTTGTTGTTGTTATTTTTGTGTTGTTCTTGCCAGTCGACAACAGTTTTCAATTTGATGCAACGCGCGACCTGCTGAGGGAATTGGATGTGAACGACATCGTTTGGATTGGACTCATGCGACCGCAGAACTCGGATCGTTTCATGTGGTCGTAAGTACAGTGGAAACACCCAATACCCAACACCCAACAACCACTCACAAAACAAAGCAAAAGCAACAACACCAATAAACAACAAATGTACATTGTGCTGTAATTGTTTTGTTTGTGTTAATATGTGTATTTATGGCTAGGAGTTGTTGAGTACGTGAATATTAACGACTTCTATTTATGGCTGAGAGTTGTTAACAGACTAACGGGCCATTTAATCGAGTCGATTAACCCGTCATATAATTCGACTCAAGTCTTTTTCAATAAATAATTAATTAAAATAATATGCCACACGAAAAGTACTTAATATTTTCATGCGGTTTTTACAGTGTTTATAAAAGAATTATTTCTTATTGGTATTTAATAAACTTTAATTGCTAACTCAATTGCTTTTAAAAATGTTTCCTTATAAATCGCAAAAAAAATTTCAAAATATCCTTTGTGTAACAGAAAAGTTATCCTGAATTATTTAAGAAAGAACCTTATTAACTTGCATCCTATCTTCGTGTTTTTTTTGGAATTGAATCGATTATTCTTCAAATGATCGACAATTCGATGAATATTAGATTATACAATAAATAACTATAATCACACAGCAACTCACGTCCCTTGGTGGTGGATACCGGTTACTGGGCCGAGTCCCTCCCCCTGATGGATGCTCCCCTCTGTGCTGTTATCGATCCCATTCGCGATTATCGATGGCACGCGTTGCGCTGCGGCGGCCCGGAGACGGCCTCGTTCCTTTGCGAAATGCCTGGTAAGTATTTAAGTAGAATGGGAAAGGAGCTCAGGATTAATACTCGATATTGGACAGTTCCCAGTTGGGCAGACGCCTGTATCCTGAAGGAGATGCCCAATCTGACCATGCAGTACATGGCCGACACGGCGAGCATTGAGCTGATCAGGAACTGCCAGGAGGAGGGTCTTCTGCGACATACTTGCCGGGGCAAGGAGGTGAGTAACGGGCTCAGTTTTGGGTTGAATTTATCAGTGTAATTTGCTAATTAAGTTCAATTCATTCTTCTAAAGTAATCAGGGATTGTAAATAACATTTGTTAAAATAAAAAAATCAATTATAAAAAATGCATAAATAAGTAAAAGAATGACACCATGAAAATCTTTTCAAAGAAATCTTTACATTTTCAACATGATTTTAAAACTATTGATTTTTAAGGATTTTTATAATAATTGAATAAATTTGATTTTAATGTTTAATCGCTTAAATATAACTGTTATAATCCGAGTTTTATAAAACTATAATAACATAACGGAAGCCACAGAATATAGTACATATAATATTTTACTCTCTTGTTTCTCTCTCTTTTCGTCTCTTTCTTTTTATTTTCTTAAAAAGGACCGTGAACGTGCCATTCGTGAACTCATCTGTCCCAAGGAGCGTTTGGAGGCACAACGCATCAACGACATCACCAATTCGCACTTCAAGTCGCTCCAGATCATCAACAACATTCGCACCGACAACAATGAGAACAACGATATCGAACTGTTGCCGCTGGTGCCGAACTATGGAGCAAGTGCCCCCAAGATCGAGGTGACCACATCTGTTCCAGCGCCCGGCGAACGCTTCAGCCTGGACAAACTGATGATGGCGGATGCGCCAGCTTTGCTCTCCCGTTACCATATTCCCGACGAGGTGCCAATGCCAGTCAAGAAATCAGCAAAGAAGGTGAATATCCATGACGAGTACGCCAAGAAGCTATTGGCCCAAAGAGCCAACAACATCAGCAGCAAGAGCAGCGGGAACAACAGGAACAACAGAAGCAACAGGAGCAAGAGGAGCAAAAGGAGCAAAAGGAGCAAAAGGAGCGTAAGGTGACTGCCAAGCCGTTGTCCCATCTGGACATGATGATGGGCGATCAGCCGGCGCTGAGCGATGAACAGTTGCCGGAGGATGTCAGCGACGGCGATGTGTCCAATGAAATCTTCGAGCCATTGCCGCACAAAAAGAAGATATTGCCCCAGGATCTGAAGACCATGTCGCCAATACCTGAGGAAGTGGCAGCAACAACAACAGTTGCACCCAAGACTACAACAACAACGACAACTACAACTGCAGCACCTCTAATAACAACTACGGCAGCAGCAACAACAACCACTACAACTGCAGCACCATCAACAACAACAACAGTTTTAGCAGCAACAACAACACCGGCACCAGCAACACCACTGTTGACAACAACTACAGCAGCAGCCACAACAACAACAACAACCGAAGCAACGCCAACAACATCAGCAACAACATCCGTTGACAGCAGCAGCACGCATGCGCCGCCTACAACAACAACAAAAGCAACGGTGCCATTAACGACAGCAACAACACGCGCAACAACTGAAATCAACGTTATGAGAACAACAGCAACAGCAGCAACAACTACAACAACAGTAACACGCGGAGCAACAGCAACGGAAGCGGAAGTGGAAACGGTAGCAGATATAACAGTTGTTGCCGTAACCGGTAGCCCCGCCAACTTCCACACCAGCAGCACGGCTCACAGCAGCAGCAGCAACAACAACAACAACCCGACACCAACGCCGACGGTCAGTATCGCACATCCTATACATCCGGGACAGCAATCGCGCGACGAGTTGCCCCATCCACACATTAAGGAAACGGCGGACAACTCGCATTTCATACCACCAATGCTGCTGGTCAAATCGCACTATGTGCCGCCGGCCAAACACGGCGACCATGTTGAGCACGGGGAGCACATTACCTCAGCAAAGATAACAACAACAACAACAGCAACATCCACAACAACAACAGCAGCTCCAACAACAAATGCGCAGTTGAACGAGGAGGCAACCACGTCGAATCGGCGCAATGTTGTTGCTGCTGCAGCTGCTGCCATTGCTGTGACACCAGCAACAGTGCCAGGCACAAGCGTGACAGCAACAAAGGCAACAGAAACAACAACAACAAACGATGCAGCAGCAACAGCAGCGACAAATATGGCAACCTCAACAACAACAGCAGCAGCAACAACAACTACAGCAGCAACATCAGCAGCAACAACAACAACAACAGCAACTGCAACGGCAACAAAAATGCTGACCACTGAGTCGCCTCATCTGCTGGCAACGACCACAACAAAACAGCCAACAACAACATCTAATGAAAACAGTTCAAATGCAACAACGACAACAGCAGCAGCAACAGCTGCGGCAGCATCAGAAGCAGCAGCAACTCAATTGAAAGTCGATACCAAGTTGCGACTGATAAGTGAGAGCGGGCATGCTGAGGATGAGGATGGGAATGCTCAGGATGATGAAATTGATGCAACGAGCGCCACAACACGACGCAACTTCCTACAGGAGGAAACTGAGGCGCCATTTAAGCCAAATCGACGACGTTCGCTAACAAAACCGGAAACTGTTAGCTATTTCAAGAAGATCTTGGGCTAAACTGCAACTGGGAAGCGACTTTTGCAGTTAACACAGACACATTTCCGATAGCAGTGCACCAACAACTAAACGATTCCCCTTCCCCATTCATCCTCACTTTCTCTTTCACACATTCTCTTTCTCTCTCTCTTTCTGCCTTGTAATTGGTCTGCAAAAAACCAAAGCTGCATTGCCACTAAATCGAATCAGTTGATATCGCTGTCTGATTCGACTTCCATTTACAATCAGATTCACATTCCCAACAACAGCAGCAGCATCATCATAATCATCATCATCATCATCATCATCATCTTTCTATATTCTCGTATCCACATTCTGGCCAAAGTTTGTAAAACTTGGCAATACAACCCCCTCGACCGGAAACTCAAGCTGTTAGTCAACGCCAAGCGGAAACGCAAAGCAGCCAAAGAAAACTCGAGCTCTCCAAGTGGCAGCAGCATCTTCCAGTTGGAAGCACCAAATATGTCAATTTTTCAGCACAACCTTCAAAGTATCGTACCACAAAGACACACACACACACACATACACAGAGACAGAGAGCAAAATATTCTGTCAAAAGAAGCATAAAAAAAGAGGAGAAAACGAGAATGTTTGTGGAATGGAGGGAAAGAGAGAGTAGAAAATTGCAGAGGCCAAATCTTAAGTATGATAAATACAAATATGTGTTTACACAGGTAGCAAGTAAACTACATTCATAGAGAGTCTGTTTCAAATAGCGTTCACCTTTACCACAACAATTGGCAGTTGGCAATTGGCAATTGGCAGTTGTCAGTTGTCCGATTTGGCAATAAGCACTTAGTTGGCCACAATTCAAACTCTGCACTCAAGTAGTCAATATTTAATTTGCATATTCATGATTATAAGTACTCGTTCTAGCATGTATACATATAATATAACGAATACTGTTCAGTATTAAACATAAGTATTATTCGACTTCAAACTTCAACTTCAACTTCCACCTCGACTTGAACTTCAACGGATTTTGAAACAGGCCACGGTAAAACTATTGATAAATTGATGTATGCAATTATGAAATGGATGTTTTTTTTTTTTGTCCAAATAGTAAATATAAATCTATATATGTATATGTATGTACTCGCATGTAAGTTACTCGACACAGACAGACAGGTTTGAAGGTTGGCATCGTTATTAAAACATGCAGCACAGTAGGATTTTGGCCAAGCGATTGTAACGTACTTACTTAAGATTAAGATGATAAACAAAAATTCCAAACATCTCGCATGAAATTCCCCAGTAATGGTCTAGAGAATTACGTACTCACAAATGAAAAATTAAAAATGCATTAATGATGGAGAAAATGCAAAAAAAAAAAACAGACAGAGCAAATAATCTGTTTAAAAGTGTTTCGAAAATTCAGCAAAGAAATGACGGGAAAATCGGGCAACAAAACGCGTCGAGACAAAGCGAAATGGTCTATGCGAAAATACTTAGAATAAATATATATAATACAAACCGAATAAATAATTAAATATGAATAAAACCCCATCCAACAAAAAAAAAAACATTAAAACCAAATGCGTTATTTTATTTGAAACTGAATTGAAGGACGCATATTATTTTACAGCTTTAGCGCAAAGTTATGATTAAAATTCTGAACTGAAATGAACAGAAGATTGATGAAATTAAACATTTCACTAACTAGGTAAGTATAAATGGCAGTAGTGTCCATGGAAGTGGATATCGCTGTATCCTAGGGAGTATATCGACCACTCTTGTTCTTGAAATACGAGTACTCGTACATGTAAATTGCGAGTACTCATGAATATTCTATGGATGCTTCGCCGGTACATATCTGAAATTTCTCTTAAAGTGCTTAGTATGCAACAAAGTGAGCGCCGTCTGTTTGGCTTCGCAGCCGCCCTCCCAATTCACCCCCTGGACCGAGAGAGAGAGAGAGAGAGAGAGAGGGAGTGAAGGTTGGGGGCATATTCTGGAACTGAAAGCTCTGCCAACAACGCCGACACTGCTTTCCGGTTTCGTTTGTGGTAGCCGGTGGCCGTTGGCCTGCCTCCTCCCACGCTCCCGCCCCCTTTTTTTTGTGAAGCATTTCCTTTTCAGCAAAAAGAGCATCGCAGATAGACAGCAGCCGAGGCCAGTCTCGGTCTCGGTCTCAGTCGCAGCAGACGCGGCTGTGGCAGTGGCAGTCACTGTCCACAGATAGAAAGAGAGGGTCAGCGAACGCGACGTCCTACTTATGATTGCCTAAAATCCAATGAAGCGTTGACGCTTGCTTCTGGCCGGGGCAATTGCTGTCATCGGCGAACTGTTCTCTGTGAATAGCCAGCGGAAGCGGAAGTACTGCACAGTGGGTCTAACATCAGAGCAAAAAATAGACACCACCACCAATAGCACACCCACACCCATACTCACACTCACACGCTCACCCATCAACTACAAACCGCATTGATTTTTAAAGAGCGCTGACTTTAATAAAAATATGATGAATTCTGTGAATGAGCACTCAGCAAATTGCAGAGCGATGTGGTTTAAAATAAATCCCGTTTCGTTCTAGAATTTTTCAAGAACGACTCGAAATTTAATTTTTTAGCTTTAAGAGCGCATCGTTATGAAACATTTTAAACTAGAGTAAAATACATCAATCATGAAAAATGTATATTATACTAGGACTGTTTTGTAATTAATTTAATACTGAAACCAATTTTCCAGACCGCTCTTAAATTTAGAATTTCGTATTTGGATCAAGAATTTTCAGGATTATTGAACTTTTGAGACCGGAAAATCTTTATTTAAGTCCGAACTTACTTGATTTTTCCGTCAGTGTGGGATATTTAAATGTGTGTCTGTATTTGCATTTGTATCTGTGTGTGTTTATTTATCCACACATGTTGGATGCAATAATTCTTACGCTTAAAATTGTAATTTCTCTGTTTACCATTAATCCTTTGCTTGCACAACCTCAAGCTGACTGCGTGTGTGTGGGTGTGTGTGTGTATGCAAAGGAGTGCGTGTCTGTGTTTACCGGTGTGATTGTGAGTGTGGGTGTTAAGTTACATTTGACAGACGAGCACGCAGCAAATTTATTCCAAGTGCGAACGCTGTGAGCATTTTTATTTTTATGTATTTATATTACACCCTGTGCCTATAAAATACCTTAAAGGGTATAATAAAATCAACAACTATGTGTGTCGATCCCATAAGAAATATTTAATTCAGTTGAGCTCAAGCTTACGTTGATACTATTTATCTGGGGTGCCACAGAAATCTCTTTCACCTGAATTTGACGTACATTTGTATGAAATTTACGTCATTTTTCAGGTGAAAGAGATTTCGTGGCACCCCAGTATATGTTTCGAGTGTTTTCTAACACAATTTGGAAAAAAAGATGGTAATAAAATCTGTTGTTAACAATATAAATAGGAAAGTATCCGTTGGTTGATGCTAAAGGGTATCTTCAAGTCGAACACTCGTCAACAATTCAGTTTGACTTGTTTTTATTCCACTTTTATTTGCCTCGTCAACGACGCGTTTTTACAGTCAACTTGGGCAGCAAATTAAATGCAACTGACAAACAAACTGAAAGACGGACGCACGGCCAGAAGACGCACATTCAAACGGACGGACAGATAAAGAGAGATAGAGAGAGAGAGAGATAAAAAGCGAGAAAGACACAGGAGTCCAACAAATGAGAATCATTTGGCATGAAATAAAATGTTTTATTAAGACATGCAACTTCGGGGTGTAAGCAATTCTACTTATAAGAGTTACCTGAGTGGAAAATATGCCCCAACTTCAGCTAAGACAATTGGGATTGGAAAATGGTGAGGACCAAGGTAACATATTAATTCTTTTGACTATGTTTAGTTGAAGCTATACATTATACATTACGTATACGTAATAAATTCAGCTTCAATTTCCCTTTCGTTGAAAACGTGTTGAATATTTGGTTAGTATTTTAATTACGTTTAACAACATATTTTATAGTTGAGAAATATTACGTATACGTTCTACAAAAAGTATTTATTCATACCATTTATTTAATTATATTAGATTTATTGTGTATTTGTGAGAAATTTCTCAAAATCAGAATTTTGAGACAATAATATTCTTTCACTTCCCATATATTATTACATGGTAATTTCAAGGGAAACTAATTTTTAATTCTATCATTTGTATATCTTAACAAACGTGAAATAAGTGCTTTAATAAAATAAATTGAATGCAACAAATTTTTTACAATTTCTTAATTTAAATCAAGAATTATAGTTGTGATTATTGTGCATGTTTTGGTTTCTTAAGATTTTCTTGACAATCCTCAATCAGAAGTGTGGATAATTTTTGTTAGCTGATTAGCTTACGCTGGAAGTTGAATAGTTGCCGCAATCGCTTAAGTGTAAGTAACGCAGAGTCACAGACTCTCAGAGACAGAGACAGATCCACAGAACCACAAGCAAACCGCTGGCAAAGCCATTTCAAATTGCGGCAAAAGCCTCGAAGAATAATGGCATTGTTATTGTCACACACACACACAGCACACAATGACTCACACACACAATAATAGAGACAGATACAGAGAAAGAGAGAGAGAGAGAGAGAGAGAGACGCATACGCGAGCGTCTATTTACTTACAGTCAAGTACTGAAGGATAAATATATTTACAAGGACAAAAAATGCCCTTTTAGTTAAATTGGCTCAACGCGAAAGCACAAATAAGCACTCGGTGATCAACTTTTAAGATACGAATAAGACACTTTTAACTTTTTATAATGATATTAATATTGATAAATATTTATATTCTACAAAAAAAAGCTTGAGTACTTAATTTGTTGGTAAGTTAAAGTGTCCAGGCCATTCGACGATTACAATCTCAACTCACAATTCCCATAGGCAGTTTCGAGACTTGCCTGGAGGCTTTTCTGCTTTAAAGTATTGTGCCTTCCGACATTCCCGTATGTTGCTAGGTTTGAAATGTTCCTCCAAGCTTTGTTTGCTTTGGGATGCAAATGTCAGTTTTCCGAAAATAAATGGGAAATAATTCCGATGTACCGAGTTTTTTCAAGTTGTTTGAGAATGCAGATTCAAATTGGAGGTAAAAAAAAATTATTCTGCAAGGAAATCGGCTAAGTTTTGACGAATTTATAAAGCTTTCAGAGATAAGTATGTAAATAAGTGGTGTAAACTCAAACATTTAATTGAGTTTAATTAAAAATTAATTAAATTAACTCGATACATTGTCAAAAAACATTCGAATTGAAGTACTTTAAAATAGCTTCCGCGAAAATCGCTTTGTCAAGTTTTCCGATGTAATTTTACATCACTACATAAACTCAAGATTCACTTGAATTAAATTATTAACGTACCATGCTTGTCCCATCATGTCCTAGCATTACAAATTAATTGAATAACTTAGTAGCACTTAGATCCAACCTAATATACCATTAATTTGTTGCTGGTCAAAATCATGATTTTACGCTGCGCGAATTATTTAACAGGCTGTTGAAGTGACAAATCCAGTTACATAGATAGAGACGCCTATAAAACGTGTAAATCGTATCATTGTTCAGTTTCTCTTCATGGATGGGAAGGATAATCATTGAAAAACAACTAAATAACAAAACAGAACAAAGCAAAATCAACTGACACTGACAGGACACATTGATAAATAAACGAGTCTTATTTATAATGTAAATTAAAACATAAAATAACAAATTCAACTATCTAACAAAACATCCAATGGAACAGGTGAAATAATATTAATAGACATGTAAAAGGGATACATCAAGTAATATTTGAAGCTTAAATCTGATCAAAGGATTACTTAAAGCCTCGAACTTTTAATTTTGTACCAATGTATTTATAACAAAACGTTTGTAGGGCTTACTCAAAAAAAAATTTAATATATTAGCTTACTTACGAAATAATTTCATGTAAACTACTTTTCTAATTGAATAAAATAAACATTAATTTATTTACCAGCTATCACTGCGGACGGCAGTCCGCGCTAGTGACGAAAGCAGCACGAAGGGTGCGAAGGCGACTAGCATATATACACAGGAAGAATGGAAGATTTGCTATGACTGTCCGATCAGGTTGAGTTATATACCGATCGAAAGGTATCAACTTAACTTACAAATGTGCATACTAAGACTTTTAAAAACTCACCTGGTTCGTGAGATAAACAGGTGTAAGTGGGAGGGGCAAAATTTAAATGATTGGAGCTAATGGGGCCGTTGGAGCCTTTCTGAATTTTATTTTAATTTTTAACTATTCTATTCAAAATTACGCGTCGAATGACACCTCGATCATCAAAATCCGACCGCTGGTTCGAAAGATAATTAATTTTGAAATTTTTAGGGGCCTTCCGAAAATGAGATGAAAGACTGACTTTTCTGTTTGTTTTTGTTTGTTTGTTTGTTAGTATCAAAGCGTTGATTTAGCTGAAATGTTTGAATGAGGACTTGTTCCCGCTCAAAAATATAGAAACGTTTGTTCTACGACTTTTTCGAAAAATCGCTAGTTTAGCGGGAAATCGCTAAAAACCGCTAAAATGCCAAAATTTTGTTTAAAATAATTTATGTGTAAAACTTAATATTATTCGTCACAAAATTGGATATCAGAAATTTTGGGGCATGAAAATGTTTTCGTCACTAGACTTTTACCTTGTTATGTTTATACTTAAATTTGTTTATTTCTCTTGATTAACTTCACAAGATATAGTGTCAAGTTCAATGAAAAGAGTAAAAATGTACTTCAATTGAGCTTGCCCATTTGGAGCTTAACTCATTTAGAACACGTTATAAATCAAATATTTAACCGGAATTTCAAAAGTCAGAGTTAACTTTACATTGGAAGGACTTAAAAAGGGTATAATTTAAATGCGAAATAAGTTTCTAAGAGATAAATGAAGACATTTTAGAATTATTAATTTATAGAAATCGTTATAAGACTCTTATTCATATAGGGTATCTTCTAGTCGCGCACTATTAACTTAATTTGTTGCTGTTAGTATTTTGGCGATTTTAGTTTTCCCGCTGGGTTTTTGTCGCTTTGCTTCGAATTTATTATTTATTACATTGCTATATTAATAATGCAGTCCTGTTGAAATTTCATAATGTTGAACAATGTCATTGACACTGTCGTCGGTTGTCTGTTGTCGGTTGTCGGTTGTGTTTGGCTAGAATGCGGAGTCCACAGTTTTGTTGTCCCATGTAGTTGGTAGTATGTTGTGGTAAATGTTTCACATATGGGCATTTAGTTGCGGTTATGCATTTGTGGCTGCACTTAGTTTGTTGCCCCCACAATATTAGTGCGTATTTATATTTATATATTTATTTAAATATATTTAAAATGTGGCAATTTAAAAAGTACATATTTCCAAACAACATTTGTTGAGCGAATCGAAAAAAAAACATTCAGCATTTAAAATTTTAATTAGATTATAATCTTCATGGTGATCTGACAATACTTCAGAAGTTTATATTAGCAAAAGCAGCTTTTCTGTGTTAGTGAAAATTCGTGTTTGATTCGATTTGTCGAAATCAATTTAAAAAAGATAGAAAAATAATTGGACAAAGGATAACATCAAAGGACACCCAACATGTGGGAATATGTGTGAAGGGTGTGTGTGAGTGTATCTTGGAGTATTTGTAAGTTATAAACAAGGTTCTTAATTTTATTTTACATATTTATATGTATGTACTCATATGCATACATTTGTACGTATCTTAAGTGCTTACATATGTCCGAAATGCCTTTTCTAGTTGCTGGGGACAACCATTATGAACCATTTCATGCAGACTTCTCACTCACTCTCTCCCTCCCTCTTCGTCTCTCCATCTCTGTCTCACTCTCTCGTTCCCTGACCTGCTTGTGGGTATATGTATGTGTCTGTTTATCATCATAAAATTCAATTAAAGCGAAGCGCACACAATCAAACAACAGATCAAATTAAATGCCAGACAAGCAATTTACTATGTATGCTGTTGAGGGGCGCTGAAATGGGCGTGGCAGCACGTGGACGCCAATTCGGATATGCTTGCATATGTGTGAGTGGCTATGCGGGTGCGTGTGCGTGTGTGAGCATGTGTTTTTATTGAATTTGTAACAAGATACAATGTTGAAACAAGCTAAAACCAGCTATAAAACGCTAAAGATACGGATAGAAATACGCAGATCTATTAAGTGAAACGGTCTCTGACCTCTCAAACACACGGTCATACTTAAACAAGGACACCTGTGTAAGCTACATACACCAAAAAGGACAGTAAATACGCTTTAGTACTATTACAATACATATGTAATTTGAGCGCCTTTTCAGAGAACACACACACATGAAATGAAAACTTAGAAGGACCTAAATTCAAGGGTGAGTGTGTCTCTGTATGTGTGTTTGTGTGTGTGCAGGATATACGCCGCCGAAAATCACATAAAAGGCATTGGCACTTAGTTAAGCCAGCGATATTAACAAATGCTGCCACTGCTGTTGTCCTTTTGTGCCCCCCCACAAAGGACATGACAATAAACCAACTCGAAAGCCGCAACGAATGTTCAGAGCTAAACTCAACTCAACTGAGCCAAGGCGCTTAAAGATATCGCGCTGTAACGCCAGTAAATGCCACATGTTACGGTTGGAGCATTCATTGTGGCCAGCCAGAGACAACAATCGCAACGCTTTTCCCATTTCCCATTTTCTATTTTCTATTTCTATTCCCATTTCTATTCGTATTCGTGTTCGAATTCTTCCTCCCATTACTGTCCCTGGCCAATGTATTATGTATCTTATGTATCTAAGTAGTGCTCTCTGTGCATCTGTCTATGTGTGTGTGTGTGTGTGTATGTATTCCGAACTTACACACGCTTAAATTTATAGTTGCAATCAACTTGCCCCAAATCGTTGTCGATTCCATTTACTACTTTTATGCTGTGTCCATTTTTGTGGAATCATTTCGTGAATTTCTCTTTAATTCAGCAAATTCCCAAGCGCAGACAACTTAATGCTCTATTGAAATAGTACTGAGTTGCCAGATCACTGGAGTAAAGTGGATGACGATCTTAGGGTTGCCATAAACTGTAAATACAGTAAAATGGTTAAACTAAAAATTCTATCGTTGCTTGATTCTAAATTAAGATGTTATAAAAACAAATACATATTAGCTATTAGATCAAAGGTAATCATGCAAAAAAATGTTTAAGCATGAACTTTAAAAATTTAACAAATCTTACAAAAGTATTTCAAGTAAAAAATTATTTTAGGTAGAGCCCCAACGATCAAAATATTTGCTGAGGCAAAAACTGAAAAACCAATTTTGAATGAAGTATTTCGTATTCGTCTTAAAATCACCAATCCGATTTTAGTGGTAAATTGTACCTCTGCATCAAAAATACGCTATATACCACTGTACATTCTTATAATCTTATAGAAAATGTTCGGCCGGTAGTATAATGTCTCGATCTAAGTTTATCAAGTTGCATTGTTTAGATTCCATTATACTGACAAAATTAGAATTCGATCATATGCTGCTAGTGAAATACTTTCGAAAGGGTATAACATCTTCGATAACCCGAAGCTGGATTTTCTTTCTTATCTTTTCACACTGAAGACGACGGCCACTGTAGAAATAACAATAAACGCAGCGCTGGCTTTGTGTAATCCTCATGCTATTGCCTTGGACGTTACTCTCGTATTCTATAGTTATATACTTAGAACATCGCATCGTAGTCAATTTTTGTTAGACGTTGAATCGCGCTCGTGGCGCCATCTTGCGTGCAAAACAATTAAAAAGTTTGTTCGCTGCACTTGAGGCACGGCATTTAATTAGCTACAACAGCCGGCTCCAACTCCAAATGGCTGCCAGCATTTGTTATGCACGGAGTATTTACGTATTTACGTACTAATAGCCGGAGAAGTGCGCCGTTTAATTGAATGCCAGTGGCCGAAAAAAAAATTCAGGAAAAAAGTCAGAAAATTAATCTAAACAAGAAGCTAGAGTCTACGTGCAAATACCCTATGAAAAGTAATAAAACTACTTTTCAAGCATATTACATTATTTAATCAATTCTTCATATAATTTTAAAAATCATACATAATTTCAATTTTTAAACAATTATTATTTTGAATAAATGTTTTTATTTTGTATAAGTCTATATCAATAGTAATGTATAATTTTGTAAATGTATACAATCTTTTAGCCTCATTTATTATTTAACACTCTGCTGTAGAGATTTAGTCAGAGTCGTGACTTCGCCCAAAAAAGTATGCAACAAATTATGATGAAATTGATCAAAGGGGGACTTCAATGTATATATCTTTCTCTCATTCTCATTCTCTCTCCCTCTCTATCTCTCTCTCTCTGTTGAACCCTCATTTCAGACTTTATTTATATAGCTACAGGGTATAAAAAGCATTTGATATCAGCACATATTTGGGGGGCAGTAGTTATGTTATTGGAGCAAGCGGTTGACTAAGCTTTTGGCCTGAATTGCGGCCAAAGAACTTTTCAATTTAGCTTACATAGCGGCGCAGATGCAGCGGCTAAATTGGCCATTTTATTAGTATGCTTTAACCGAACTTCTTTCGCATCCCCCATCCCCCCATCCTCTTGCCACCCCGCTCCAACCAACTACCCCTATCTCCACAGCGACCACAAACCGCAGCACGGCTGTAGCGACTGCAGAAATGCTTTGTGCCGAGTGCAGAAATTATGAAATGCCAGCGGCGGTTGTTGCCCATTTTGGTAACTCGCCAGCGATGGCAACGGTTACCGTTACGGTAACGGTAACAGTAACGGCAGCGGCAATGGCAATGGCAACGTCAACGGCAATGGTTAGGGCTAAAAGAAAACAAAACACTTTTCATGTTTTACTTTTGAAGTTGGCAGACAATGTGTTGCCAACGTACACAATGTGTACCAACAAGTAACGATGCTGTGCATGCCCAGCACTCGACTAGCAGATACCCTGTACTGCATACAACTCATATTACTGGTACTTGACTTATCACTGAGCATTTAGGTTTGATGTAGGGTAACAACGTGTTGCCAAGAATCACATAAATACAAGGAACATAAATCATTGTAAGATTCCAGTTTTAAAAGTTTTTGTAAATGTAAATGTATTTAAGTATTTATTCAGGATACTATTGTTAAATTATTACAATATGCAAATAAAATGACAACCTCTCTGCATTAAAATAGTCAAAAAAAGAAGCCTAAAACATTTAATTTTACTTATAGTCAAAATATTTGCGGATAAGGAAAGGAAACATGTTATTTGAATCAAGAATTTCATATTGGATTAATTGTATCCCGGAATACTCAATTTTTTCCGTGTGTACCAAGAAGTGCTGATGCTGTACATACCCTGTAATATAAACAACTCAACTTTCTCAACTCTTCTACGTGAACTGTTTTTATTTGTCAACTTTATGTTAGCCAGTCTTCTTCATTGCATTTTACACTGGGTATAAAAAGAAGCAGCGTCTTTTGCTGCTTACCCGCCCCCTGGAAGTGGCCTCTGGTAGATTACAAGACCCACTCTGCTTGTCCTCTCTTGGCCTTGTCCCGCTTCGCTTCGGTTCTCTTTGCCTCGCTTTGCTTTGCTTTGCTTATGGCTAAAATATGCAACGTCACTCACCCATCATTATTCCCGTACACAAAACGTAAGCTCGTTAAAAGCTGCTCAAAAGCGAACCGGAAGCCCTCACTCAAATGCTCCTTCTCAGCATTTACAAGCTGTTAGGCGTTTCTTGTGAGAGGAAGCGAGATTGGAGTGGGGAAGTGTGACTCAGCGAGGGGGTGGCGACTTTGCCTGTGGCCACATTTATTCCGGAATCATGTTCTAAACAGCTCAGTTCATGTAGATCCTTATGTTTGTAAACCATTTGCAAGAACATACTGGCCAACGTTTAAGCCACTCATTTACCTTTTTTTTTCATAATATTCGCATTCCGAACCTAATAAACAATGTCGTCATATATACATTTTTACATATATATGGTTGATTTGGGACTGGGTTCAATTTGAAGGTGGCTTTAACATCTGGATATTCTCGAGGCGATCAACATAGGCAATGGATATTCAAATTTGTGTAGTAGCTGAGTAAAAGTAATGAAATAATTGAAACTTCATGTAAGAAGGCTATTTTCTAATCCACGACTAAAACAGTCTATAAGATACCCATTATACAATTTTAATATTAATAGTACAATTTTATATTATTCCTATAAATTGAAAATTTTAATAGCATTCAAATAAGAGCATACTTTTTCTGCGCCCACAATGTTGCTCCCAATTTAAATGGACATATTTATCGTTATATTTATTTAATCTAGACGCAACTAAAATATTTATATTTATATTTAAAGTTCAGAGTTGTTTTGTGAATTGAAAAGCGCCAAGGATATTTTCAACTTCAAAAAAAAAAAATCTTGTAAATGAGATTTGAGATGCCTTTCTGCAATATTTTAAATTTTCAGCTCTATATTCAGAGAAGTTAGGAAAATTTTTGATTTTTTCCCATAGTCTGCCTGGCTAGGTATAGTTGTAACCTTGCCCACATTAAGTAAAACAAACGCTAATCTGGCCACTCTGTCATTGTATTTTCAATGCAAATATTTACCATATACATATGTACATACAGTGCCTCTCAGTTTAATCGACCCACTACTTTTATGTAATGCAAACTTTAAATAAATTTGAGTTTCATTGGGATGGAGATAAAAATATAAAACAATCGTCAAATTTTTAATTGAATAAACTTGAGCAAATTATTTTAAATTTATATAAATATAATTTAGCAACTAGGTGTATAGCTTTAAATTTTTTATAACTACTTTAAATTTCGGTAATTCAACGTAGTGACTAGTGCAATACCTAATAATATGATGATCTCTAAACATACTTAAAATTGAAGCGGGTCAAATATGCTGTGCGCCACTGTAGATGAACTATTTTAATTTTGTATAATAAATGAGTTTTTTATTTTATCTGAGTTTTATGTATATATAGATGTGACTAAAGCAATAAAAACCAAACATACTTAAAACTGTAGTGGGGGAAATAAGCTGTGAGTCACAGTATGTAGATGAATGCCTGCTAAGCATTTTTGTCTGTCTGTCTGTCCTGCCAGCGCCATCAGTGTGGGAGTGGGTCGAGGTGGCTGCTGAAGGCAGACGCAGGGTGAAAACCAACTTGCCACAAATCACATTCAGCCGCGGACGGGACGAAACTGTCCACAGATATGCACATTTGCGGCCAACCCGACATTATCAATCAGTTGCCGTTGCAATTACGAGCTGTTGTCGTTGTTGTCGTTGTTGTTGTTTTTGTTGTTCCTGTTGTTGCTGTTGTTGTTGCCACGCATGTGCACACGCACGTAATGTTGTTGCTGCTGCTGCTGTTGCTGTTGGCTGCATTGGTGGGGCGGATGCGTCACAGTTTAATGGTGGCTTAATTAAGCGTTGCATGCTACGTGCGGTTGCTGAAAACAGCATACAACAGCGAAAAACTTTCAACGACACGACACAACGTCGAGGGACAGACGACACACAATGGCAATGTTCACGCTACTGACATAGACACCCAGACATCCCAGACATGCCAGACACCCGTCGGATGCCGTCACCTATCTGCTGTCTTTCGATGTCGACCCATTGGCCAGTCCCAGAGCCATCTCTGTCGCTTCCGCTCTGTCCCTATCCCTATCCCAGTCCCAGTCCCAAACCCGCTCCATCTCAATGTCTCTGACTTTCGCCATGTGCCTTGGAGGTGTTAACGTGCGTGATTTGTTAGCAGCGAGACGTGCGTTGGATACAAATGGTAAATCCTGCGAGGCTGTCACTGAATACGTCCAAGGATACTGTACACGGATACGGATACGGATACTCTTTCAGTTTTAGCCTGACTTTGAGTTGCTGATGAAGATTGAGATTGAGATTGAAATTGAAATTGACATGCCGCATTAACCAAACTAACAATAAGCTCGGCTCAAAATTACCCTCAAGTCCAAAAAACCCATTTCGACTTTTCCAACTAAATACATTCCCATGCGAAATTGAATTATTCACTTACTCAGCGAAAGTCAACACAACTTCTTCCCTCATTTTAAATAACTCGCTATAGCATTTTCTCATAGCTGCAAGGAATATACATATATTTAAAAATTATACAACGAGCTTCTGTAAGCAATTTCAGCTATTATTTGCCGAAATTGGCAACACTGGCCTAAGGGCCGAAAAGCAAAAGGTCTTTTCGTCTGCCGTTCTTGTTGGCACGTTTCCCAATTTACATTTTCGCGATTAGTGTGAGAGTCTATTCAAAATTGCAAAATTACATGAATAACACAAAATAATTGACCATTGAGGGTAGGCGGGTTTCCTTAAGATTATAGTCATATTTAACAAATGCTTCAGTTAAAGGCATACTAACAACTCAAAAAAGAGAATTCAGATTCCGGACTAAAATCAATCCCTAATCCAAATCAATATTTCGCTATTCTCGGATATTTCTAGAACGGATACAAACTACTTAATTAATTAGCAAATAATTTGATTTTTGGAATTTTAAAAATTTTTTTTTATTTGAGTTAACTAATTTCTCTGAGAATTTTATTGCTAAGTCATTGCTATTTTATCCGTACATAGTTTTATTTCAAAAAATATATTTTAAATACATAAAAAAATGGATGCTAGCATAAAGAACTTTTAACTTGAATTTTAGAATGATGTTATCTTTTATCTAAAATTTTATTTAGAAAATACAAAATAAACATGCAGGACGAAGCTTAAGTTTTTATACATAACTTAGTACGTATGTACATTAGAGTAGGTCAATTTGTATGGAGCAAAGATACATTTTTTGCGATTCAAGCGGTTGCTAAAATCGTAATCTACGACGAATTCTAAGAAGAATTGTCCAAGAAACCATGGGTCTAAAGTCAAAATCGAGCTTCCGATTTTTAGCGTGAAATATAGGAAATCGTGTGAAAAGCCTAAACTTATCATTATTTCTCGTTAAAAATCGGAATCTCGATTTTGACTTTAGATCCATGGTTTCTAGGGCAAATGTTTTTAAATATCGTAGTAGATTACGATTTTGACAATCGCTTGAAATCGAAAAAATTTAGACCTATGATTTTGACTTTAGACCCATGGTTTTTTTGGGCAAATATTCTTAGAACTCATTGTAGATTACGATTCTGACAATCGCTTGAAATCAAAAAAATTATTCACTCTAACGTACATATTGTTCTGTAATGACAAATGAATGGAGCAGAACAGCTTAAGAGCAATCATCAGATACTTAAAATGCGTCCACTTTTAAGTGTCGCAACAAATCATTGAAACTCCGCATTATTTACGCACAAAAGTCTCAAATTTATTGTTTATTTATTCGCAGACATAAATTGAGACAACAAAATAGGATTCATTGAGACTTGGCGATTGCGCCACGAATAACCGTAGAATTGTAGAATTCGACATAATTACGAGTAGATGGCATGAGATGGTCCCTGTCGCACTTTTGTCTGTTCCTTCCATAATTTCCTTGCATAATTTCCCTAATCGAATACCATCCCTAAACCCATCCATCTACACCCCACAAACAAGGCGTGTACCTAATTTCCTTCTTCAGACGCCTCTCATCTCCCACTACCTTTGAATAGCTGCTGCTCATTTCAATTCATTTCATTTCTACCTTTTAATGGTTCGGTGACAACGTTGCGCGTACTGAATATGAATCACGTTCTTATTTTCCATATTGATTGAAGTTGAGCGACCAGTCACCAGTCCACCCGACCAATAACCAGTCGCAAGTCACCTCTCATCGGTTGCCATCATCCATGGTGATCCTATCATCATTTTTCCATCAGCTGCAACCGCTTTTCTCGCCTTTTTGACATTGATTAGCGCCGCTTGCGACTAGGATTTTTGATTTCTAATGGTTATGATGTGGCAGGTGGGCAGGCGGTTTTCCAGAGTTGGGTCAAACATTTTTCAATTACAATATACCGCTGACTAATCCACTTCAGCTTTGGTTTAAATTTGCATTGTATGGCGATGAAGTGAGGACAAAATATTTATCACCGGGATCCTCCTTTTTACCTTAAACAGAGCCCATAACTGTTAAGAATAATAGACTCAAATTTGGTATTCAAAAGTTAATAACATAACGTTAACATCTGCCCATCTTTTATTACACTTGGTCATTCCAACTTAGATATGGAATACCTAATAGATATAGTTGATCCTACAACATCTGAGTATGAAATATAAGACTTATTGAATTCGCTTAAAATTTTTTTTATTTTAACTTGCACGAGAAATCTTTGTATGCACTTGTTTTGATAAAATCCTAAAGTCCATTATTGGACTGTGATAGTTAACTACGAGTAATCCTTTTTACTTTTAGTTTAAAACTGTGTACAGGGTAGGAAACTGTCGTATTATCCTTGTTGAAACATTTTGCACCCGTCCTTGCTACAAATTCAGAATCCAAGGGAACTGGCAGATGGTCGCTCAGTGCTTTTCATTCTCTTTGCGAGCTGCTCGTGTTTATGCAAATATTTGTATTCCATTTGCATTTCAAAAATTGAAATTTTTATATCTTCTGCTCTCTCGCATTTATTATGCGATTTGCCAGGAAAAATTTAATTTTTGCACAATTTAGGACAAGTTGATTAAGCTTTTTGATGCCAGCTGCAAAAGCTGTTGCATAAATTATTTCCTCATTTCCAACAATTCCCGCTCCCACTCCAACCAAGCTGTTATGTCGATGATTATCATCAGAACCATCGTCCAAACAACTTTCGACCGTAATAAGGCATATAAATACTTGTGTACTTAGACAACAACAGTCTAAAGGACAACAGGAGACAATCAGGGCACCGAAACGACCAAATAATTTACTTTAACCTTTACTTTAATACCCTGCGCCGAGGGTATAATAAGTTTGTGTATTAGGGGAGTTTGTGTGCTGGGGACTCTTTGATTGGATTGAACTTTTTTTTAAGATATATTTTCAGATGTATAATCGAACAAATTCAACTTAATTGCATCTTTATCACAAAGCACGTCATATAATGACATGCAGGGTATCTTGTTGTCGAGTACAGCACGCCTTTCACTCAGTTGACTTTGCATGTTGTCATTTTGGTTGATTTCTAATCAAAAACGTGTTTGCATGCACATCGCCACATCGGGAAATGCCCTGTAGCCGTAAACTACAAACACCAGGACTTTGCTCCGAGCGGTGCCACGTGGACGTGGACGTGAACTGAACGTGGACGCATCGTGGCAACATTACAAATGAGAAACACTTGCATCGGGCAGATGATTGAAGCACAATGCGTGGTTTCATTTCCAATTCCACTGCCGAGCTGCAGGCGGAATGGAAACAATCCCAAGTTATGCGACTCGTGAATGTAATCAAGCGACTAACCAGGTCATGGCATCAAGGGATCTAAAAGCTGCAGAGTTTCGTAATAGGACAAAAACATGAGTCATTGACAAATGAAATAAAAAACACGAATATTTTAGTTTATTATTTTCTCATTTATTTAAGTTGCATATGATTCTTAAAACAAGCTTAAAAATATAAAATGGATTAAATTGGATTAACAATTAATAGGAAAAAATACATGTTTATTAAATTTTATCAGTTTTGATTGATTTACTTGTCATAGTATTATGAGTTATACTTTAAAAGTCAACCAATAATAGAGATTTATTTTTGAGTAGCAAAATAAAACTTATGAAATAATCATTGTTTTATGAGTTTTATTTTTTGCTTAAAAATCCAACTCGATTTGTCATTTTGGCTTTTTCATGAATCTAAAAAAAAAATATGACTATGACTGTTTCCGGTTCAACGGGTCTGCGGTTCGAAGTGAACTCTTTGTTAACAAACGAGCTTCAACCACAGCCTCTAACTGTCAAAGAGGAACATACATACAAACGTACATATAGTACATATATATCACATGTACCTAGACTCACACATGTACTTACATATGTACATACATGCACAGAGAGCTTACTCATGTACTTTTCGACAAGCTTTTCACCGGTCTGTAAATCTGCAGAATTAAATAACAAAGGCCATATGCAGGAAGGCTTAAAGTAAGTGGGACCGCAAAGTGACGTTATGAGACCTGTTTACATCACGCTGCTTCATTCTGTACGATTCTGTACAATTAACATTCCAACACGAAGAGATTTTTCCTAATTCGCACTTCTACGAGCACAAAGCATCAGACGCTTTACTGCATTCGTTTTGTATGCCCTGCAAAAAAAGACGTTGCTTCAACTGGGTATACGAAAACTATCAAGATGTGAATAGAAGAAAAATATACAATAAAAATTAAAATCATCTCTATTTATAGAAACACAAACTAGGAACTATGTAGAAGATATCTAGTGAACGCTGGCTCATAAAATAAGAGAAAAACAAAAGTATGACTTTCTGAATGTTTGAGAACAAATCGTTCATGAATGACTTTTTCTGTTTCTTTCCGTTTCCGCATTATATATTGACTTATGGCAAACATATATTTTTTAATATACTATGACTTTGTTATTCTTTTTATATTAAATAAAGCTTACGTCCATTATTGATTATCCTATAATTGTAAGTCATTCAAATTTAAGTTTTATTTTAATTCTCAATACATTTCTAAATTTCTATGAAAAATATTAAAAGTTTGCGATATTTCAGTCCATAATAACTGCATTCTGCACTGTGGATTGTGAAAATTGTAAAGATTATAGCGTTGTTTCTATGGAGTAACTTTATTAACCGATTTGCAAGGATATAAATTCCTTGGAATTGCATGTGCAGTTACTATACTTTTATTCTCCGACCATGTTGAGCACTAAAAAAGGGGCACACACTTGCATCGATTTGAGTACGCACACAAATATTGCGCATACCCATAAATAAAGTTCATTTGCAATGCAAGTTGGCCGATGGCTTTGGCATCTGCATTGCCGCCTGCTGTTAGCTGCACACTGAATGATGCCCCCATGCCGCCTCATGCCCCCTGGTTCATGCCCCATGCTTCATGCCTGATTCTGCTGCTTCTGCTGATGTTGGTTGCCATTGTTTATGTACTTGAATTGCAAATCCCTTTGACGCTCGGCCAGTAAAGCGACCGACGTCCCAGCATCACGACATCAGACATCCCGTCCCTCGTCCCGACCAGCGTCCGATGTTCCATCGTCCGTCAGTCAGGCGGCAGACATTTTGGCAGTTTGACAAACATTTTGCTGCCTGTAAACGCAGATGGTTTGACGGTTTCCATGGAGGCTTACAAGGAGGAGGAGGGCAGAGTGGAATTCCAGCAGTCACATATCTTGCAAACTCTTAGCCATCTGGACACATATATGGTACATATGTAGGGTAAAAGCACATGTAAGTAAAATACTAATACAAAGTCTTACCACATTGTCATTGCCGCCATTGTGAGTTGTTGTTGCTGTTGCTGATGTTGTTACTGATGTTGTTGCTGATGTTGTTACTGCCTTTGCTGTTGCTTATTATAATGTCCCTCATAGTTGCGGTTTTGCTGTAAAAGCCACAAGCTGATTGTGCAGGATGTACATATGTCTACATATCCATAAGGACATATTCGAGGGTAGATCCTAAAATATCCTACAAAATGTTTAAGAACATTTTTAATTGCAATTTCATTTTTTTTAGCTGTTTTTTATATTTTTAAATTCCTGCAATATTAGCGAAAAAGCATATAATAGCGAAATAAAAAATGGTAATGAATAATAAAGATAATATAAAATAAAACAAAAAAAACAATATAAAAATCATCGCGATCAAAGCTGCAGAAATTTCCAGAATTCACTAGGAGATCAGCACTGCTCATGTATACGTAATCCCAAAGGAAATGTTTTGATATTACTCTAGAACAGGGGTCGGCAAGGCCCTATCTATTGGGCATGGGAAATATGCGCTGCTGCTGCGTTGCCGCACACGAACAGTTTAAACCAGCGGTGGGCACGCGGTGGCTCCGGGAGCAGCGGCTGCTCCCAACCTAGGTAGACTCTAATAGATTCGTGCCCACCGCTGGTTTAAACCAGTGGTCTTGCACACGTACAGTATAGACTGCGTAAACATATGACTGTGTTGGTGATGACCACTGCTCTAAAAGCGTGAAAGAATTTAAAAAAATACTTGAACTGCTAATCACTAAAGAATATTTGTCAGCAAACGGACAGAACCGAAGTAGAGCCTTTTACCGAAATAGTTGTTTGTATTTGTATTTATGTTATATTACTATATAACAGACGGAAATCAGGTGTTTTTTGCTCAATAACAGATCAAATTGAAGCAATTTAAAAGCTGTAGACTTGAATCGTGAAAAATGATCTTTATGCATTCAGTAAAGTGCAAGATTTCGAAAACCATTTTATCTAGTGTCCTAGTATGCTAACATAAATTTTATGTTTGTGTGTAGCTCTGTTCATAGGGTATCTCGCAGTCGAGCACAGTCGTCTAGAGTGTGACTTTGATCGGAAAAGTGATAGTGATGTGAAACCCACAGATGAAATCATTTATAGCCCACACACACAGTTCCCAAGTACTGAAATGAAACCCATTTAGCCATCACAGTGAGGGGCTGGAACAAAAAGCTAAAAGGCTGACATAAGTTAAGGCTGAAGTATGCAGGATCAACTTTGGACCCGGCATTGCCTGCTGCTGTTGTCATCCAACGCCTCTGTGCTTATGAAATAATTTCAATACATTTCATGGAAATCAAATAATGGCTTGGCGGGGGAGCAGACGGTTTAAGGAGTTGCCGGTTAACAGGGAGAGGCGTAACCATTATATTCTACAGCTATTCAAAAGTTTTACAGATTCAACAGCATCCGACTACCCCTTATCGTCAAGTTCTCGTATTTACCTCACAACAACAACACTTTTATCACAGATTTGAGATTTCGGTTTTTCAGCTGTTGCAGCTGCGCCGCTTTTCAATTTTCGCTGGCGTAAATATGGCCAAAAGTTATGCGCCTCAACATTTTCGGCACCAACTTTACCATTTCGACATGGTCCCTTCCCGCCTCCGTTTTTGGGCTTGTTGCTGTGCTGCTGGTTGCCACCACTCAACCACCCATTTACGAACCACCACGAACACCAGTCGGATCAGGAATCATGAATACACAAGTTACCGCCACAGACTTATTAGAGATGCGAGTGCTCGTGCCAAGACTCAACACGACTAAACCGACAATATGTATATGGTAATGCATCTAAATTAAATAGAATGTTGATAATAAAAGTTCAATTTATTTCGATTCTGTTTGATTAATCTTTAGTCTTTCAGTCTACAACTTAAAGTTTATATTAATTTAATTTGCTATTTTGCATTTTCAGTTTTAGTTTAATTGTCAAACTTAATTTACTTTTTGTCGTCTGCTTTTAGTTGTGATATAATAAATTTTAAAAAAAATAAAATAAATAAATAAAATAGTCTACAAACGGAAGCCTAAACAGAATATGTTCCTTTAAGTATCTGAAATAAGTAGAATGTTAGTAATAATACTTTTGTAGCAAAGGATATTAAATTTAATATATAAACCAGGGATTAAAACCGAAACGAATATCGGTTACAGTTACGGTTTCGGTTATGTTCTCATTTCGGTTTTCGGTTATCGGTTACGCAAAATCTTTGAATAAAGGTTTCGTAACGGTGAACCGGTTTTTGTATGTTTCGGTTTTGAAATACCGGTATGGTTTCGGTTCAGAAAAAATTTTTATTTTGCAAGAATAGAATAATATTAATAATATAATAATAATAATTAAAAAGGCATTAAAGAAAATAAAAAACTAATAACAAATTACCAGAGATCGCAAACAAGACTTATGAGTCGAAAAAAATAGAAACAGTTCAAAACTTTTCGATTTAAATTATTTTTAGCTTGTTTTTAAAAATTTTTATAAAAAAAATTGAAAATAATACATACTTAAAAAAATTGTTTTTAATAGTTATACCATAACTCTTACTTGCAATTTTTAAAACAACAATTAAAAATAAAATATTTTTTTTCAATTTTTATTACAAAAATTTGGAAGTAAAAATTTATTTTTGGATGTGTGAAAAACCGAAATTAACCCTTATTAATGAAACGGTTACTAAACGGTTATTTCGGTTTACAGAGTTTCGGTTTGTAGGTTTCGGTCAAATGCAAATATTTTTTTTCGGTTACGGTTTCAGTTACGGTTTTAAATTTCAATCGGTTTTTACCGGTTAAAGGTTACGGTTTCGGTTAGGGTTTTATTCCCTGATATAAACCATTCTAAAATAAGAGAACAAGTTATATGGCATTCGAAATTGCTAAATAATGATTGTACATAAAAAAAAAAAATAACTATTTGCTGAATATATATTTTCAATTCTATAAAAGTTTGTATAATTAATAAGATATCCTTCGGCATAAAATTATTGTACAATAATTGTTAATTTCAAAGTTTTACCGAAAAGCCTCAAATTCCATATTCCCTGAGATCCCTAAAATATCTAATAAATAAAGAGTAATAAAAAAATAAATATACACTCCTGCCCAAAACTATACGACACCTAGAAAATTTTAGTTTCGACCCTCGTAGGAGAAGGAGAAAGCATAATGAAATAAAATAAAGTATGCATAATAATAGAAGAAAGAGTTCCGCACAAAAACTGATATTCTGATCTCTGATTGCATCTCGCGTTTTCAAGTAACTGTAAAAAATGCAGAAAAGTTATATTTTGAGCTTGCCTGCAAGTGTATCAGAACTATACGACATATTTGAATTATAGCGGCTAGAGAGAAAGGTTTGGCGTCAATTATTTTTTTTTCTTTTTCTTTTAAAAATTTAATGCGTTTATAACAAAATGCAGCGAAAAAGCTTGATAGGCTATGAGGAAAAGGGGACAATAAGAGCTTACAATGAATCTGGCTATTATGCAAGCCAAATATCGGAACAATTGGGTCGTAAACGCTGTGATATCACCAAATTTTGAAACGATTCCGATAAATATGGTGTTAAGCATAACTCAGGAAAAGAACCCAAGCTGTCTGTCCGCGATAAACATCGCTCAATTCTCAGGGCGAGCAATTCATTTGAATCGTGGCCCACACTTGCTGCATGTTGCAGGCAGCCTGTGGTACGGATGACTGTTTGGCGGACGCTGTTATCATCTGAAAAAATTGTCAGAGGAGATTTAAAAAAGGTCACGTTCTTAAAACCCCACCACAAAAAATACCGTCTTCAGTATGGGGAAAATAGCTTGGATGAGAAACTGGCACTCGGTATAAAATTTTAACTTTATTTTGTTTATAAAGCTTTGTTGAATATTTTTCATTTAGATAATTTTTTCTGATGAGAAAAAACTAATCTTGATGGTCCAGATTGGTTTTGGCACTATTGGCGAGATCTGCCTAAGAAACCACTTATGTTTTGCAAACCCAGTTTCGGAGGTGAGCAAGCAATGGTTTGGGGAGCATTTCATAAGTCTGAAACGCTTGATCTGTGCTTCACAAGCTCAAAGATGAACAGTGGTTATTGTAAAAAGTTATTGGAGAATTGACTTTTGCCACTTTTGGAAAGAAATGGAGAAACAGAATTTATTTACATGCAAAATAGTGCATCCATCCACAAGATCAGAGAGACCCTGCGCTTTTTAATGAGCACTCAGTCAATGTGTTGGATTTGTCAGCTTGCTCCCCTGACTTAAACCCAATCAAAAACATTTGAGGTATCTTATCCAGACGAATTTATGCCAACAATAAAAAATTTGAGAACGTTGGAAGTCTCAAAAGCGAAATTTTGAGGCAAGTCTTTTTTAGACCAAAATATTAAAAAAAAACTTAGTTTATTCAATGCCTAAGAGACTTTTTGAGGTAGATAAAGCTTATGGCGGCTTTGTTAACTAATAACTATTAATAATATACCAAAATAAACATTAAATAATAAGTAGTTTCAAAAAAATTCAAATATGTCGTATAGTTTTGATACACTTGCAGGCAAGCTCAAAATATAACTTTTCTGCATTTTTTACAGTTACTTGAAAACGCGAGATGCAATCAGAGATCAGAATATCAGTTTTTGTGCGGAACTCTTTCTTCTATTATTATGCATACTTTATTTTATTTCATTATGCTTTCTCCTTCTCCTACGAGGGTCGAAACTAAAATTTTCTAGGTGTCGTATAGTTTTGGGCAGGAGTGTATAAAGCTCGATCTGTTCGGACCCTACCAGCAAATTATCCATTCTTGCTGTACACATACGTAGATAAGCTTCGTCACTAGTGTCCGCCGTGATAACTCGACCTGATCGGTTGAATGTAGAAAATTCCCCATTTGACTAGAAAATATCGCTCGTCGCCTTTCTATCTATTGAGAAATTGATAAAAATATTATATGTTCGTAGACATAGAGAAACACACAATCTGTAGACCTATAATGTATGTTCGAAATGTACAGTACAACATTTAGTAATTAGTTCATGGATTAGTTGTCACACCAGTGTGGCATCTATCCATACACATACATACATATGTACACATATGGCAGACTTTGTCTCATAGTCTTTGCGTTGCCTTATGGGGATTATGTTGTTGTTGTTGCTGTTCCTGTTGTCGTTGTTGTCGTGTGGCGCTTAAGCAGTGAGTGAATCGAAATTTGCATATGTATTGCCATTGCTATTGCCATAGCATTTGCATTTATGCATGTAGCCAGCCCGGCGACCCATCAACCCACCAACCCATCAACTTACCGAACCGACTCTGAAGTCAGAGCCGTAGTCAGTGTGGTGCAACCGCGCATTTGCACATTTTACGGTCATGTTTATGGGCACCAGTTAATCGATTATGCATGGGCTGAGTGAACAATGCCGGAAATGTGCAAATGCTCAAATGCTGCGCATCCGCTGCCGCCAGCTTTCAGCTGCATTTAGTGCACTGAGCTGACGACACCCCTCCTCCCACTTCATATCATCCCAGACACCCCCTTCTCCCGCCATTCAACACCACCTCACACCCCTGGAAAGTGGGGCAAGCAATGCCAATCTGGGGATAGGTAGATGCAGGTTATGACGGCTGTTTTTCATTTGGCATCCTGGCTTTGATTTACCGCCATGTTGTCCACGTTGCCACAACAAGGTGCGAATAGCGGAAATCATTAGTGCCACTCCCTCCGCCCAGCTACTCATATATAACTATCTGTTAATTTGTTCATTGTTCTACCAACTGAAATTAAACGATTGAAATTTAAGTGAATAAATTATAATAAAATATATAAAAATATTAAAATATAATTTAATTGTAAGAGTAAGAGTAAGAGTAAGAGTAAGAGTAAGAGTAAGAGTAAGAGTAAGAGTAAGAGTAAGAGTAAGAGTAAGAGTAAGAGTAAGAGTAAGAGTAAGAGTAAGAGTAAGAGTAAGAGTAAGAGTAAGAGTAAGAGTAAGAGTAAGAGTAAGAGTAAGAGTAAGAGTAAGAGTAAGAGTAAGAGTAAGAGTAAGAGTAAGAGTAAGAGTAAGAGTAAGAGTAAGAGTAAGAGTAAGAGTAAGAGTAAGAGTAAGAGTAAGAGTAAGAGTAAGAGTAAGAGTAAGAGTAAGAGTAAGAGTAAGAGTAAGAGTAAGAGTAAGAGTAAGAGTAAGAGTAAGAGTAAGAGTAAGAGTAAGAGTAAGAGTAAGAGTTAGAGTAAGAGTAAGAGTAAGAGTAAGAGTAAGAGTAGCCTCTAAGGATCTCTCCTGGTAAGCTTATCTCCGGTCAACCTGCTATAAATATTTCATTATGACCATCAGTTCATATTCACTTTTGATTTCAATTTCGTTTCATTCATTTTTTTTGTGGGACAATAAAGACGACACAATGCTACAAACAAACATATGTACGTGTAATTTATGTTGAGTTTCGAATTCAGCTGTCGGAATGCGAAGAAAGAGTAGTTGGACAGGGGAAGGGAGGGGAGGGGAGAGTAGTGGGAGTTGCCTACACTGGAGACAGGAGAAAGAGAAAGGAGTCAACGTCGCCAGCGAGGCGACTTACATGGAAATTGTGAAGTCTGGCGCCTGTCGAGGCAGACACGACTACACAAGTCTATGCATGCTTATCCTTAAAGTTTGTCACAGTTAAATAACAATAAATGTCACACAAAACGCCATAAGCGCGCCCGCATACACACACACGCACACACACACATATATATACTCCAACACACACACATGGTGGCACACACTAACTGATAGCTGCCGACAACGACAAGGACATAAAAGGCAAAAGTTGCCTGTACGTCGCCAGGAGAGAGAGAGAGTCGCATAAAAGTTTTCTTTTCTTAAGCTGCCCCGTCTCGCATCTTGGTCTCTTGGTCTCTTGGTTCCTGGCTCTTGGCGCTCAAATGGAGCTTCGCTTGCTGCTCCTTTACCTTGGCAATGTTGTCGTTGATATTTTTTGGGCGTCTGTAAGCCTCTGAATGAGGCACGTCATAACTTTGCCATAAAACAGCTGACAACTCCAACGCAAGGATATAAAGATGCCATCATTCCGGGAGACCCATCCCCATCCCCACCCTCATTTCCCAGCTTTCATCCCCATGTGAATGTGTGTGTGCTGGTATAGTAGTTGTTTCAGTAGCTTAATGTGCTAAACAACTGCGTAGCTAAAGGACAAAGGAATTGAACTTGAGAAAATTTAAGCACTCCCATCCATTGGAGCAGGAGCAGCAGCGTCAGCAGGAATCAACCTGCTGCCCAGGAAATCTATTGTTTCTCTTTTGTTCTATTTTGTTTTTTTGTTGTCTATGTTTCAGCCTATCCTTAGTTACATAAGCCAACTCCTTTTTATTTTCTACACGAATTATTTATCTAGCTTGTTTGCTTTGTGCCTTACATAAATGTATTATACCCTATACCCATTAAGAACGCCTGTATTGGGTATAATCGAGTTGTCGAAATGTAAGATTGCAGAATTAAGTTTCGGCCTTTTACCAGTAAAGTGAGCCTAATAAACATATTTACATATCGGTTTTATAAAATCTATTTTCAGAGACCAGAAAAAGGAGATGCTAACGTATTTCAAACCTAGACACAGAGTTCCATTTCAGTTACACACTCTTCGCAGTGTTACTCATACTTTTTTTTACCTCTCATTCATATTTTACATTAAGCCTTCTGTGAAATTACGCTGGCAGAATGTGAGTTACTCTGTACTTATACTAATGGAGGCCGTTAGGGCTTTAGAGATTTTGATATTTAAGATTATTTTAAAAATTAAAAAAATTTTAATGTAGTTAAATTAAGTTAATTAAGATAAAGATTTTGATATTTTCTGCATTTGTTTCAAATTCAGACCAATACGAGTATTCTAAATTTTTTAGTAAAAATAGTATAATAATACTGATTTGGTTGCAAAATTAGTGGAAAGTGTTGCTACTTTTTGTCGTTCGTCCGATTGCAAATAGATAGATTTACAAAATTATCAAGATATTATCAGTAAATTTATTCTTAAAACTCTACAAGGCTTTAGCTAATTTATTAACTGACTTTTGATATAAAATTTGTAGTTTTGTTTTACAATTATTATATCTTACATGGCAACGGAATTATTATTTAATAGAATCGCACAGTTGCGCCGTCTTCTAATGGTAACAGGGTAAAAAACGTGTCGTAAGCCCATTATCGTAGTGTCATAAATTCCAATTTGAGGCAACAGGGCAATGTACGGAGGACGATAACAAGGAGGATACAATAGATTCTCATTAGATTTGTTGCAGGTGCGCAGAGACCTTAGTTTAGGCTTAGCGTGGAGCCCTCTAGGGAACGGGAAGTTTTGAACTAGACGGCAATCGAGTTGGTTAAGCTGATCCTTAACTAGAACTAAGTGTGCTCATAGTAACACACTTCTTCTCACTTGAATAAAAACAAGACTATAATGTGCTAGTTCTCGTTATTCCTTTTCTTTCCTTTCACTGACTAACAAAAAAAGAGCTTCATATAAAAATAGGAATTCTATTTTTAGTTTTTTTTTTTTCAAATCATAAATTAAAATCGGTACTGGGAAAATTTAATTCAAAATTATTAATTCGTCAAATAAATATTTCTTGCTTCGATGCAAGTGATTCATTGATTGGAGTGTGGAGTGTGACCCATCAACGAAAACAAGTGCCATGACTGGAAAACATAGCGGGTGGAGAAAGGACTCCCATTTGATGTTTTTCAAATAGTAATGGTCCACTAATGACTTGCGTGCTGTATTTTATTGCTGTGTATTGTCATGAAAAAAATTTTATATTTCCCTAGACTCCAGCCGTTTTTTTTTAGAAGTAGCAAGGTGATTTAAGAATTTTCTCGATTGTAATGGGGGCAACAAAAATCACAATACTAGACTACTAGATTATCAAAAAAAAAATGTTTTATAAATACAATAGATAGAAAGAAGAAATTTTTTGCAAAAATATAATTATATTAACAATATAATAATAATAATAATTAAAAAGGCATTACTTTCTTAATGTTTCATTCACACATTTATTTCACATATTCTTTAGTTTGATGTAGTTTAGTTACATTTTAACAATTTTAATATTTCATTTAACAAATTTATTTTATTTGCGCTTATTCAGAGCTATAAAAGTTCGATCATGAATATCACAAATAAAAATTAAGCATTAGAAAATTATAATCAAAAATCAAAATTTAAAATGAAAAAAACTTTTTATTTTGTATGCATGAAAAATCGAAATTAACCCTTATAAATGAAACGGTTAATAAACGGTTATTTCGGCTTAAAGAGTTTCGGCTTAAACGTTTCGGTCATATGAATTTTTTTTTTTTGGTTACGGTTTTA
Source organism: Drosophila subquinaria (assembly GCA_037043405.1). Lineage (NCBI taxonomy): Eukaryota > Metazoa > Arthropoda > Insecta > Diptera > Drosophilidae > Drosophila > Drosophila subquinaria. Next base: position 258,964 of record JBAMBL010000244.1, read on the forward strand.
GTTACGGCTTTAAATTTTAATCGGTTTTTACCGGTTAAAGGTTACGGTTACGGTTAAGGTTTTAATCCCTGTTAAAAAGCCATCATGTTCATCATGGCTGAATACCCTAATGATTAGTGTTGAATGTTTCTCCACCACAGCCTCTTTCGAATTCCGAACGTTTTCAAAAAGTTAAAACGAAACGAAAACGAACGTTTTACTATTTGCTGTTCCCAACTCCGATCGAAATGGGCTTGTTTTTATTTTTCGAACTCGGTTTCGAAAACGTTTCGAATATTAATTTTAAGTATTTCAGCAGATAGAAGGTAAATTAGACTAAAACTTCGTTGTTCGAATTTTGTTATTCAATTGAAGCCACTCAGCATCTTTCGATTGCGACACTTGGTATCGATAACAAAAATTAAAGTGGAATTCGGAACTGCTCGGTTTTGATTTTTATACAATATTTTATTGATGCTTTTAAAAATTTTTTTTTTTTAAATATATTAACTGTTTTAATTTGAAGTACTGATGTTAGTCGAATCTAAAAATGTTCAACATTATTACAATTTTTGGTTTATAATTTTAGGTATTAATTTTAATGCTTTAAATGACATTTACTTATAAATCCGGTGACTCTAGAGCACATGTTTTGAAAACGACAATTATTGTCGATTTTTGGAAATCGGGACAGCAATCAACACGTTTTGTGGCAAATCGACTCGTTTTCGGAATTCGGAACAGGCCTGAGTAAATATTCATAGATATACACAAATCATTTAATAGAGCTATTTAAGACATCGTGTAATTATGCTCAAAATTCTGTAGTTATTACTAGCACTAAGCAAACAATTCAATGTAGTACAATGTACAATACTAAGTAGTTTAAGAGCAGAGGTGCTTACAAAAAAAAGGAAAGAAAATATGTAAGTATACAAGAAGCAAGATTATGTAATATGTGCATACAAAAGTTTTCACTAATAGGCAATTTACACTGAGACCGGTAAGCAAAAAGCCTTAGCTTACGGCGAAAGTCGTTTACACTGGAAGGCCGGTAAAAAAAAACCGATATTTTGACGTCGAAGTGTCAAACTGAGAAATTTATTAATACACATTGTAAATTAAAGCAAATAACAATAAACTTACAAAATGTATCCAAAAGTAATTGCCGCAGTTACAATGATGTTTACGCGAGTGAACGAAACAAGGCGTAAACCACGCATTGGCGGCTTGCGGGGGATTCAAAGGGATGCTTAATTCGTTGAATCATGCATTAGAGGGGACGTCGAGATCAGCGCACGTAAGCTAAAAAGTGCATTTATACACAAGAACGTTAATTATCCACACTTTTATAGGAACGTAACGGCGTATTCTGGGACAAAGACGTGCCCAACATGTCCAATGGACAATAGATGGAGCGCGCCGCTTTCGATATGTTGGTGCAGGCACTATCAGAAATGGCCAAAAAGGACACCAACTTAAGAAATTGCATCCTATTACAAAAGCGAGTTGCAATCGCTGTATTTGTTCGAGGTTATTTGCTTTAGCAAACTATTTTTTTGTTCAAGAACTTCAATAAAACATTTTGAAAATTAACTTTTGTTTTTTAACTTTTTATTTGTGGACTAAGCGATTAAAAATGTGTACCATGCTGTCCATGACCTATCTGTAGCAGACCTATCTGCAGCATCGGCCAACTTCGCCATTGCCTCTGCTGCTGTGCAGCTTATTTCTTCCATCTTTTGCGCTTCCTTATGTTATCTTTTTCCTCTACATCAAATAGAAATTATTATTTTGATTTGAATTTTCAGTTTTTTTTTGGTGGCAAATCGATAAATTATAAATTTTTACCAAAGCTGCCACCTTTTTTTTTGTCAAAAATAGGTCGGTAATGACGCCGGTTTCAATACCGGCACGCCGTAGAGCCTTTATATTTGAACCTAACTGTCAAATTTTGTATGGTAAAGGCCTACTTACTGGCCTTATACCGGCATTTTTTCGTTACGGCCTCATACGGGTCTCAGTGTAAATTGCCT
>JBAMBL010000245.1:0-23668 GCA_037043405.1 Drosophila subquinaria
TTAGGTTTTTTCATTTTTATAATGAAGAATATTTATCACACTATAAATAGAAACTTTAAAACAATAGTGTTTTTTATTTGGTTCAAAGATATCGACTAAGGAAATTGAGTGTATGGAGTGTGCTATTCAAGTGAAACGGAGTGTATATAATCTTATAAAAAAACAAGTTTTATTCTTATAATTAGATTTATGGTCTTGAAAATATAAGAATTTATGGTCTTAAAAATAAGAACTTGGTCTTAATTAAATGTACATATTACTAGAACAAATAGGGTATTTTCAAGTCGTTAACTCTCTGCAGCAAGCCTGTTAAAAGTAATCCAATTTTTGCAAAAGGTTTCCATGTAAATACTGTTTTTACTTTACAGCAGGCAGCACGGATTATAACTCTAGAACTGTATTACGTGCAAATGTTAACTTAAGTAAATTTCGATTTCAGGATAGCTCATAGTTCAGATTCTTGTTGTTGTTGTTGTTGTTGCTGTTGTTGCTGTGCCCAAGAAGGCCGTTGAAAGCGGCGCGCCACCTGCGATTGCAACGAAGATTCCTTGAGGGCCATTTTAAAACAATGTTTCGGTCGCTACTCGTGTAACTGCCCCCAAGGGTTGGGGGTTGGGGGTTGGGCTGGGGATAGGGGTTGAATGAGGGTGCAAGCATTAAAACTGGGTGTGTATGCGTTTGGCCTACATTCTAGCGAGCCAACATGATGAATGTGCATGTGTATGTGTGTGCTTGTGTGTGGGAGTAAAGCTTATACAACAAAATCAATGGCCAACGTTGCAAATCGCTCGTAGTCCAAGCCGATGCTCGTGTACTTTCTCTCTCTCTCTCTCTCTCTCTCTCTCTCTCTCTCTCTCTCTGTGCGCCTCTGTTTCTGTCTCTCGCTCAGCTTTCAGTTGCATTCGCTTCGTTGTCCTAGTGACCTAGTTGCAGATTATTAACCTCCAGCCAACAACAACCGAGCGAGCAGCGACGAGCGATTGCCGAATCGAAATATAAAACAAGTAAGAGTGCTGCCTTAAATTGCATACACGACTATCAGATACCCTGTGATGAGAGCCGATCCCTAAGATAGCTTAAAAGCTACAGCATCGCCTAACAGAGAATTAACAGCGTTTTAGCAGAATATGTGCAATTCACATATGTATCTGTGTATTAGTGCATGCTCGACTCAAAAGGTCAATTAACTTACACGGTTTTAGAGTCAGTGTTTAAGTGTGCATCCCACTGCACCACGAAGCGAGTGTCAAGCGAGAGTATCGTAAAACTATCGTATTCGAGCTCGAAGTTGAAACAAGAGGCGAAAGTATCGTCGAATTATCGCATTCGAGCTTGAATATGATAAATGAATAGGGAGAAAAATGATAGTAGCGAAAAGTGAGTTGCAAACGATATCAAAAAGGATCGCAAAAACTATCGAAGAAGGCTCGCAAACGAATCTTCTGCGATCTATCGAGAACGAAACTTTCTCTGCCACAAACTGAGCGACGGGTGATTACTTTGCGGATCGTTTGCGAGTGCTTTCGCGATAGTTTTGCACGTTGATGTTTCGCATAAGTATCGTTAGCGATATTTTTTACGAGCTTTTGGTTCAGTGGGATATTACAGTTAGTCAGGTCAAGTTTTTTGCCAAAATTAAAACAAATTAGCATATTTTATTTCTTTACCTCCACTTAATATTTTTATTACTTGATTATAGCTTCTAATGGTTACCAAATTATGTCGATTTTCAAGAGTATATTTTGAATTAAAACTTCGTCTACCTGTTACATGCAGCAGCTTCCCACCCGTTGGGTATACAAAATGTTAAGTCTTTTTTACAGGGTATAAAAAAAGCAATAAAGCAGCGCATGGCGCTTGCAAGCGAAGGTGCAGGACTCAACGAGCAGCGAAAGTTGGCCAAGCAAAGCACAAAGAAGCAACAACAACAACAAAAGTTACCTACGCTGCGCTGCGCTGTCCTTCGGTGTCCTTCGCGACGCCTCCTGCGAAGGTTGCGCCTGGGCATGGTCACGCGAACCGAGCATTAGGAATGAAGATGCAACTGCAACGCCATCGCCAACAGCAACGGCAACGGCAACTGTAATGCAATTTTCACCACGATGTTTGGCCATGATTTCATTGCCGGCCAATTGATTGATTTTGTTTTCATTTCGTATGTGAATTTGAAAATAATTTTTGGCTTATTTGGGCTAAAAATCAGGCGTGCATTTGCATTTCCACGTGCAGTCAAGAAAAACGCTGACCGCTGACTCATAGCTAGATGGACGGACAGATGTGGGCGTGGGCGAGGGCGTGGGCGTGGGCGTGGGCGGTCTGCTCGCTCTTGACACATAAAGCAGTGACAGGCCGCAAGACGTGCCGACGTGATGCCCGCTGCCTTTGCCATTGCCTTTGACTTTGCATTTGCATTTGCATTCGCCTGTTTATTGGGAATGCCAACGGCGCGTGCCAGCTGCTGTTAAAGCAACAACACAACAGCCAACGGACCGCAACCAGCCGCTTTTTGACGCTGACACTGACGCTGACGCTAACGCCGACGCAGCATTTTTCACTCCAAAAATTTGTGTATGCAAATGAAACATGAACAACAGAGAGCGACGACAGCTGGCGCGGAGTAAACAGGCATTTTATGAATGAAATTATATGCGAAAATAGCAAAAAGAGCAGCAGCGATTTAAGGTTGAGGATCGCAGGGCGGCGAAGGCATGCGAGCAAAAGCACGAAGGCTAAACCGAGCAAACGAACGAACAGCAGCCGATGACGATGCCGATGACGATGCAGGAGCCAAAGGCATCGCTAGCAGCAGCAGCAGCAGCAGCAGAAAGGCTCTGCTTCTGGTTGAAGCTTTTTGCGTTTGGGGCGTCATTTCGCTTGCACTCGCTCGACGCGTCGGTTGGCAGCGTTTTTATGCAAAGCAGTGACTCTCTCTGCAACTGTAAGCTTTAAAATTTCAACTTTCAACTGTAAACACTTTAAGAGAGCGACGCGTCACAATAACAATAATAAAAGAAGCAGCAGCAGCAGCAACGACAACAAGGAGAAGAGCAACAACTACAAGAAACATTGCATTTATGTACCATATATAATAACAAAGCAACAACAAAAACAACAAAAACTACATTTAGACTAACAGTGCACTGCCAGAAGCAACAACAAAGCTGAACATATCAAAACGAAAGTGCTAACAAGTCAACAAAAAGGAGCACAATCAAAATAAAAACCCTATTGAATTGAATCGAATTGAATTGAAATCAAAATCGAGCATCGAATATTTGAGAATCAAACAAAAAAAGTAAAAAGCAAACAAAAAGTTGTAAAAATATATAAAAACCGTTAACAACAATAAGAATAACATAAATAACAAAAATCAGAATAAGATACATAAATAAATACAAATACAAATACATACACAAATACAAATAAAAAGGCGAAAATGAATTCCAAAGTCAATTCGCTTGAGGAGAAAGTGAAACTGCCGCCCACGGAGACAATAAGCCGTTGCTATCAGCCGCAGCAGAGCAATCGTAAGGTCATCCGCATCCTAACGGTGGCCGTCTATGTGCTCTGCGTCTCACTGGCGGCCATCATGCTGTCCCTATATTACATATTCATATGGGATCCAACCATCCGACCCTTTGTCACCAAGGCCAATCAGTGCGGTAAGTTTAGAACAACAACGACAACAACAACAACAGAAACTAAACGTCACTCTCGCGCATCGTCGCCTGGGTTAAAAGTCGCTTGGGTCTGTTGGCCCCGTAACTTTTACTACATTCATTCCGTAACTTCCGCAACTAACGCAATGGCTCCTACAATCCAATCAAACGGATTGTGAAGGGGGTGGAGGAGGAGGAGGAGGAGGAGGAGGCAGTGCGGCTTTTGTGCCATTTGTGGTCGAATGTGGTCAACTGCTGTTGGCCCATTAGGAAGCGGACTCGAACTGGGACATGTCGACTAGCATGAACTAGGCTACTGTTAAATTGCAACTCTCCCCTTCCTTCCTTCCTTACGCCCATCACTCCCTCAATGGGGCTACCAACAATAACGGTAACGGCTCGGAACGTTTCGGCTCGGGGTGGTTCAGGGTGCTGCCGTTGGGTGGCACTGTTCAGACCGGAAAGGGCGTCCGAGTATTTTTCCTTTCCTCTTTTTTTGTTTTGGTGATTTTGTTGCTGTTGTCGTTTTTCAGTTTTGTAAATCAACTCGAAATTAGGTCAATGGGCTATCTCATGCACACACAAATGCACGCGTACGTGTGTGTGTATATGTGCATGTGTGTGTGCGGGTGTCTGAGTGTGTGTCTGTGAGTTTGTGTGTGTGTGTGTGTAATCTGCTTGCATGGCATTTGCGGTTCAATAAACGCATTGTCACCAACCATGAAATTGGTTCATCAACAGAAGCATACCGAATATTCGAATCTGCTTAAATGGAGTACACATATTTACATATAAATCATAAATATTAAATATTTAACATTAAATGTGTAGATACATAAATACTTACGTATTGTTGAGGTTCGGATTCTCAATAGGTGGAGAACTATTGTTGCAATAAATTTAATGAATTTATCATTATGATGAAAATCATATCATTACAAACTATTAAAAAAATTTTTTTTTTAAATTTGTAATTGATTTAAAAAATCAAAGTACAACGAAAAATTATTATTTTAAATTTAAATAAGAAGTTTATAAACCGGTTCGCGCACCGAATTAAAGGCTTGCTCTTTTATTCAAACCACCGAACAGAATCTTTTTCAATATGGGCATTTCCAAACTCGCGCACGGGACATTCGTACACATTCAAAGTAAAAAAACGGTAAAAAGGAAACGGTTTTTTTTTCTGATGAAGGGCTTAACATATAGCATTTGATTAACTCTTTCATTGGTGCAAAGATTGATTTTGGGTAATTTTTCATTTTGAAGATAATAGAAAAATTTAAGTGATTCGCACGGGACACGAAATGGAAGTGACTTGTGAGGTCAACCAATTCAAACGCCAATTTCAGCGAATCCAGAAGCAATATTTTAATGCAACTAATTTTAAACTTTTGAGCTAAATCAACGATTTGATACTAACAAACAGACAAACAAACAAAAATTTCAAAATTAATTATCTTTTGAACCAGTGATCGGATTTTAATGATCAAGGTGTCATTCGACGCGTTTTTTTGATTAGAATAGTAAAAAATTAAAAAGGTTCCAACGGCCCCATTTGCTCCAATCATTTAAATACAGTGAAAAAACTATTATTTTAAATTTAAATAAGGCTAGAACCAAAACCTTAGGCTGAGAGAGTTTATAAACCGGTTCGCGCACCGAACAAAAAGTTTTGCTCTTTTATTCGAACCACCGAACAGAATCTTTTACAATATGTTGGTTATTTGCAGTTAGTTAGTTGTGAAGAAAATAATTAGTTGCCAGATTTAAGAAAAATTATCTGGATTTCTAGTGCTCGAACTTTTGGTTCTAAGATTTAGATGCGTATGACGTTAATTAGACAAAAATTATGTTTGGAAATCGGAGCTAAGTTATAAAAGCTTTAAGTTGGTACGATTTTCAACCTAGCAGCTTTACAAGTCAAAATTTAAATTCATTTTGGCAATCATCTTACAAAACAATGAACGGTCTTATCAAAATCGCATTCTGGCGGAGAAAAATAAATTTAACGAAACTATTAAAATTTGAATGTAGGTTGAATTTACAGCCGAACCGTGATCAAAATGACAATCCGCTTGAAAACTTTATCAGTTTTGTCACACTTTTGACCTTCGAGTAGGAACTTTACAAGTTAACATTTTTGTTTATTTTTTTACAAAAAAATCATTTTACGTTAACATATTTTGAATTGACAATTTCTTTATTGAAAAACTTAATGGAACCTTTTTACTTTTTAATATACACGATATAGGAAAATAGTTTTTTTTTAAATTCTTGCGATAAATAAAATATTTTATGGTGTTATTTTGTTTTTTTTTTTTTTTAATTTAGCTGACACCTCGTGTTATTAATGATTTTAAAATTATCCCAGACAAAATCTAATCGGAATTTCTTAAATTTATTTACATGATATTGGATGATGGAAAATAGACAAAATTGTGATACCCGAAAAAATAGCCATACGCCTACTAAACTCATCGGAAGTCACCGCGGAGCAGTTCTACAAGCACATCCTCGATCAGTACCGCATCCTGAGCCACTTACAACAGCAGCGACAGCAGTTCCTGCAGAAGCAACATTTACAGCTGCAGCAACTGGAGGCGAGCAATCGTTTCCAGGAGGTATTCGCCACGGCCACCATTATACAGGCGCATCCGCATCCCCATTCGCGGGATCCGCTCAAGAAATCACCTGGCCCGTCGTCCAACAACAACAACAACAGCAACAACAACAATAGCGACTCGGAGGCCTTTCGTCTGGAATCAGCACTGGCGCCATCCAACGTAATGGACGTGGCCTCCTCCGGTGCATCGACCCATCACATGCCCATAGTGCTAGATACATCGCCACCAGCGGACATGAGCGGCATGACGCACCTGAAGCGCAAGAGTCACCGTGGCCACTACAAACACCATCGAGCGCGATCCGGCTCTGGCCAAAAGAAGCTGGCCAACTCGGCAAGCTCCGGGCTGAGCACCACACCGTCGTCGTCGTCGGCATTTGCCCTGGGGGATCAGCCAACGGCAGCGGCACCACACGGCTACATGGACACGCCACTCAATCCGGCGGCTGGCACCATCTTGCAACAGCCGTTGCAGCTGTACACCTCGATGCCCATACCGCTCATACTGAGTCCCAGCAACAGCGAGAAGCGTCCGGCTCATCATAGCCACAGCCATGTGCATGGCGAGAGGCGTAACGGAGGCGGTGGTGGTGGTGGTGGTGCGCAAGCGCGTCGACGCACCACCACCGCCACCGTGTCCGGCTACGATGCGCGGACATATCTCAATCCGTTCCTCACAGGCGAACTAATCTTCGAGAAGTAAACACACTCGCCGTTTTTTTTTTTTTTTTTACAAAATTTACGTTAAATAGTTGGCCAAAGATTTGTACGTACAGTAGGTACACAGTTACTTTAGGCATCTGGCAATCCAGAACCAGATGAGGGAATTCGGATACGGAATTCAGACTCGGACTCTGTCATATCACACAGACATAGCGACAAACATATACAGTACTTAAAACTATCCAAAACTATCAACACTTGCACGATACGGCGGAAGCATTAGATGTCAGATATATCAGATATCATTTCAGATACAAACATACATACACTATATCTGTGATGGGCACGGAATCTGAATTCGGGAGCACAACTACAACAACATCAACAGCAAGTCTTTTGGGCGACTTCACGGCGCCGAATAGGCAGAAAAATAGTTGGGAGCAGTCGCTGCTCCCGGAGCCACTGCGTGCCCACCGCTGCACTATATGTGTGTATCAAAGATAGTTCTAAATGAAGAATTCCACAGGCTGAATGAATATTTCATTAAATGAATCGAAATCGAAGTGGAATTATCCAATAAGCTATCGGTAGTTTGATCTACCCGAAGCGATACAATCTCCACATAAGGTATCATTGAAGAATCTTCAGCTCTGATATGCACCCAGTACAATATTCAAAATCGCGGTGCAATGCTAACATACTACAACACCTTTAATACAAGTGTTACCTATATACATGTCTGTATATCAGATACATTATATAGAGGGGCTTTACATTCAATACATAGATACATATACTTATAGACCTACAAATAAGACAAACATCACATACATATACACATAATGGGCAGAAGCACGGCGAGCGCATAACTATAATAATAATAATAACAATAATTACCACTGCATACGATAGTTAAACGATAGCTAGGTACTTGCATACATTTGTACCTTTACGGGACCCACTCCAATAAATAGAGCGTCACTCACAGCGGCAAGCAACAACACCCCACCTAGGACACTGCTTTAAGGCAGCTAGCGAATGCTACACCAACTACAATAAATAATAATAATAGTAATAATAGTTAGCTAACTTTAGTATACAATATATATCCAATACAATACAGAAAACACAATAATTGCAGCCATAAAAAATCACACTAGCTCACAGCATCAGCATGAAAAACATTATGAGAGCGGGTTCGGCTTGAAAACTGCATGACATACATACATATATGTACACGAATATACATATATACGAGTATATATTATTGTTAGATTTATCAGATCGAGTATACATATGTATCAGTTAAATGGTATTTTGTACATACATAAGCGAAGTGCACGGCACTCGACAACTATATAGAAATTATAAATATACATATACACGTATTCGATACATATTTGTTGGTTTTTTTAAATATTTGAATACAACATATAAATAAAAATGTGATTAAAACAATATTAATATACGATCTTCAACGAATCGCAATTCAGTTAAATTCGAATAGATTCTAAAAGTGTTCAAACAATTTTTTATATAGAAATTTTTGTGAATAGCATGATCAATCATCAGATCAGATCAAGTTGAAATGTTTACGATATATTGTGTTAGGCTCTTATTATTGTAGATTTTTAGATGTTGGATCTTATTTTGTAGAACATTTTGTGAATAGCACGTAATATGTATCTGTGTCTGAATATTATATCAAAGATCACGGATTAATTCCGAAATAAATTTAGTAACTTCTGGTAAAACTAGACTCGATCTTTTTGGTTTTTGAAATTGAATTTGATTTGGATCACGGTTCCTGTATAACTACCTGTTAGAAATTGTTTCAAAATTCATCAAATTTAGAAACGTTTTCGAAATCTGGTTTAATCTTAGCAAATTTTCAGATTATTTAATTGTTTATTGGTTAAAATCTCTTAAAAGTCGGTATTTATGGCGTGACGCGACGCACACATCTGAAATGTACTTCAATAATTATTTTTTTGATGCATAAAGAAAGTACTTGAAAATTCCGCGATTCTTCGCAATTTTTTGTTTAATTTCCATCATTTTTTTGGCATGACAATTGCAAACACATTTCTGCATGCTCAGCGAAATTCGCGTTTAAAGTGAACTTGATCGTATAAATTTACTAGATATATATACATATACATACATTTATAGGAATATATACCCAACATTCAATGCATACTGCTGCGGCACATCACTCATAGCATAAAGGAACTGCAACCGCATGAAAGAACGAGAAATGAAACACATACTCGAACATATATCTCAAATACACTCCACACATTTTACACTTGACAATTGTATTAACGAAATATAATGGCAGATATATCCATATGTACCACTAAACTATGTATATGGCTATATGACAAAGAATTGAATCCTGTATCTGTATCTGATGGACATATGCATACATATAACATATACATACATGAAATCCGTGTACTTAGAAATTAATAAACTGAACTCATTTCGGCAATAATAAAGCGTAGACAAAGTAAACAAATATAAATCTATCGAACTTTTGTTTTTATTTTATGGGGCTACAAATATTTTTTAAAGAGGTTGATGGATTTATTATCGAATCATCAACAAGTGTGACTGAAAATAAATATCAAATTATATTCCGGACTCAACGAAGATTGTACTGATCAGGAAATTAGTCAAAATCTATAGCGTTCAGTACAATATCAGTTTACTATATAATGATGACAGACAAAATTAAGATAAAAAAAATACGAAAAATTCCAAATAGTATCCAAATTATCTTTGATCTGCACGCCTTGTTCACACTGATCAAGAGCTGTATCTTAACTTTATTGAGTCGCATATAACACAAATGAAAATCACTTTATGATGCCCTTTTTTAGACATTTTTATAGCTGTTTGTATCACCCACACATAATATGGTACACACAAAATCAGCGAATTCAGATACTAAAGATAAGTCGGCTTAATTGCTCCTTTATAACACATTATGGCTCAGTTATCAGTTGTAATATAACTAACATGAACCATAGGTTTTTCAGTTTAGCTTCGACTTTCACTTTTCTTTCAGTTTATACACGCTAACAAAGTATTCTAATTAAGGTGAATATTTATGAATATAAATTCATCATCCAACAATCGAGATCTATCGGTTATATACGAATTAACTCACCGAACTCGCGCTCGCAGTCGATCACATAGCCGGGATTATCCATTTAACTGTAGTTCAAAAACTTTGATCCAAAAAAAAAAAATATTATAACTTAAAAACGAGTTAACACGCACTACAATTAGCTCAGAGATCGGATCAGATCGTATAGTCTGCCAGGTTAGCACCTACTAACTATGGTACGACAGATACTGGAGATACTGATGCGTCTGCTGGCAGTGCCGAAATCCAACTGGCCGAGCTGGAACTAAATTCGGCCTCTTTTACCCAAATTTATCTTTAAGTTATGCTTTACATTCTGCTATCATTAGAAAGACTGATTAAAATTGGGTTCTGTAAGACCCGAGATGTGCAATATATTTGTATGTAGTCATGGATACAAATATAACTTAAGTGCTGAAACCCGAAAAACAGTTGACAAAACATGCTAGAGTCGAGACTTCCCGACTTGTGAATACCCAGCACTTTTCTCTTTTTACTAACATAACGTTTACTAGTTATGTTGCTAAACAATTTGGGCGGCAGTCCAAGCTAGTGACGAAAGCAACACGAACGATTGTGAAATTATCCCAAGCATTATTTGAAAGGTATTTACATAGTATATCGAGTCGTCTTTTAATCATTGTTTTCAAATTCTGCAATCACGATTAATTAACATTCGATATCCCTTGTCGAATATTTTAATCAAACACAGTTAGGACTGAAAAGATTTCAATTTTGACGAACAAAAATTAAGAAAGCGAAGAGTAGACGCGGTTTAAAATATCTTTAGGTCTATCCAATTGGTTTATGAGATCAAACTTATATCAGAAATTAATGCTCTCACTGAACACAAAGCAACTTTCAACAATATTGGTTTTAGATCCCTCCAGAGTCCCTTAGAGTTTTAATCAGGGACTGAAAATAACTGTTATTGATCAAAATTTAAACTCAAAAAAACACATATAAGGATTAATGCGATTTTTGTTTAAAATACATCAAATTGTTTGTAAAAACAGTATCTCTGCAAACAGCCAATAAACTTATATTTGAGATTGAAAAAAATAAAAGTCTCGTGACTTATGTATATTTGTGAGGAAAAAAATAAAAGATTCAAATAACTATTATTTTTGAATTGAAAACATATAGGTCTTTAAAGACTTTTATAATTTGAAATTGTTTATAGAAGTCTTTTTAGAATATCTTTGTTAATACTCAAGATAAACATTCCAAATTTTCAACATATGTAAATTTGGTTATCAGGAAGATGATTAAATCAAATTTAATCATTATTTTTGGCTTATATAATAAAAATCAATATTAATAATTATTTATAATTGTTATTTTTTAAATCAAAAATTATTATTAAGTATGATTTATAAAGTAAAAGTCTTTAAGTAATTATTAAAAGTAATTTGTTTTATATTCCTCATAGCAGTTTTGGTCCCTGTTTTTAATCAACAGTAACATAAAATAAAAAAAAACCTGTTATTGATTGTATTATGCTATAAAACCTTAAAACAAGGAAATGATTTTCAAACAAAAATTATTTATTCTCCTGATATCAAGCAAACTTTGACCAACATTTCTTAAAATACCTGCAACGATACTATAATGATTTAAATACAAATTTAATATATGTTTTACAAAAGTGAAGAGTTTACTATTTTTTTTATACCTTTGTCTTCTACAAATAGGCAATGATAACATACCTATGTTTTGTACATAAGAGCCCATTCGAGGGTACAGGGTATTAAAATGCGATATCTAGCAACTATCAGCATGGGTTAACTGACTGTAAAACATTAATAACCGCTTAGGTAAACTTAAGAACAGAAACTCTATAAAATATGTATAAAATATTATGCAAGTCAGCGCCAGTGGGTTAAAGTACTCTCACTTTTTCTGGTGGTTGTTGTGGTTGTTGATGGTGGTGTCAGTTGTCAGCAGCCAGTTGTCAGTTTGTCTTCAAAGATGCCAAATTAAATAAATAAATGCTTTTATACACTACGCATATATAGTACATATACATAAGTACTACGGATTAAGTACTTTAGTTTCTATGTACTTAGATCTTAGAATCGCGTTAAAAACTTTAGCAACTGCTCGGGCTGTTTTCAAGGACAGACAGCTCATGATTTTACAACATCTGCATTCACTTTCTATTCAAGGTATAAAGGATTAAACTTGACATTCGCGATGTGAGTTTATTGTCATATCAGATATTTAAAGTTCAATCTTTAAGATGGTGATAATATTTCGTTATACTTTTTATTTGTAGTATTATAATGGCACAGATCAGATCTCTGGAACTTATCGAAATCGAGAAATAATTTAGAGACAATCTGGGGTGCCACAGAAATCTATTTCACCTGAAAACTGACGTAAATTTCATACAAATTTACGTCAAATTCAAGTGAAAGAGATTTCTGTGGCACCCCAGAATATATATTGTGAAGTTGGTACACATACAAACATACATACATACATTTATTCTCCAGGGAGAATGGATTGTAAGAAACCCTCTTCTGGCATTTAATAACAATCGGGATTATGATATACGATTATAAGTATGTTAATTGATATTTATCTGTTTGAATAATCAGCGTAAGTATAGATGTCTTTGTTGTTAAAATTTATATACACACACATATGTATGTTTTAAACGCTTTCTCTCTTTCTTTCCCGCACTGTCTCTTTCTCTTTCTGTCTATTTTCTCTATTTCACTCTACTCGTGTTTCTGCATCTGCCACACCTTTCTTATGTATGAACAGTCATTTGCACATTCAACCCAGCAATCTATTTATCTATTACGGAGTAGCTTACGGCTTATGAAGATTTATGTATATGTTTTAGCAAAAGCCATGTAGTTAGATAGTTAAGACCTGGCTGATAAATATTTACAAAAAGAAAGAAGCTTGAATAAGTAAAAGAGTTAAGCTAAACAGAATGATTCGACTTAAGAATAACATCTTATTTACAGATATACATACATATATAAAAATACTCATACAGATATAGTAGATACAGATACATTTGTATCTTTCTTTTAATGGTAAAGGTTACTTTAACGCCAACGTCAACGTCAACGTCAGTTGAAAGAAGTCTTACATCTATGTAGGTAAGTGTTACTTATCTTAAATAGTACATAAGCATTTGCTGATAAACCGAAAACAAAGTCATTCGATATACATACTCATACCTGACCGAAACCTAGTCAAAAACGACTCGCATTGTTTTCTATACAAATCAAGGTCTAGGCTACAAAAAATCCTTTTCATGGTGATATTTATAATCGTAGTCAATTACTGCAAGTGCATCAAGTAAAGGACAATTCCAAGTAAATGGTCTTTCTTTGCCTAACTTAAACTAAAGTAAAAAAAAAGGAAAAAGAACTAGTAGGAAAGGCAGTAAGAAAGCAAATTATGGTAAATTATACAATTGACAATAACGCAATTACAGGATCTGTGCTCTCCTCTTCTCCCTTTGGCCCTGCACAGTTTTAATTTGATTCTAAAATAACTTGAATAAATAATTTGGAACTGTCCTAGGAATTGCATTAAAATCGGCAAATAAACTGAACCCTTGTACTTTTTAAGTTCAAGGTATGCAATAAAAAAAAAGAAGTCATAATTAAAGGAATATTGCAGTAAACATTAAATATGTTTTTTTTTTCACAAGGGAATGGAAGAAATGATGTAGAGCTACGTTGCAAACACACATCGAATACACTTCAAAGTATGTAAATTCGCCAAGACTGGGCAAAACACCGAGACACCTAGACACCGAGAATTCCGATCTTGGACGAGCAATTAAATGCATTGCATGCCAATCAGGATATTCAAACGAATTACGCATATAAATCTATATATTTATACATGTGTATATAAATATCTTAGTTTGCATGCTATGGTTATGGTTACGGATAATCAGGTTATCAATTTATCAGGTTATTGGGCTATCGAATTACGGATTAAAACTGAAATGGCGGCGCATCGCGACAGGTGTGCGCGTCCATTGGCGTTATGACCACGTGCAGGGAAAGCGTATTGCGCTGATTGCCAGTCAAATGGGGGCTCAACGATGGTGACGAATGCTCCAGCTCCTCGTACGGTAACAAGTTATCCAAATTGATGACTCGCGACTCATCGGAAAAGTATTCCGTTCGCTCCACCACGGTCCTTATATGCGGAATCGTATTCTGGATGCCAACGATGAGCACGGCAATCTGTCGAGAAATCGGTATTAATGCATTTGCATGTGGAATTCAAATTTGATTTGATTTCATGGATTACGCACCTTGAAACGTTTCTCCTCAATTTTCTGATGCTTGCATGTGACTCGGAGTCGCACGGTGTTGAGTGAGCAACCGGGCACATCCTCGCCACAAACCATTTTGGCCTTATTGTACTTGACTCCGCGCGGAAAGAATTCGATTTCCCAGGTCATGCAAGGATCTAAACAACGAATATCATAAGATGATTGAAAGATATGTCGTGTCCTAGATAGAACTCACCGTCCTCAGTCTCGGCGATATGACGTTGCGAAAAGAAGCAGGTTACATAGTTCTTATAGTCCTCAATCTCATCAAAGTTGGGCACATCGATGCCCACGCTCCACGTGTCGTTCCAGTAGAGTCTTGGCGTGAATTGCAGCTCCCCACACTCCGAGCTGCGAATCTCACGCACGCGATCTTCCTGTCCGGACTGGTAGCTCAAGCCAATGGCCGTGCGCTCCACGAGAAACTCCTTGTGGTACTCAACCAGGGGCACGAACAATAGATGGGCCAGCTCACGCGGCGTCATCATCCCGAAGCGTATGTGCATGACAGTCTGCTCGATGATTTCCATAAAGCTGCTGACCTTCTTTTCAGCACTCATGCCGGGCGTGGCCTCGATCAGCTCGCGCCTGTGGAGCAGCCACGTCTGCAATATGGTAAACAGTTTGTACTCACTGGTGATAACAAGATCATTTTGCTGTAGCAGCAACTGCAGTATGGCCGGATCCATATCCACAAAATCCTTTGACTCGGCCACCATTCCCAGGTTCCATTTGAGAAAACGCTTCAGCGTCTCGGTGAGATCATTGTGCGTGGGCGTAAACGACAGCGTATACTGTAGCCAAGAGACAAGGTATCCACTGGTCGCCGCCTTGGCCACATGCTTGGTCATATAGCCCACGCACAGTTCGATGAGATCACGCACGTTGTATTTGTCGGACAACGCCAGCATCGGCATCACCGTCTGCAGTGTGACCTCGATGTGGCCCACATACAAGTATTTGATGAACTGCGGAAACACCGCCGAGCAGCAGGCCTCCTCGTGGAGCTCAATGACGTGCTTGCTGCTCTCGTTCCACTGCGGATTCATGAGCATTACATGGAATACATCGCTGCTCGCGCACAGTATGACTCGGTGTGCGGGATACTCCTTGCCATCCACCAGCAGCACAATGTCCGACATCAGCTGGTCCGCATAGAGATGTGCAATCTTGTTGAGCACGCTGTTCGCATCGATCATCTGCAGTATATAAATATATTATAGTACACAATATATTTCATAAACAGACAGTATGGACAGGGCAGTTGCATACTCACGGTACTAGCGCCATCCTGGGCCTCGTCTGTTTCCAAGCATTTGCGACGCTTGGCATCCTGATCATCATTGAGGCCTGTGGTGGCCTTGGTGCCATTGGTTGCACTGTTACTGGTGCCAGCCCCACCTCCAGCATCACCTGCTGCACCACCGCCGCCCCCAGGGCCTGGACCAGCAGCAGCACCACCAGCTGCTCCACCACCAGCTGCAGCACCACCAGCAACAGCTGCACCTCCACCTCCACCACCCCCAGCAGCTCCAGCAGAGGCGGCCGCACCTCCGTTACTGTTTGCGTTCATAAAAAACTTTGCACGCGCTCGCAGTCAGCGTCTTCTACGTAGCTAAACAACAAATCACCTGTCTCACTGTTCAACTCCAAATTAATCGATCTGGCAGCTCTGGACATATATATACATACGTACGCCTACATCACTCGTGCACGAGCTACGGAGGACATGCCCAAGAGATGTTAACATTAACTTACTCCTATCGAAAACAACAAATTGCGTTTGTGCGTGCAGTGTGACCGTGCACTGCAAAGGTAAATACGCCGAAAATGTAAGGCATAGTAAGCAGTGTTGCCAATTTAGCTATTTCGCCGCTAGATCTAGCGGGCTGCAATTGGCAAATGCGGGATAAATTGTTAAATAGCGTCTAGCGGGAATTGTACCTATTTTATTATACTTTATAATATTAATAACATTTTATTTCATATTTCTAGATACGGACTACGCCGGGAAAATAAATGCTGTCATAATTTTGAAGTGCCAGCAGTATGCTAAAAATAGATAGGGACAAATTAGACATACATACAACAACTTGAGAAGTTTTCAAAATTACTGGATTAAATCAAAAAAATTCTAATATTACTACCCTCGCGTTTTTTTTTTTATAGCTACCAACAACATTTTCTGGTTATTTCTAGCTTTTTTGCAAGGGCTGGCTTAGCTTCTTTATGACCCGAAGAGTTGGCAACACTGATTGCCATAAGGCGGTAGAAGGAGGTAAGCGTTTGCATTTTCAACTCGGGTGTTTTAATGTTCGTTTGAATTCCCGAGATCAACTCAACATTAGAAAACGGATTCTTCTATGATTGCTATGTATGTAAGTATGTATTATAAAAGCTTAAAATTAAAACTGAAAATATAACAATAAAAATATTGACATTTTAAACGTTACAAGTCATCAACCAACTTCCTTGATCAAAAGATCGTCCAAATATAACGGAAAGACCTAGATAAGCTGCAAAAATCACTACACGCTAACAAAAAATCGATGGAAACAGCTTTTAAGCAGCCGTTAACCTTTGATTAATCTTGGGGTCTTGAATTTTCTGTAATATTAAGTTAAAAACCCAATAACATTCCATTCCCAAATCGGTATTTATTGATTTTGTTTGAGCTATATAATTACAAAAATTTAATTAAACTAAAATCAGTGTTTAGTATGAAAGTCTAAAGTTGAGATCAAATATGCCAGATATCCTGTAAGATATTCGTTTTCATGCTTTCTAGTACATAAATAGCAGCAATTTTATAAATTGTTCTACTTCAAGTCTATTAAATTCAAAATGTGATTAATTGTTCATTTAGATATTTGGCACATGTGAACTAAACTTTCAAAAATTATAAAAGAAAAAAAAATGGATCAGAACAAAAAGATTTATGGAGAATAACATTAAATTAAATTTGTATCAAACATTTGGTTTTTTTGTTTTTGTTTTCTAAATGGATGACTACTCGTTCCAAATGGCACGACTATCAACCAATTTCCTCACAGGGGCTGAGAGAGGAGCTGGCTCGAACATAGAGAAATTATGTTACTTTGGCGCTGACATTCGTATATGTATGTGATTGTGTTGTTCATTCGATGATTGGACACAGTTCAAAGCTCATCATGTCCGATGAATTTCTTGATATACGCCTGCAGTTCCGGCAATGAGCGACTGCCCTCGTACTCAACCTGGCGCTTGCCATTCTTGTACAGGAGCAGCGTTGGGTAGCCCTCAACTTGCTGGTCTATGCAGATTTGCTTGTTATCCGGCGATGTGCAATCAACCTTGGCAACAACAATGTCGGAATCGCTGGAAGCCGTTTCAGTCGCCAGCTGCTCCCAAGTGGGCTGCAGTTTTTGGCAATGACCACACCATGGTGCATAGAATTTGATAAACGCAATGCCCTCGGCAATGGCTTTTTCGAATTCAGTATTGCCATTCAGCTGCAACACAGCCTGCTTTTTAGCCTCATCTTTCGCATCTTTTGCGGCATCATTTAGATCATTGCTGCCGCTGGGGGCACCAATCATTTTCTCAACATAGCCCTTCAGTGTTACCAAGTCGCGGGCTCCCGAGTATTTTTCAATCTTCTTGCCATCTTCAATCCACAGCAATGTGGGATAGCCTTTCACCTCAAAGTCCTGACAGATGGAACGATATTGTGTGCAGTCGACTTTTGAAATCGTTGCAGCTGTCTCTTTGACGAGTTCCTTCGCCAATTCCTCCCATGTGGGAGCCAGACGCTGTAAAAATCAAATACGCATAAAAATTAGTACTTAATGAGGTAAAGCATGTGTGGGTCAATTACCTGACAGTGACTGCACCAGGGTGCAAAGAATTTGACAAAGTGATTGCCAGTGGACACATGCTTGGCGAACGTATCCTCAGTCAGATCAACAACTTTGCCAGCATTGGGATTTTGTTCAGCACCATCCAGAGCGTTCTGTTCACTCAAATCCTCCTCGGCGGGTGTGTTGAGCTCTTGGTTAATGAAATCTGTTATCGCTGGCAGATCCCGTGTGCCCTTGAACTTAACGGACTCCTTGTCGCCAAGTTTGAAGAGACGCAGGGTTGGGTAGCCAGTGACTTGATGATCGGCACAGAGGGTTTGATGCTTGGTGCAATCCACCTTAGCAATGGTCACCTTGGGATCATCAATGTTCATTATTTCAGCCAACTGCTCCCACAATGGATGCAATCGCTTGCAATGACCACACCTGTAAAAGACAACAATAATAGCCACGATTATTAATTGGCTTAAGATATAAGACAGAAAAACCACGACCCACAGAATGATCGTGTTTATGCGAAAAGCATGGCAGACAATCCGGCTAATATGAAAGCCATTCAAAGATATATGAAAATTCGATATCTTTTATGGTTTGGGGATCAGCGATTTCAGCGATTTTTCAGGGGTGATGCAGGAACAACGTACCATGCTTTTTTCGATGGCATTCATCGTCTTCGGATCTGAATCCATTCAACTTCTTCATATGAGGTTACATGTGGCCCAAATTGAAGACTTTAAAAAAACATGAAGTTGAAGCAGTTCAAGTGTCTAATACACAAATTTTGAGACGAAATACCCAAAAGCGTTTAAAGCTGGTAAAGAAAGCTAAGGAGAAAAAATGCAATCTAAATATGTAAAAACATAAGAAACTACTTCATCAAATATAAATAAAAAGATTTCAATATAAGTTTCCCACTAGATTTTGTTCTATTATTATTATTATTATAAGTTAGGTGCTACACTTATTAGGGATCACGCTGTACAAATCCCTAATGCTATCAAAAACTATAAGCAATATATTGAATAAAAACACAATAGTGGCAACTATACAACACTTAAAAATGTAAGTCAAAACAATTTTATTTAAATCTGGTTTATCTGATTTATAAACTAGATTTCCATTTCTTAGGATTTTGATTTTTAGCTGTCTCGCTTTATAAACTAGGTGAATAATACGACAATAAAGAAATAGAACCATGAAGTAAAGTTCTATATACAGGCATGCCACAAAAAACACTAGTGAAAGTGATTTCAGAAAAAAGCAATTCCACTTCGAAAATTTCTCCGTGCCACAGAAGTTCGTGTGATTTAGGTTTTTAAGCATGTTCATCAACCTTTTCGTACTAGGCTACTAGGGTTGGCCCCTTCTCAGATTAAATTTCCCAAGGGCTTGTTTAGCAAATTTTTTAAATTTATCATTGCAGAATATACAATTTTTATTTTATTTCTTATTGAATTTATATAATTCAATTTATTTATATAATAATTGATATTTTATAGCTTAAAAAAATTTAAAAGTTATTGGCGCGGCAAACAATACAAACTACTAGACAACTCTAAATTCAAAAATTCGCACAAAAAATGTGACATTATTCTCATGGCATCGGACGCTAGTGGTTTGAGTGATGATTTCGTCTCACCCAAAATTGTTTAGGTGATTGGACTGTGGCACGGAGAAATGAAATTGACGTGAAATTCAAGTGAAAGAGATTTATGTGGCATGCCTGATAGACTTAGATAAGCTCGTTCTTATCAATCAATAAACACAATCAGCTGTTTAGAAGCATTTCAAAGAGATTCAAAAGCATTTCCCAATTCAAATTTAAATCTAATGAGAGAGGTCAAAGAGTCAGCTTAACAATAGTCTGAAGAATTAGGCTCATATGGTTTTATGTACATACATATATGATTTGTTACCATGTTAGAGATATGTACATACGTATGCGTGAGTTCGGGGATTTGAGCAAAGTGAAACTTTATTGGATAAAGCGTAGTATGAAAATCTGACGTGTTGAAACGCATGTCGGGTCGGCAATTGAAATGTAAAGAGTTTGCGTCGTACATGATATATGAGTATGATATGGTATTATATTGTAAACTGATAAGACGACGCGACGCTTGCCGGTCAGCGTTCAACTTAGTATATGTATTAGTAATTAGTATGTGTGTGTGCAACAACTCTTTGTGCATACTCATGTAGTATTTGTCAATCAAGTGTGGTTCTTGACTTTTCTCAAACAAAGCCCCTTTGACCGTTGTGAACGTCCTTATCATAATACGTGTTCAATTTCAAATAAAGACGTCAATGACACCGAAAACAGCAGCTGTTGCTGCCGAAACAGTTCATAATTATTAAGTTATGCGTGTGTGTGTCAACAAGGAAATATGTTTGTACAAATGTTCATACACATATGTACGGTACGGTACGAATGTACAAATTTACATATGTATGTACAGATGTTATTAAGAATGCGTGGCCAAGTTTTATGCCAACGCGTAAGTGAAACTTCAAGTGCTTGCCGGCCATGACCGAAAAAAAAAAACAAATCAAATCTGCAGACTTGCCAAATTGTGAATGCTAAAACTTAGCAAATGAGCTTACCATGGCGCAAAGAACTTCACAAAGACATTGCCGGCACCGATAACCTCGTCAAATGTTTCCGGGTCCAGTTCGACGGCAAATTGCTTTTCGTCTGTCTGTTTTTGCTCCTCATCGGTCGCTGCTGCTACCAAAAATGGTGACAAGCTTAACGCGCAAATGGCAAGCGGTATAACTGATTTGAATAACATTTTGGACTGTTTTAAAATGTTAATCGTGTTTGCACTTAAATAAACTACATGAAATGATGCCCGTCTGTGGCAGTGTGACCAAAACTTTCAATAGCAAAAATGAACGAGGCGGCCTTCCGAGTTGCATTTCCGATATTTATCGATATTCAGTTTAATAGACTTGATAACGATAAAAGCTTAAATATTTTTTTTAATAGTTTTACCGCAATTAAATATTTGACAAACTTTTATTAACTACTTTTCATACATAAATGTGATCAGTTTAATTTTTAATTTGGTGAAATTTCAACGTAATTACTTTTGTATACAGATGCAGACGAGTCTAAAACTAACATTCTTAAGAAAATATCTCAAAATCGAATATAATTAATGTACATATGAATTTAAAAAAAGTGAGTAACAATCGTAATATAAACGAAGGTTAAATCAGTTAATTTTTTTTTAAATAGCGTACATGTACCAAACATTTTAAGCGATTTTATATTGTCAGTCTAAGATGCCTCGTCTATTAGTTTCTACAGATTTATTAGATTTGTTCAACTATAATCTGCAGAGAAACCTGCATTACGTTTCATGAGTATTGTAAATCCTTCTACTAAGATGTGGCAAGTCCAACTTCCCTTTACAGTGTGTCAAGTAACGTTTTTGACAAACGAAAATTAAACTTAATGAATCTTTGTAGACCCCGTACTTAAAAAAAGTACAGGGGTCTATTAACTTTGTCCCAAAAAGAAAAGTGAGTAACAAGCAGAAGGAGGCGTGGCAGACCCCATAAAGTATATATATTCTTGATCAGCGTCAGCAGCCGAGTCAAAAACTTTTTTTTGTTTAAGACATCTGAACCAAACCGACAGAATATGCATAATATGGGACCATCCCCATAAATCCTGATCAAATCGGACCACTGTATTATATAACTGCCATAGGAACGATTGATCGAAACTATCCAATTAGTATTCACTTTTTTTCTAGTATCTCGACCGAACCCTATATTCTATGTCTTTTACATTTTGATCGAATTTGGTTTAACTATATTAATATTTGTCCCGATTTATATTATTTTATTTTAAGCAGTGTTTGCTTTTCCATAGTAAGTACGTGGTCTCCGACAGTCGAGTATGCTCGACTGTAGCACCGTCCACTAGTTATTTTTATTTTTAACTTTTTAAGAACGATAGTAAAATAATAAAAAAAAAAGTAAGGCCAAATAGGTTTTTTTGTTGGCAAAATAATGATTACATTTTTTTTTTTAAGTTGTCATAACAGTTACTTGACTAACTGTACATATTTTATGGATGATTTAAGGATCTGAAAGAAGCTAGCTTCAAGAGAATGAGGTTTGTGCTGTGATGGAAACAGTCTTGGGGTAGTTGTATCATTATAATAGCACTTGTTTACTTTGCAGAACAAAGCACTTTAGATTTAACATTCTATTTTGTGTATTCTTTAAAAAAATATCGATTGCAATTTGTTTTGATTCTCATTGTTGCTTCTTATTAGGTTGTGCAATCAGCGTATCAGAATCAATAACTGGAGGCTCCAATCATTTTGCGTATCTGCTCGAAGGACAACCAGAAAGTTAGCGACCAGGGCGCCATGCGTATCCAGCAGGGCAGGAATCCCTTGTAGAGCGCCACAAATCCTTCCTTGCCCACAGTCTGGCGCAAACAATCCACAGAGCCGCGATAGAGCAAACCACTGTAGGAGAATGAATACAATACAAGAATGGGATTTCAGAATGAGATTAAATGCAAGTCGACTTGGATACGTACCGTCCCAGCTCGTCGGTGGGCTGATTCATGATGCGCGTCTTAACAACATCTGCCGGAGTGCCCATGATGGCCGCCACGAAACCTGCGCAGACGGAGGCCAGCACATGAACCGTATGGCAATCGGGCATTTGCAGGCGATTCATGATCAGATGCTTGATGGTGTCGTAGGTGGTAAGATCGCCCAGATTGACGAGCGCAGCTCTTTGGACATTCGGTATGCTTCCTTTCCACAGACCCTTGACGCCGCCACGATTGACGATCTCGCGGAACGCATGCGCTGCTCCATGGACCCGTGGTGCTTCGCCCATTAGACGTCGTCGTCCCTCCATTTGGATTTGCACCTTGACCAGATCGGCGGGTGAGGCCAGCCATTGAGCAACGGCACCGGCGGTGACGCCACACAGCGCCGACTTCCACACTGGCAACGCCTGGGTGCCATTCTGCGTGAACTCCTTGCGCATCAGGTCATAGCTGCAGATGCGCACGCCACTGTCGAGGAGGATACGAGATTAGTTGGCTGCTTGGCATTTAACTTAAAGGCCTCTTATGGTGTGGCGTCCGTGGCAATCGCAGTCCAGCATTGCAACTCTAACCACACGAACGATTGTATTGTATTGTACTTGATATGTATGTTGATTTTTGCCCACCTATAGACGACGTGTCTGTAGAGCGCCGGCGTCACACCCTGCCACAATCTGAGAGCGCCCTCCTCACGTACAATGCCAAAGGCGGTGGCGACCATGCCGCGATATTGCATCTGGTAATATGGGGGGGTTGGTTTGGTGGTTACATAATATGCGGTTCATAATAGAACATATATACCTATATACTAAACACTATAGTATTTT
>JBAMBL010000247.1:0-12059 GCA_037043405.1 Drosophila subquinaria
AGTGGGATTCCGGTAAACGTTTTTGATTTGCTTTTGATTTGATTTTGATTTTTCAGTCAGCTGTTCACAGCTGCTCCATACAAAATTTTCAGTGTGCCCAGAGCAAATCAGGGAAATGTGGTCTTACTAATTGATTTCGAAAAATCAGCTCTGAGACTGATTATTTCTTCATTTTGATTTGGTTTCGAACAGCTGTGTGACAGTTGGTGTTTGTTTGCATTGTAAATCTACGAATATTCAATAAAAACATATTCGATGACTTTCTTTCGGCATTTTGTGCAATTATGCCCATTTTTGTATACTTTTTAGTTGTCAATTAGCTGTTCGCCCAGGCTGTCAGCTGTTCACGAAATCAAAAAATAATCAGTGTGCAAAAAGGGTCGTTCCGTCAACTGATTTATATTTGGTTAAAAATAATCAAAAGCAAATTAAAAACGTTTACCGGAATCCCACTAATAATAATAAAATATATGCAAACTTTATTAAGGGGGTCTTCTCATTCAAAACCCGTTTTTTGGACCCTTTTTAAAAAAATTCTTATTTGAAAACGCAAAGAATAATTGAAAACATTTTTTTTTTTTATTGTATTACAAAAGGCTCAAGGTAAACAAAAAAAATTGTTTTGCCTCGATACGAGGGCTGTTCAAAAAGTAATGAGTAATAGTTTAGTGTAAAAAAAAAATAGTTAAAAATTTTTTAAAATTAATCTCTTCTATCACCCGAGAATGGTGACCATTCTGCGTCGATTCCACTTTGTTTCATGAAAATCGGTTCAGTTGAACTGGAGATATCATTGCCGCCAGTTCGAAAAACGTGGTTTCGAGATAAACGCGTTTAAAGTTTTGACTTCACTTGCATTAACATTAACATTGCTGGAAAAAAATAGCCATATCTCCATAAGTATTTCGAATTTCTAAAAATCCTTTTAGGGGCATATTCACAACTACCCAAGCTAGAAATAAATGCAAAAAAAAAAAGTCGAAAAAAAAAGTTGCTCAATGAGAAGACCCCCTTAATAAATACGCTGGAAAAAATAAAAACAATATAAAGCAAATTAAATTAAAAAAAATATGTTTGTATATAAAACAGGGGGCCACAAAAGGGGACCACAGGGTATCGAGTGAACGAGTCCGCATTGCAAAAGCGCTGATGTCTGTGTTTACATTCACGCACACTAAAAAGCGTGTGCATGTTCACACACACAAACGATAATGAGAGAGAGCGCGACACAGCGCGTGCTTATCGTTCTGGTGTCGATCCAAGACTAAACGTTTTTCGTCGTTGCTTGTGTGAGCTCTCTTTCAGCTGCCTGTTTGCGCTTTGGGGTTTTACTGCTTCGGCTTTTGCCGAACGCTCTGGGGTCGCACATGAAGCAATAACATACTTATTGCATCATGGGGTCGCACGGCATACAAACAGTGCTGCCAATTTTTTATAATAAAAAAAGCTGAATTTAGCTGGAGAAAGGGAAAAAAGCGGAAAATATTCCGAAAAAAGCGCAAAAAAAAATATTTTTTTTATCTTAATTTCTGTTTTAAGCATAGTACGCTCTAGCCGAAAATATTTTTGCAAGGCCAAAACTTCATATAAAAATAAGGGTTGCAAACATGCTTGAAATTTTTTTGTAAGGCCATTTCTAAACGTATGTACGCTGTACCTAAATATGGGCAGCTCAGAATATTTTCTGGCGTTTTACAACACTGTTTGGTCCACAGATGGCAGCTTTATTTTGACCTTTCAAAACATCGATTGAATCGTTGTTTTGACTAGTCGAAATATATGAACAACAATGGCGGGAAAAAATAAGCAGCAAAATAAGAGCCGAATTGATGTCTTCGAAAATGAAGAACGAATAAGGCTAATTGAAGAGGTGAGAGAGAGGCCAATCATATGGGATTTAACCGATAAAAACATTTTGATGCGACTTTTATCAAAAGTGCATGGGAAAGTATTGCAGAGGCCGTTAATCCGAAAATTATGGTATTGGTCGCTGCTACTTCACTGATCCAGTCCATTTGGTCCATTTTGTCACTTTGATTATTTGAAATTGTATTTACTTGTTTGTTGTGAACAGCTGACGCAACAGTGTGACCACAGCAGCAAAGGACCAACAATCTCTCAACTTTTTAGTGATTTTTGGTATTTTGCTGTCACACTGAATTCTGTAAGGCCCGACCTCAAAACATCGAACATTTCGAGCGTCCAAAATGTTTTCAGCTAGAGCGTACTACGCTTTATTTATAAAATATTCATCAGGTCATCTAGTTCTTTGCGACTAGCATCTGTTTCGCAATCGTACGACATGTTTGTACCGATCATGCGAAGATAATTTGAAGGCACTTCGTAATTGTAGCAGCAATTTCCCAGTCTTCGCAATCCATATCTGTATGTCATATTGAAAAAAATAGTATAATAATGGGTAACATTCACTCACAATAAAATATTACCTTATGCTAAGAATGCTGTTAGTCGTGCTTAGGCTCATTGAGTTTCTTAACTTAGATTTTACCAAGTTAAGTTGGCTAAACACACGCTCAATCTCCGCGTTGGACCATGGCAATGAAAGCATTTGCAGGGCAACAGCTGCGGTTGCCACCAGAATCCTTGTATGTATAAACCAGAGCTTGCAAATAACAGTTGACCCTTTCAAACTGTTCAAAAATAACTCTCATTTACTGACTTTTTGAGCAAAGAGTCAGAGATGAACCGTTCACATAGTATTTTGAACGAATCGTTCTTCGCTCAGCTAACAATCTTTTTATTTGTTCCCCTTTTGCTCTGGTTATTCCCTGACCGTTTTGATGTGAGCGAAGAAAATAAATCTCGTTTGCGTTTGTATGCGTCTGAGCGTGTGTCGTCTTGTCACTTGTATTTCTGATTTAAGTGCGTTCGGTAATAAAGGAAATATGGGCCGTTGTTGAGTTAAATGCAGAATTAATAAATAAATATATATATGTACACATAATTAAAGTATTGAGAAGTTATGTTTTTACAAATTATTGAAATAATTTTCAGGTCAGATATTTTTCAGGAGTTTTACGGAAACGAGAGGGCAACATTGTAAGCAAGGCAAAGTGAAGAAAATAAAACAAAACAACCGTTTGCGCTGAGTAATTCATTTTTTCTCTCCTCTGCTAACTGTCAATATGTGAGCGCTCAATCGGTTCACTCTCTACAAATTGTTATTGAAAGAGAGTTACTAGAATAGTTTAACTCAGCCTACTCAAACGAAAACAAAAAGTAAGAGAATCGAATTTTTCTTCTCAGAGAGAGAGCAAGCGTGCATGTTTTTTTCGGTTATTTTCGTGAGTAGATCGCAAAGGGAAAAACGGTCAACTGTTATTTGCGAGCTCTGGTATAAACTTCGATCCAAAACTTTGTGCTGTCATTTACGTTTTCCCACTTAATTAGATTAATATCCGTGTACTGCCGCTCAATATCCGCAATCATGTCTACCTTGAGGTGCTCTAACAATTCCGAGAATCCTTTTTTTTTTTGACAAAACTTTGTCAACTGAAAAAACGTCGATGTGTTTTAAAATTTTTACATTGTCTGGGAGCCTGAAATAAAAAATTAAAATTATCTTATAGGCAATTTACACTGAGACCCGTATGAGACCGTAACGAAAAAATGCCGGTATAAGGCCAGTAAGTAGGCCTTTACCATACAAAATTTGACAGTAAGGTTCAAATATAAAGGCTCTACGGCGTGCCGGTATTGAAACCGGCGTCATTAGCGACCTATTTTTGACAAAAAAAAAGGTGGCAGCTCTGGTAAAAATTTATAATTAATCGATTTGCCACCACAAAAAACTTAAAATTCAAATCAAAATAATAATTTCTATTTGATATAGAGGAAAAAGATAACATAAGGAACAAAAAAATAGTTTGCTAAAGCAAATAACCTCGAACAAATACAGCGATTGCAACTCGCATTTGTAATAGGATGCAATTTATAAAGTTGGTGTCCTTTTTGGCCATTTCTGGTAGTGCCTGCACCAACATATCGAAAACGGCGCGCTCCATCTATTGTCCATTGGACATGTTGGGCACGTCATTGTCCCAGAATACGCCGTTACGTTCCTATAAAAAGTGTGGATAATTAACGTTCTTGTGTATAAATGCACTTTTTAGCTTACGTGCGCTGATCTCGACGTCTCCTCTAATGCATGATTCAACGAATTAAGCATCCCTTTGAATCCCTCGCAAGCCGCCAATGCGTGGTTTACGCCTTGGTTCGTTCACTCGTGTAAACATCATTGTAACTGCGGCAATTACTTTTGGATACATTTTGTAATTTTATTGTTTTTTTGCTTTAATTTACAATGTGTATTAATAAATTTCTCGGTTTTTTTTACCGGCCTACCAGTGTAAACGACTTTCGCCGTAAGCTAAGGCTTTTTGCTTACCGGTCTCAGTGTAAATTGCCTATTACGGTCGGTAGAAGATCTTGAGAAATAAGATACCTCTGCTTTAGCTGCTTGATAAGCTCAATCACGAAATTTGAGCACGAATTTCTTTTTCGAGCTCTGCATCGATATCACTAGTTTACAAAATAAAATTTTTTTTTTGCAAAGTGAATAAAATATTTTTTTCTTATGGACTTTGGCCGGCTAAACACAAAAATGGCATTTAAAAATTTTTTTTTGGAAGCGTTTTCGAAATATTAGAATTTTTTCGAATTTTCGAGGTTACTCCAACACTTTTGAGTATACTTCCAAATCTACTTATCCGAATTTGCCAACCAAGCACTTAAATTAAAGGTAAGTTAATTCTCTTCTTCTTTCAAAGAAAATAAGGTATAGTTTATGCAAATCCATCGACATATGGCGAAGTAAGGCATATTTACGTGAAATACCTAGCACCAGTAAAACACCGATTGTAGCGGTACTTACATGCAGCGACCAAACGCACTTGTATACGTGCAAGGGCAAAGGCGAACATCTTCCACAACTTTTGGACCAGTTAAAGCTGCATTAGTTTGCCATATGTCAATGGATTTGCATAAACTATACCTTATTTTCTTTGAAACAGTATCGGCTTTACGATAATCGAGTAAAAAAAATTTGATCTCATTGATTTATATTTTTTCCAGGACGATATGTTAGCTTTCAAGCTCAAAAAATCACAAAAAACGCCCATTTTCGAACTTTATAAAATCGCTAGCACCTGAACTGCTGAACCGATCTTAATTTTCTATGGGAGAAAGTTGAAGAGAGTTATCTTACCTTTAATTTAAGTGCTTAGTTGGCAAATTCGGATAAGTAGATTTGGAAGTATACTCAAAAGTGTTGGAGTAACCTCGAAAATTCGAAAAAATTCTAATATTTCGAAAACGCTTCCATAAAAAAATTTTTAAATGCCATTTTTGTGTTTAGCCGGCCAAAGTCCATAAGAAAAAAATACTTTCATTCACTTTGCATTTTGGCTGTAAACTAGTGTATTCAATGAATGAATTTTCTTTTCAAATTCATATCCTTGATATAAATCGGATTCTGCATGCTCTTCTAAGTTTTCAATTTCGAAAACGTCAATTTCTTTGTTCGGGGGTATGATTAATTTTTTTAATGAATTAATGGCAAACATTAAATCATTTAGCAATTCTGTTGCATTTGTGATATTGCTTTGGAAGCACTTGTTGACTTTCTGCATGTCAGACAGAATTGGTTTTAAAAAAATCAAATATAAGTGATTAATTTTATCACTATATAAATCAGGGATTAAAACCGAAACGAATATCGGTTTCAGTTACGGTTTCGGTAATGTTCGCATTTAGGTTTTCGGTTATCGGTTACGGTAAATCGTGGAATAAAGGTTTCGTAACGGTGAACCGGTTTTTGTATGTTTCGGTTTCGAAATACCGGTACAGTTTCGGTTCTCAAAAAAAAAAAATTTTTTTTTCAATAATTCTAAAAGCGCATTATTTCCTCTCTGTTTCATGCACATAATCTTTTTATCCATTTTTTAGTATAAAAAATACTTTATGGGGTCTGCCATGTCGCTTTCTGCAAAATCATTATAGCCTTGTTGCACATATTCACGGGGTATAAAAATATATGCAATAATTTTATTTCCTTGTCAAAACAATTACTCGCCGTATTGTATGTTTATACTTTGGGTATATACATACATACATACATACATACATACATACATACATACATACATACATTTATGCATGCAAAGAGTTAAGAAAATTTCAATTGTCTTCTCCTTTTTTCGTGGTGACGATCGGCGCCTGCTTTGTGAGCTTTCTTGCGCAGAGTGTGCAAGTGCGAGTGAAACAGCAAACAGTCCAAATCTTATGTCATATGCACATTATGTCGACACACATATGCGAATGCAGAAATACCCATTATATGTATTTCTACTTACTTACATATGAATGTAAAATATGTGCATTTACAATAATACATAACAGCTCGTTATTTATGTACATATGTTAATGCTTATGTAATGAGCTAATAATTTGTTATAATATATTCGCAAATATACATATTTGGGCATAGGGTATTTTGTAGTCGCCTCTCGACTCGAATGATCTTAGTCATAATTTGTCTCGCCTGCTCGCCTAGAAAGAGCGCGCATCGACATATGTATGTATGTAGTATAATCGGTGTGAAGTCTTTGAAAAATGCATGGCACATAAATACACATGTATGTAGGTGCGCGCTCTTTCGTTTGTATTATTAACATAAATAATTTTATGTAAATGCAGATATTTTACATACATACGTATGTATTTAAATATAAATACATAAATATAATGGGTATTTCTACAGTCGCATATTTGTGTACGCATAAGAATGTGTGCCTGTAAATTTCGACTGTTGCTGTCTCACTCGCACTTGCACTCGACAAAACGCACAGAAGCGCCGATCGTCACCACGAAAAAAGGAGGAGACAATTGAAATTTCGTTACTCTTTGCATGCATATGTATGTATGTATGTATGTACATATATGGGGTGAACTGGGCACGCTTGTATTGTTTTTGTAGCAAATTTTGCTCATTTGTCTTTGAGAACATTTGACGCGGCGCGAGAGCATACAGTGAACCACAAATGTCTTCATACAGCATAAATTTGTCAAATTTGCGTATAATAAAGATGTTTTGATGCGGGTTTCTTATATAAATCTTTTATTCACTTAAATTCCGTTCTAATGATACCAAAATTTCTTTAACCCATTAAGTACCCATCGAATTTGAAAAAAAGTCAATTTTTCAAAATTTTTCCTCGATTTTTTCCAAAAAATTTTTTGATGCAGAAAAATTCTTCAAACAATTCTAAGAGTGACTGCAAAAAAAATTTTTCAAAAATATTTTTGCTAGTATTTTTTATAATTTCTTGAAAACTGCAAAAAAGCCACTTTTTGTGTGAAAAGTAGGAAAAAGGGGTTAAAATCGTCATTTTTAGGATTTTTAAAATATTATAAAAAGTACTAGCAAAAATATTTTTGAAAAATTTTTTTTGCAGTCACTCTTAGAATTGTTTGAAGAATTTTTCTGCATCAAAAAATTTTTTGGAAAAAATCGAGGAAAAATTTTGAAAAATTGACTTTTTTTCAAATTCGATGGGTACTTAATGGGTTAAAGAAATTTTGGTATCATTAGAACGGAATTTAAGTGAATAAAAGATTTATATAAGAAACCCGCATCAAAACATCTTTATTATACGCAAATTTGACAAATTTATGCTGTATGAAGACATTTGTGGTTCACTGTATACTCTCGCGCCGCGTCAAATGTTCTCAAAGACAAATGAGCAAAATTTGCTACAAAAACAATACAAGCGTGCCCAGTTCACCCCATATATGTACATACATACATACATACATATGCATGCAAAGAGTAACGAAATTTCAATTGTCTCCTCCTTTTTTCGTGGTGACGATCGGCGCTTCTGTGCGTTTTGTCGAGTGCAAGTGCGAGTGAGACAGCAACAGTCGAAATTTACAGGCACACATTCTTATGCGTACACAAATATGCGACTGTAGAAATACCCATTATATTTATGTATTTATATTTAAATACATACGTATGTATGTAAAATATCTGCATTTACATAAAATTATTTATGTTAATAATACAAACGAAAGAGCGCGCACCTACATACATGTGTATTTATGTGCCATGCATTTTTCAAAGACTTCACACCGATTATACTACATACATACATATGTCGATGCGCGCTCTTTCTAGGCGAGCAGGCGAGACAAATTATGACTAAGATCATTCGAGTCGAGAGGCGACTACAAAATACCCTATGCCCAAATATGTATATTTGCGAATATATTATAACAAATTATTAGCTCATTACATAAGCATTAACATATGTACATAAATAACGAGCTGTTATGTATTATTGTAAATGCACATATTTTACATTCATATGTAAGTAAGTAGAAATACATATAATGGGTATTTCTGCATTCGCATATGTGTGTCGACATAATGTGCATATGACATAAGATTTGGACTGTTTGCTGTTTCACTCGCACTTGCACACTCTGCGCAAGAAAGCTCACAAAGTAGGCGCCGATCGTCACCACGAAAAAAGGAGAAGACAATTGAAATTTTCTTAACTCTTTGCATGCATAAATGTATGTATGTATGTATGTATGTATGTATGTATGTATGTATATACCCAAAGTATAAACATACAATACGGCGAGTAATTGTTTTGACAAGGAAATAAAATTATTGCATATATTTTTATACCCCGTGAATATGTGCAACAAGGCTATAATGATTTTGCAGAAAGCGACATGGCAGACCCCATAAAGTATTTTTTATACTAAAAAATGGATAAAAAGATTATGTGCATGAAACAGAGAGGAAGTAATGCGCTTTTAGAATTATTGAAAAAAAAATTTTTTTTTTTTGAGAACCGAAACTGTACCGGTATTTCGAAACCGAAACATACAAAAACCGGTTCACCGTTACGAAACCTTTATTCCACGATTTACCGTAACCGATAACCGAAAACCTAAATGCGAACATTACCGAAACCGTAACTGAAACCGATATTCGTTTCGGTTTTAATCCCTGATCAAAATTAAAGCAATTAACCAAATTTGACATTTGTCAAAAGTAGGCTAGCAATTGCTTGAAATATTTCCATTCAATAATTCAATTTTACTTAATAAAATAAGCCTTTCAATACAATTTTCATTTTCAGTACAAACCGTAACTTGTTTGTATTTTGAATTTATATTTAAATTATTTGCGGTCATTGAAGTATTTTTTTCTATTGGCTTAACGGTCACACTGCGCTGATGGTAAACATCGATATTGCTGAAGAACATCGATGATATAAATATAAACACGGTAAGCCGATAACTAAAGGTCCCATTTTCTTTTCTCTAATTCTTATTCTCGCGGCGCGAAATTTAAAATGTATTTTCTTTATTTGTTAATTCAATTATAATTCAAAATAGTACAACTTCAACAAACCAAAATAAATATGAATTATCTAAAAAATAAAGTTAATTTTCAAGAATGTTTAATGGTGGTGAAGTTGGTATATTAATTGTAAAAAAAAATTGTAAGAAATCAAGGCTGCCAAATTTGGACCAAGGTAGCCAAAACTTATTATTGACGCGGCCAACAGCTGCATTTATCAAATATAATTATATAATCCAATCGCGAAACTTCATGCTTATTGTTCTTAATTGTATTTCTGTAAAAAAAGTTAAAGTTATTGCCGAAATAAACGATGTAGCTCAGATAAGTGATGTAAAAAGACATCGATGTTTTAACAACGATATTTCTCGATGCTTTCACTCTCAATACGCTCTTTTCGCCGCCCTGACAGTCAGTGTTGCCAATTTAGCTATTTTCCCGACAGATTTAGTGGGTTGCAACTGGCAAATGAGGGATAAATTGCAAAACAGCGGGTAGCGGGAATTTTAGCTACTTCAAAAATAATTTTAGCTTTCTGAAAACATCTGGTAGCTTCATGTATTTTTATGCTTTACGATACCACACTTAAATACTTTGTAGAATTTTTTCCATTTGAATGGCAAAAAAAAATCGATAAGCCAAAAGAGCATTACATTTTATCGTTTTTAACTATAAAATCAATTGAATCGAGTTTTATACTCGACCGCGATTGTAAGATGTAAATGCCTAAAATATATACAGTGGTCCACTAATGTCTTCATACCTCTTAACTTTGTCAAATTGTTTTATATAAAAAAAGATTGAATGAAGATTTCTTAATTTAATAATTTATTCATTTAAATTCCGTTTGAATGATGCAAAAATATCCTTAAAAGTGTATTTTTTATTGCTAAAAGTCCACTTTTTGTATGAGAAGGAGGAAAAAGGGGTTAAAATAGTAATTTTTAGCAAATTTTAAAAAGTCATAAAAAAATATTAGCGAGGAGATTTTTCAAATTTTTTTTTGCATTCACTCCTAGAATTGTTTAAAGAATTTTTCGCATCAAAATATTCCAAAAACACTGGATTAAATCAATAAAAATATCGTTCCTTTACTCTAGCGTTCTTTTTAGCTATCAAAAATTTTTTTTTTAGCTATTTTCAGCTATTTTAAAAGTATATTTTGGCTTTTTCATGTCCCGAAGAGTTGGCAACACTGCTGACAGTGCGTTTATAGTAATTTAAGCAGCGTTTGCAATGCTGAAGTAAATTTATTAAAATTGGTCAGAGAGACTATAGCTACAAGGAGGCTTACATGCGTTTTTTCAAAGTTGTCATAAAAAGTCTTCTTTTAGTTTATATTTATATTTTGAAGACACAAACTGTTTGAAACTTTTTCTTTTTTTGGCTATTTCTGGCTTTTTCAAAGGTTAGTTTGGCTTTTTTAAGACCCGAAAAGTTGACAGCACCGACTAAAATAAATAAAATTTATCGATACTATCGATAAAAAAAATTGCTTGCTGTAGTAGAGTTGGGCTTTATGTGCGTCAAGATAGCAACGGTTCTTTAGCAACGAAAAACGGAACTTGGTTCATGAGTCGGAACCAGTTATGAACTTTCTCATTTTTAAGCGCTATTAGACCTTTAATCAATAAACTATTGATGCAGAATAGTAGAAAATTAATTAATCTATAGTTTAAAGCCAAGTTTTGGCCATTCCAGCTTTCCAAATGGGAGAAACAGTTGAAGAAAGAAAGTGAAAACGTGAACATTTACACCATTTCTTAAATAGGTAAGCACAGGAGGAATAGCCTCGAAAACCGCTTATGCACGATGAAAGCCTACAATTTCACCTTTCTAATGGTACAATAATTTAAGACAAAAAAAGATAAGTTTTTGAGATATTTGGAAATGAGCGAAGCAACCTCGGTGAAAGTCCCATACAAAATGACCGCCAAAATACATACCTTGTTCTCAATCTATAATATTTTATCTTAGGACGAATAGCCTAAAACGCGGCACATATCAAATTAAAGCTACAAGTTTGGGGAAGCTATTGCAGTTAAATTTAGAGAATGTTAAGGTACAGTTTTTTAGAAAATTAATTAATTGTAAATCAACCCCCAAATAGTTCACGAGCAAGACCTATCGAACTGGTAGCTCCAACGTGAGCTGAACTACAGAAACTGAACTGAACCAACATGAAATGAACAACAGAAAGGCTGCCAACTTCCACAATTTCGTTGCTAACTAAAAACTGAAATGGTCTAAAATGCACGGTATATGAGAGCATTGGCATTAATTTTACGAGCATTTTTTCGTTCGGATCGTCAAAAACACAGGTTAAATGGCTGAGAAATTAGCATTTTTGTTTTTTTTTTACCTAAAGAAACATGCATGTGGGCTGCCAACCTGATATACAGAAGCGCAAAAATGCGGCGGAATATAACTAGCTGGCAGCCCTATAAAACATAACGGAGCTTACAGCCATTACACATTAGTATACAAGAAAGTGCGCGTACCACGATATCTACGTCTTTTTCGCTCGAGAAAACATACAAAACTATAAAGAAATAATTGACTTTCTAAAAGAAGCGCGGATTAACCTATAATTTATAATATACGACTACTGATATTTAAACTTGTCTTGGCGATTTCCAGATTACTGGGCGGCCAA
>JBAMBL010000248.1:0-24248 GCA_037043405.1 Drosophila subquinaria
ACAGACAACAATAAAACATAGCTTTTTTAGTTACGAAAATTTTTTAGTCCGAAAATAAAATCCAAAATATGATCCTAAAAAAATGAAATAAAAAAACAAAAAAATTTTAAATATACTTAGAAAGGATAAAAAAACATTACTTTAATATTTATGAACAAAAAATAAATTAAAAAATATTTGTTTTGTATATATATTTTTTTAAAACTATTTCCAAATTTGATCTAGAATGGTACCCAAAAATTTAACACGGAAAACCTAATAAGCCTTTGAGTTATTACTTTATATCAGAAAAATGGTCCATTTGACCTATAGTGCAATGGCAACAACAACAATGCACCGCTTACACCAAATACACAGATTTTCTGTTTGCATGGACGCTCGAACAACATTGAAGTTGAAGGTAAGTTTTTAAAATGGGTTTATTTCACCTAAGCATGAAGTGAGCAAGCGAGGGAGTGCCCGATAAACTGCTCCAGTTTTCGTGTCGCTTTCAATCAGCGCCCAGCAATTTGCAGTCGTTCATAAATTATCAAGAAATCGCAGCAGCAAAAGTCAATGCAAATTACAACAGAAAGCAAAAATCAAAAACGAAAAAAAAACAACAAAATTAGTTTTCACAGCATTTTTCCCCAAGCTTTCATATATTTTTCTCTGTTAGTACGTTTGTTTCTTCAGTTCTGTTGAAAATCGAAAATTATTTGCTCAATTTGTGTGCTATTACCCGGTAATGCGCGCTAATTGATAGACGTCACGGAAATGGAAATATACGACGGTTGTGTTTATCGACAGGCGACGACAATGGCGATGACAAAGCCACCGTGTCTGAAGATGGTTTACATACCAGCAAGCGGTAAGCAAATTTCCTTGCCTCCATCCTCCTCCTACTCCTTCTTTTCCTCCTTAACCTCCTTCTTCTCCTCCTTAACATCCTTCTTAGAATGGAGTTAAAAATTTTATTATCTTAAATCCTTATCCGGAAACCTTTTCCGGTTCCTTGCTCTCGGGTAGGCTAGAGATTCCGCAGCATCGCCGGTTTCAAGAAGATTTCAAGCAAAGCTCAAGGTAGAATTTAACAAGTCTGAAACTTAGTGCAAAAATGAACAGGGATCTCGCAGCCAGGAACGATACATTGGAAAAATTAGACAGATTTCTCAATTCATTAACTTTCCATAAAAATGCTAAAATTTTTTTAAAAAAAAGTACAACTTGGTTTTTAATTTCTGGATATCTTATTGGATATTATTTATATGCAATTTTAAGGACTCATGAAAATCTTTGCTCTTTGAAAATAATTTACACAACAGACAAATATAGTAGACAATATAAAGAAATCTACTAATTTCAAACAAATTAATTTGATATTCAATTTATTTCTCGCGATTTATCGGAAAAAAGCATTGAATTAAATAATTTAAAAATATTATTGGATATTATTTATAAGCAATTTTAAGGACTCATGAAAATCTTTGCTCTTTGAAAATAATTTACACAACAGACAAATATAGTAGACAATATAAAGAAATCTACTAATTTCAAACAAATTAATTTGATATTCAATTTATTTCTCGCGATTTATCGGAAAAAAGCATTGAATTAAATAATTTAAAAATGGCTTAGGCAATCATCGATTCATCAATGTTTAAATTTATTTTTACCAATGCTACAAACCGGTTTTGATCCGAACTTCACAGAACCTGCTTGGTTCGGGTTTTTGGACTTAATGAAAACAAATTTAATATTTTTTTGATTAAATTTAAACTTGTTTTGAACCAAAGCATTAGATTCCAGAGGGTGTATAAACCGACTCGCGAACCGAACCTAAATCTCACTTTACGGTTCAAACCACCTAACCGAAACTTTTCAAAAATTTAGGTGGCTACAGTATTGATTTTTACACAACTACAGTCTTGATTTTTACATAACTATTGCGGAGGATGTAATTTATCACCCGTGGTTTTGAAGATGTGATTCCTGTATAGATTTTTCTCGGCAAAAGTCATCAAGTCTAAGGGGGTTCCTCAGGCTACTTCTCCAACTTCGACTTCTTCTCCTTGGCACTGCTCTAAGTACACCTCGTGCGGTGGGTTTAACGCTTTGTCATCCATCAGTTGATGATTTCCAACGTTGCAAACTTGGTAGCAATTTTGTGGTGGCCAAAAGGCAGTGGCAGAAGCTGTGTAGCCTGGTCGTAATCAAAATTTATGCTTGGACCGACGCTTGACTATTGCCGTATGCCATAAATTGCCAGAGCGGGCTCATTATTTACGTATGACAACGCAGCCAAATAAATGCCCAGCTCATTTTTCTATAACGAAAATGGGCAAAAATTGGTGTACAAACTATGCAATCTCCCAATGCCACCTTCTCACCCGCTCTGTCAATGCTCTGATCAGCTTTGTATTTTAATTTCCTCTTCGATAAGTAAATAGTGTTTGCCATGTAACAGTCTCTCGTTAAGAGCGATCCAGCTGAGTCTCATCTCGAGAATCGCAATCACCATTCGAATCCGTGAATAAGTTTTCCATTGAAATTTTTCTATTGTTGTGTTGTTATCATAAGTGAAATGCTCGGATTATGTGCTGTGGATTTGTTCAAGCTCAAGAGAATAAAGAAATTCGAAGGTCTGTCTATATTCGAAGAGGTATGCTCTTTAAAAGTGTTTAAGTATGTAAGGTACTAATTGTAAGCCTTGATTCTGTTGATTTATAATTACTATATATGTAAGTTATATGGAGTTCGATCGTTTTCTAAAGGCATCCAAATTTCTGTTTCTAAATTCCGAACTGATTTATCGGGCGGTTAG
The DNA here is from genome assembly GCA_037043405.1 of Drosophila subquinaria. NCBI lineage: Eukaryota > Metazoa > Arthropoda > Insecta > Diptera > Drosophilidae > Drosophila > Drosophila subquinaria. Next base: position 2,804 of record JBAMBL010000248.1, read on the forward strand.
AAATTAAAGCTGATGTTACCTAAAATGCCCTTTAAAACCTGTGGAGTTAAGTAGTTTTTGCTGCCCGCTCAACTCTAACAGATTTTAGGGGTTATCTCAACTCGCCCAGTTATATGGAATATCCAGTAAATATCTGTTTCTCTACGATTATTTATTTTTAAGAAGTATTCTGTTTTACGGTCTGTTTGTTATAAAAATACTGTAAGATGTGTAAATCCAAGTAAATATTTTTCCTCATTCGGGTCTTACCAAGCTTTAAAAATCATTAAAGTGAAAGATTCTATTTAAGAACGAGCGACAATATTTATTTGTATATAATTACTACTTTGTATGAAAGTTGATCTTTTATTATTCACGAGGTATGCATGTTTCTGGCGTTCGAGGGAAAGAGAGTTCGAGACTTCAATGAATGCCAAGTAGCCATGGCCAAGACTGGGAGACATCTTTCGGATGCCGTGCCACACTCCCACACATTGACGCAAACAAACAGAAGGAGCCGAGGAATGTGACCAATTAAAGATGCAGATGGATTGGAGTTGTTTAAATTGCAAGTATGATGATTTTTATGCATCAGCTGCAACGATGACGATGACTGAGCTGAAATCGAAGACGAGGACGAGGACGTGCAGGAGATGGAAGGAGCCAAGGATCCAAGAAGCAAGTAGCTGGAGCAGCTGCCAGTCGAAGCGGCAAGCTGTGTGTGCAGTTCTAATAGGTAAAAGGTTCATGGGGCATTGGGAATTCGTACCTGTGCGCTTGGCCCAAGCCTTGGCTATGCACTGGAATTTAATTTCGCTGCTCACATTTGCTGCTATTGTGCAGGAGGAGAACCGCGCAACGAACCAGCTACAAGCCAAGCATATGCACCTTCTGCATTTGTATCGTGCTCCTCCTACTTCAGTTCAAGCTTTTGCTTTGGCTCCTGCTCCTGCTCCTATCTTCCCGGAACCCCTCATGCATGGAACAAAGGAAAACTGCACAACACGAAAGTGGCAAGGGGGGGAATCAGGAGAAGCAAAGTAAAAGAGTGCAAAGAAAATGCAACGGCGACAAATGCAATAAATATTTATTATTATTTATATTTATTATTTATATTTAATAGACTGCTCCTGGCCAACCCAACGACACCCAATCCGACTCGACTCGACCCGACCAACAGGCCGAGCCTGTCGCTGACGCCAAAACCGGGAAACTCTGGTTCCCAGCCATACCAGGATTCCAGCTCTGACCACGTACCTTGTTAAATAAATTTAAATGTCTGTTTTGTAAATATGTAAACGGCATTACAGATGGCAAAGAACGAGGATGCACCGTAGATGAAAACACCGAAGAAGAAGGGACTCTGTGGCTGAAAAAGGGAGTGCGAGTTTGCTTAGCTGGCAGCATCCCTGGGGCAGACTGGGAAAACTTCCCATATGCCCCTTGGTCCAGCTTGTATTTTAAAAAATGTCTTACGGGATAATGAGCAAAAGACTCAAAATTGCAGTTAGTTTTGGTATTTCTGAATCTTTAGAATTGTCGCCTTGATTTCTGTGTGTCTCTTCACGGGCTGAACTTTTTACTGGCATTGAATAGCAATCTAGAAGTGATTAACAATTACAATACGTTAGAATAATTAATTTTATCAGGAGTGAAACGTAATTTTTTTTAACTGCCTTGCTATCCGAAATTTAATCGCTATTGTAAATAACACCATTTTTAAGATAAGCGTAATTGTTGTATAGACTGCTTAAATTAAAAATGAAACAACTTTTGATAGAGCTTCAATTGCAAAACTGGATGAAAACCAACATTTAGATTTAAAAACTATTAAAATAAATAATAAATGTACACAAAGTTGCCATCTGAAAGTGAACAATAACACGAATCTACATACAAAATGTGATATTGAGCTTAACTAGGTTCACATGTAAAATACTTCGTTAGTTTGCTCTATAAACTGTAGAAATATTTCCTAAATCAATTATGTCAAGGTTGAATGCTAAGCTTGAATCACAATTCGGAATTCTGGAACAAAGCTAAAAAAAACAGTAAGCGCTCTATATAAGCATCTAACCTGACAACATTTTTTAAAAAGTTGCTTATATGGAAAAAGTTGCTTTTATAGAAAGAGGAGTACATTCCTCAGTTTCATTATTTCGTATTCAGTGATATCATTTTCAAATGCGAAATTGTACTGTCTAACCAAAGGTATATCGTCCTATCCTATAAATAGCCTAGAAACAATTAATATTCTACCTTTCTTCTCAATTCTTACGGTAGAATGAAAATGAAAATGAAAAATAGAACTGTAGTTGCTTGTACAGAATGTTGAACTCAAAAAAGTTGCTACACTAGAATTTTGTTTGTATAGGAGTTGCCTATATAGAACGCTTACTGTATATATATTTTGCTGGCTTGCAGTTTTCATACAAAGCATAAACACTTGCAATCTGAAAGTGATGCACTACTCAACGGAATGCAGGAATGAAGATCTGAAATTTAATTACTACAGTGAGCAATGCATGATTTTAATTTGGACTAATTGGAGTATCTGCTGGATGGAGTGAAATACGTGTTATACTTGGGTTGATAATGAACAGCATAAAATTGCATTTAAATAACTTAATAATTAATGGTCTTCATAATTTATCTATAATAAATTATACATTTTTTGTTACAGTTCGGAACCATTGTCATCGGACTCGTAGCGAGGGTGTGGACTTGAAAGCCCGTCGTAAGCTGATAATTGCCAGTGCCCTGTGTTTGGTTTTCATGATTGCTGAAATTGTGGGTGAGTTGTTTACCTCAGGGCGTTGTCTGAGCACTACTGCTAATTTTTTTTTAGGTTCCTCATATGTTGTTCTGAGTGTTTTATTTTCATTTTTCTTTTCAAATTCCCCAACTAATTTCATTTACCTCAGAGAGCTCGGCAAGTAAAGAAAAAGAAAAGCAAAGTAGAAGAAAAAAGGTTGAGTAAAAAGTCAGTCAAACAAAGCGTGCAAAAAAGGACGGCCCGATACGACGAGACAACTAAAAACTGAGCACCGGAAGTGCAACAATATGGCTACCGGATGAGCTTACTGTCTGTCATTGTGGCGAACCATCCCTACCTCCCTTCCTCCCTCACTCCACTTTTATGGACTGGGCTGTTATACAAAAAACATTTAATTTTCAAACTCTGCCAATGCGACGTTGTCGTCCCCATTGTCGGCTGTTGCTGTTAATCGCTTTGCAATTACCTACAATGTGCCACACTTTGTGCCCCTGGCCCTGCCCCTGCCCCTGCCCATACCTTTGCGATTTCGATTTCTCTTTTGCCTTTGCTTTCTCCATTTATTCCTCAAAATCGAAATTGTTGTCTGTCCGTTCAGTGAAAGAGTCGGCAGCTCCTCCTCTTTGCTGTTCAGCTAACCAAGCGATGCCAGGCGGGGATTGTGGACTCAGCTTTTTCCCGTGTCCCGTGTCCTGTATCCTTTGTCTCCTGCACTATCCCCACAGATTGCAAGTTAATTTTTTGAGCATTTATTTACTCCTTACTCTCCGTCTGACAGGTGGCGTCTTATCGAAGAGCTTGGCCATTGCAACAGATGCCGCACACTTGCTTACCGATTTTGCCAGCTTTATGATCTCACTGTTTTCCATCTGGATAGCAGGACGTCCATCCACGCAACGGTAAGTGCAGCACAAGACGACTGGCGATGAACTGACAAAGTCTAAGAGAAATCAATAAAAACCAAAAGTTTTTTTTGTTTTGTTTTTGCCTGCCAACTTCGAAGTACGTTTTGATGCGATGCTCAAAATTCCTGTGCGTTTCCTCGTGCTAAACGGCATCGCAAACAGGAATTTGAGACCAATGCGTCAGAAGTATAACAATTTTTAAATAAACTGCAAGATAGTTTACTATAATTGGTTTGATATTTTATACAGTTATATGCTTACCGATATAACGACTATAAATACAAACATATAAAGTGAATGAATTTTTCCATAATTATAGAAGTACCAACGATCTGGTTAACTGAGTAATTTATCACATTGAATTTGATTTCATAGATCTCTCATTTAGATTTCCAAAAAGTGGTAAGTACTTGAATCTTTTGTCTATTTTTATGTACAACTAACGGGAACTTTAGTTAGATTCTCTAGAATACTTTTCCATTAAGCAGTTTTACAATAATATATAGTAAAAAGCTTACCCAACATATTGTTGTTAAGTGTACTACCCGGGATTTCAGATAATAAATTTTTTCATAATATCTTATTTTCTTTAGCATTCTACACAAATTTCGGGAAATATCTTTTAATAATATAAGCATTTAAGCATTTTGTAGTTCTTTCAGATATTTCATCTATATAATGTTATAAATATTAAAGAATTCTGAACGTCTTTACTAGATCTATGACCAGGTCAGCTGTATCCCATATATCACATGCCTTCTAGCTTATTATATGGGACACAGCAGAGAGTATCCAAGTATTACCAAGAAATGAGATCTTTTGTAAAATTGTTGGCATTATTCTTGCCGCTTGGCTGGCATTGGGCCTCATTGCCATCTCTCATCCCTCATCCCTCATTCTACATCCACTTTGCGCTGTTTCAACTCCTCTCGCCTTCGTCTAATTAGGCGAAAAGCCTGTTTCCAAATTTGCACTGCCTGCTGCTCAGTTGCTGCTGCTTTTGCAGTTGCTGTTTGTACATTTGCTTTTGTTTATGCTGCTGATGCTGATGCTACGTATACTATTTGGCCGTTGCCCATTTTCCAATTGGTCTTTGGGAACTGCCTTTCGTTCGTCGGGTAATAGAAGGGGGCTAATTCTGAGGCAACCCATCGAGTGGTGGGTGTTTTGCATCCATCTTGTTCTCGTGTTCCTTCTGCTCCTCCCGTCTGTTGTCTGGTTCCCGCCTGGCACGTTCTGCTCATTCATGCAAAAATCTCACTCACTCGACGACTCGACTGCAGCCACAAAGTGAATAATGAAATACTTTTGCAGTTTCAAGCGTGTTGCATGGTAATTTTGTAAATTTTCTGGTGCCGTGCTAGCGTTTCTTTCTTCCCTCTCTCCTCTCTTCTCTCTCCCGCTCTACCGCTCTCCCGGTGGGAGCCTTACAGTTGCCGTAGCACCATCCATATACCCATCCCCTATTCTATTCCCGCTGCCGTTGCCAAGTTGACAAGCCTAATTTATCAAAACAAAACACATTTGCACAATTGCAAAGGCAAACGCAGAAACGCAGAACACAAACGAAACACTAAACAGTGCACATTGGTACACATCCTCAAGATCAACTAATAACAATTGAAGAAATTATAAAAAGTAATCACAATTCTTAAAACAAATGGAAATAGATTTATATATTTTATATACCTTATATTTAAAGCATCAAATCATAAAAAGTGCATTTTAATATCGGGTGCGCTTCTTCCAACCTTTTTTGAACAAGCAATTTAATTTTTTTTATTTTAATCTTCGGGGTATACCTTGAAAAGAGTAACAATTTCAAAATGTTAACAAATATTTGTTTTTAAACTTCTATTATAAAGGAGATCCTTTGAATCGAGTTGCGAGCCAGTTTCTTAAAACCTATGCAGTAGTATTCAATTATTCATATCTTTTAGGTTTTCGAATTAAATCAGTATAATTTTATTATTTTTTTCAGATCAAGAAAATTTTGTGAATTAGGTTATTTACTTTTAACAACAAAAATAATATACACATGGGCTAATCCTGCGTGTCGCACGTAACATTCGTACGATTTGGTAGATGAAAATATACAAAAATGTTGTGCTTTTTAAAGATAAACCGTCAAGTTTTGTATAGTGCTGAAAGATTTCATTACAGTTACTTTTTGCAAAATAATTGTTCATAATATTGTCTAGCGCACGATACACAAAATGGAAGTTACTTTTAATTTGTCTATTTAATTTGAAAATTTTTAGCGATATCTTAAAGAAAGCTGAGTGTAATAGAATGCAGAAATAACTTATATGAAATCTGAAAAGTTGATGGTTTTTTAACAATAGACGTGAACCCAAGTGTCACACGGATCGGTTCGATCGCAACATTTTTTCCATAACATCTCCCTTTTTTTAAATTTTATATCGAAAGCAGATTGAAAAACTTGTTTTAAATTAAACTTTCAATATATTTCTAAGCAGGGATTCTAACCCTAACCGAAACCGTAACCTTTAACCGGTAAAAACCGAATAAAATTTAAAACCGTAACTGAAACCGTAACCGAAAAAGAAAATTTTCATTTGACCGAAACCTTTAAACCGAAACTCTGTAAACCGAAATAACCGTTTGGTAACCGTTTCATTTATAAGGGTTAATTTCGGTTTTTCATACATCCAAAAAAAAAATATTTTTAATTTTAATTTAGATTTTTGATTTTCATTTTCTTATAATTAATTTTGAATCTTTATTTGTGATATTCATGAACGAATTTTCATAGCACTAAATAAGCGCAAAAAAAATTAATTTGTTAAATGAAATATTATAATTTTTTAAATGTAACTAAGCTACATCAAACTGAAGAATATGTGAACCAAAAGCATACCGGTATTTTAAAACCGAAACATGCAAAAACCGGTTCACCGTTACGAAACCTTTATTTAAAGATTGGCCGAAACTGTAACTAAAACCGATATTCTTTTTGGTTTTAATCCCTGTTTCTGAGAATGGTTCATCTTACAATTTTACTGTTCTACTTAGTGTAATCGTCAAAATACAAACTGTCCATTTAAGAAGTAAATTTTTAAGAAAATTTACAAAAATATATAAAAAGTGAATTTTTTCCAATGTATAGTCGATATGCTCATCCTAATTAATTTCTTTTGGCGTATATTGCTTAAATATATAATTTGAATACATTTCTGAAAGAAATGATTTAAGCCCATTTAAATACAACTAGGCCTCCAAAGATGAGGGAAAGATTTACATAATTTTATAATTATTGTGTATTAGTATTATGTTAGTTTTATGAAGAAGTGCACTTCTATATTAACGATTTTTGGTCTTACAGTTAATTCAGTTGGAGCAATCAGTTATAGTAAAATTTTTTATTGTTATTTTTAAGGTTATTTTTTCAATTGAATTCAATTTGAATATATTTCATTAAAATAAGCTATATTCTTTCATAAATTATTTCTGTAATTCTTCAACTTGCTATCCCACAATAAACTTAAGCTTCCCGATTTCATTAAGTACGTGATTTTTACTGCTCCCATATATCATTGTTTTATGACCTTTAAAACATGTTGAACTGGTATTAATTTGTGTGTGTTACCAAATTTTATTTTTATTTATTATTTATTTGCCCATTTCGAAATGCTAACCAATTAACTATTGCACTCAACCGCACGAATATCTTGTGTTTTTCGGCTACTTTATGTTAGTTTTGGCCATAATCCAGCCCAATGTGCCACGTTTCGCCAGGCTCTGTGCCTCTGTGAGGTGGCAGCAGTCGCGTTGCGCCTTTGGCTCGTTGCTGCAACAGCAACGGAAACAGAAACCGAGACCAGGGAGCTGGCAGGCGGTCATTAACCAAATGGCTGCACTTGCAAGCTGCAACAGTCCCCACAATGACACTCACACACACATACACATACACATATATATACTGTGTATGAAGGGGCCATACATTGACACAATCTGCTAAAGGAGCAAAGGGGTTGGCGGAGAGACGGATGTTTGCTGGAAATTAAATTGTATTATTATGGCGAGACATTCGTTGCTCGCATTTTGTTGTAGTTGCTGCTAGTGTCGCATTAGTTAGCAGGCAGTCAGCCTGGCTGGGAGGCAAAAATTGTTGGCATTGCCATTATTTCAGTTTTATAACGAGAGTGGCGCCCCCTGGCGGACGCGGTGCTTTAATTGAACGAGCGTCGCCCTCGATCAGGTGTTGACTTTGAACCCACCAAAAAGCGTTCGTACATGCAATGCGCTCATTACATTAGGGAACATATCTGAAGCCAGCCAAACCAAACCCAACGCAACCCAAATTTTGAGTCTTTCCCACCTCTGGACACTACTTGCCGCACCCCAAGCTCGAGACACTCAAATTAAAATGGCATTTAACTAATTTTTGGGTCGCATTTATCAACTTATGTTAATTTTATGCTATAACTTTCCCCTCGCTGCTATCTCATAGGTAAGGAAGGTCATGTTTATGAAATTGCTTTATCATCTGATTTAATGCAATGATTTCATATGACTATCCCAACCATTAGGGATAGTTCCTTGGTAGTGTTAATTTTTTTCTATTTTGTTTACACTTTTCTTGTTTTTTACTTTGTGGCAAGCCAACTCTTAAATATATTAAAAAATAGATCCGTTCTGAAATGTAAGAAAAGAAATGGAGGGGAAACATAAATCGGTATTTTATTTAGTTGAGTAGTCATAGTATTAAACAATTAAACTTATCAGTAAACTATTCAGAAAATTGCATGATGATCGGATAACAATCGTCAAAGTTAATCAACATATTTTCTTTCCCTACTGCAATTATTACTTTTGTAAAGTTACCTTAACTAATTTCTATCTTTGACAGGATGTCCTTTGATTGGTACCGGGCGGAGGTGATTGGTGCCATGGCCTCCGTGTTTATGATCTGGGTCATCACTGGCATCCTGATATGGCTAGCAAATGGACGTCTCATCAGCGGTGACCATGAAGTGGATGCCAAGATCATGCTGATCACATCGGGCCCAGCAATTTTGGTTAATGTCACGTGAGTACCATTAGATACAGCAACTGTCCAACTGTCTCACTCTGTCTCTCTGAATGCCTGGCCGTCTGAATGCTGGCAGCTCCCTTGGGCAGTTTTCCAATTGCAATTGCCGCAATCAACTTGTCGGGTATGGGCCAGAAAATGGGTCAACAATGCAACTGTGGCAACCTGGCGTGGCATGGCGTTCCTATGCAACCAACCAACCATTCCTTCTGCCATCTAGTCGTATCCGCCAGTTGTTGCGGTAAATTTCTCCACATTTTAGCGACAACTTTTCCGCAAGCTTCGAATTTTTTTGCGTTAACAAAAGGCAAAAGCGACGCCAACGATGACTGCGACTGCGACTGCAACCGCAACGACAACGACGGGGATTTTGCTTGTATTTGTGTTGGCTAGTCCAAGGGTGGAGTTTTTCTCTCGCGTTCGGTTTTAAAGTAGAGAGTCTATTAACTTAAGCATGCCATTTGGCACTTACATTTTGCAGATTTCCTTTTGTATGTTTTATTTACATGATTTTAATAAAAAATTTGTAATCATGATCTTAATAATCTGCGATTATTTGTTTATTTCGATTTCGCATTATTTTTAGAGAGGGTATTTCATTACACTAACATTTCAATTGTGTTTACCTGTTTTAAATATAACTTATAATCAAATCATTATTACCTTAAATTAATCTTATTGAGATTTTATATCTTTTTTGAGGACATCCTTTTTTTACTATCTGATTGGCTTTTTTTTTAATTCATAATATCTTTTTTTTTTTAAATGTAACTGTTTTTGGCAAAATCTAAATATTTTCAATTATATTTATTGTTAATTGGTGCTTAGGTTTCTTTTAGAAAGAGTCTATTAATCGAAGACCAATCAATTAATGCATATCCGATTTTTCTTTCATACTCAATATTTATTTGATAACATCATCAGGCATGCCACAGAAATCTCTTTCACTTGACTTTCACGTCAATTTCATTTCTCCGTGCCACAGTCCAATCACCTGAACAATTTTGAGTGAGATGAAATCATCGCTCAATTCACTGGCGTCCGGTGCCATGAGAATAATGTCACATTTTTTGTCCGAATTTTTGAATTTAGAGTTGTCGAGAAACTTTTATTGTTTGCCGCGCCAGTAACTTTTAAATTTTTTTAAGCCATACAATATCAATTATTATATAAATTAATTTAATTATATAAATTAAATAAGAATTAAAATGAAAATTTGATATTCTGCAATGATAAACTTTAAAAAGTTTCTAAACAATCCCTTCGGAAATTGAATCTGAGAAGGGGCCAGCCCTAGCAGCCTAGTTCGAAAAGGTTGGTGAACATGCTAAAAACTATAAATTACTCAAAGTTCTGTGGCACGAAGAAATTTTCGAAGTGGAATTGCTTTTCTCTGAAATCGCTTTCACTAGTGATTTCTGTGGCATGCCTGCATATTTTTAGTTTCTTTAGTTATATTTAATTGTATCAAAAATATTCTTATTAAGGGAAGCATAGCATATTTAAATATTGGGCTGGTATCCAAGAAATATGTTTGCATTTATTTTTAAGTTTTGCAAATCATTTATTTAAAATTTTCGAAAATATTTTAAGTCTAGAAATATTATGTACCGCATATATAATTTATTATCTTTAAAATCTTATGACACTAGACCATCTCGTTGTTTAGGAAACTTTTGTAAGTAGAGCATTCAATCTACGTCTGATATCTTGAGAATCTGTTTTGTTTTGACTGCGTCGTATGCAGCACCTGCAACTACAGTTGCCAACCGCTCCTCTCGTTTCCCCTTCCGCTTCCCCCATCTCGTCCCCCTGTCGCCTTACTGCCATTGCCTTTAGTCAGTGCTCGTTCATGTGGCTGTCGAAGCATAGTTTTTGGAGCATAAATCGCAACGTTTCAATGCTCGGCACATGCTCATGTGTGTGTGTCTATCTGTTGATGTACCTCTGTGTGTGTGTGTGTGTGTGTCTATGTGCTCGACGACCCCCCTTTGAACGCCTGCTACGTTTTGTTGCCGTTCATATTGCTGGTAGTAGCGCAAATTTTCCAGTTGACGTTGGCATTTTTAGTGTTTGCCACTTGAATTGTTTGATTACGTGAATTGATTGTGAAAAACGTGCAACGGCAGCAACAACAACAACAACATCAGCAGCAGAAGCAGCAGCAGCAACTTTTCCAAGCCCTTTCTGCGGGGCGTGGCAGCAGCACTGTCCGGTCGACAGTCGCCGTTTTGGGTCATCTTCTGCCATCAGAAAAGAGAAAAACAGAAAAGAAAGTCAAGTCACCGCTCAAAGCATTCACTTGTACCAACCAACGAATTCGGAAGCACGTCGAACAACGAAATTAAATGGCCACCTTTGTAGTAGTTGCTGCTGCTGTTGTTCTTGTTGTTGGCTTTGAAGGCTTTTTACTTAATTGCATTAAGGAGTTTGTTGAGTTTTAAGTTCAATTAGCAAAAGCCATGGAAGAACGGCAACAACTTTTGCTGAGCTTTGTTGGATTTACCTGTTTGCCGCCATTGCCGCTCGAAGTTGCAGCTTAAAGTGCCAACAACACCAACTCCACATCGTTAAAAACGCCCATTAGGAACGCACACACACACACAAATGCGTGGCCATTGCAGGTTGTTTGTGGCAGGTAGGATATTAGCGAAACTACCTGTAATATAAGAATGATTAGAGGGATTTAAGAGAAGCATGGACAGAGGAACAGTGGGCGGGCAATTTAGAGCGTAGTTTAGCTGCCCGAGCTTTTATAATTTAGATCTTAATTTCTCTAAGCAACAATGTCTACAATTTAAAAAAGTTGCATTTATAAATATACAGGCATGCCACAGAAATCTCTTTCACTTGACTTTCACGTCAATTTCATTTCTCCGTGCCACAGTCCAATCACCTGAACAATTTTGAGTGAGATGAAATCATCGCTCAATTCACTGGCGTCCGATGCCATGAGAATAATGTCACATTTTTTGTCCGAATTTTTGAATTTAGAGTTGTCAAGAAACTTTTATTGTTTGCCGCGCCAGTAACTTTTAAATTTTTTTAAGCTATACAATATCAATTATTATATAAATAAATTGAATTATATAAATTAAATAAGAATTAAAATGAAAGTTTGATATTCTGCAATGATAATCTTAAAAAAGTTGCCAAACAAACCCTTGGGAAATTTAATCTGAGAAGGGGCCAACCCTAGCAGCCTAGTTCGAAAAGGTTGGTGAACATGCTAAAAACTATAAATTACTCGAAGTTCTGTGGCACGGAGAAATTTTCGAAGTGGAATTGCTTTTCTCTGAAATCGCTTTCACTAGTGATTTCTGTGGCATGCCTGATAAAGTATTATCTATAGAAGTAAATTGTAATAGCTAAATTTCGCTCACGTTGTCATTGTTTTGTTTTGTCATTCGCCTCGAAGATTTCAAGTGCAAAAATAGTCTCAATTAAAAATCTGCAGTATCTTGTTTAATTGGCAGCTTGGTGTTCAATAAAAAGAGACTAACTATAACGCAAAGACACTAAAACTTGATCCACTTACCTAAAAATGGGAGCAGCGAAATAGTAATTTTCTTAGGTCTATATATTTTGAATGATACCAAGGTTAGCTTAAATTTCTTACATGAAATTATCAAAGTCTCTCTATAATGTTCAAAATTAAGATTGAAATATTCCTTTTGAAGCATTTGAATTAATCGATAGCGCATATTATAAACAATGTTATCTGTTTGCAACTGTCGGTGTCGTGTAAACACACAAAATTTTAAAGTGTTGGTGAAAAACCGACGCTCACCGATGGAAATAGAACACGTTCTATTCCATCGGTTTTTTTCGTCGGTGGAACCGTGCCAGTAACATCAATACGTTAACATTGCACTTTTTTGGTATTTTTTGGCGCTTTACGGCAAAAATAAAGTGTGCGCGAACAAAAATTGTGTTGATTGTGACCAGCTTCCGTGAAAAAAAAAACCGACGGGATTTTGGTGTGAACACCGATGCGAATAGTGTGAATGGCAACATTCACCGACTGTAAAAAAACCGTCGGTGATAAATCCTCGTCTGAAGGCACTTTTACAACTAAAAAATAGATTTCCAAATATACTTAGTTAGTGAAAAGCAAAAAATTTTAAGTTCTACCAATTAAAACACAAAAATGGTTTTCATTATTACCCTAAAGACAGTTATGAAAATTAAAAGTATCTTACTATTATTATAATTAAAGAATGAGTTGTAATGTAAATTTCATTTATATGTTTTTTGTTTAATTTAACGATATTCCTCTTTTAAATCTCAGCTGAGACTTGCGAATTTTCTTACTGCATATAGGGAAATGGTGAATTAAATCTATTTACTCAATGATTTTGAACAGAATCTTGTATTAGCTGATGCTCGAGTTTGTTTGGTCTCTAATTTGGTTTATTTGGAGAGACTAGTATCGTGTGTTTTGCTGTCAGTCAAAGGAGCAGCGAGTACAGCGTCGGGCAAATAAATAACACCACTCGGTTGTAAAACGGGCATTAAGAGGAGCGTAATAAACGTGCCCCTCGTTGAATCCATGGGGCGACAGCTTAACGAGCAGCTCAGCCGGTTGACATGCCCCAACATCATCCTGGTGTCCCAGTCACATACGATGCCAGTCGGGATGAGAGGCGACGCGACGCGACGCGTTGAGGGGAAAACAGCCAAGATATGCGCTAATATTTATGTTCCTGTCAATTAAATCAGGACATGTTGCCAGGCGCAAGTCGCCATTGCCAGGAGGAGCCAGGGTTTGTTGGTTGCCTCCTCCTGGTTGCTTGCCTGTCCTGCCATGCTTCGCTTTGCCCTAGCAGTGTTGCTAGTCCTGCCCGAGTTGGTTGGTCCTTTTCGTGGTGTTGGCGTTGTCATGGCTGCTGTCGTTTGTTGGCCACTAACGAGGCGAGTAAAGATGCCGCAAAATCAAGGGAAATGCTTCATTGCGCGCTACAAATTACAGCGACGCAGTTGGAACAACAATGGGGCGCCAAATGGATGTAAGGCAGGAAGCAAGAGTGAGACCAAGGGAGCAAGAGAGAGTAGAGGAATCCTGGAGCAGCATTGGCATTTTTTGCGCTCGAGGACACACACGCAGCGTCGCGTCGTGTCGAGTCGAATGTAGTCGAGTCCTGGACAGTAAATGCCTTGGCAATCGGATGTTCAAAGCTGCCCTATACAATTTATTTAGTGCCCATCAACGCGTCGCTCGTGTAGCCCACCAACAGAGCATTCATTCCTCTCCTCCTTCAGTAGAGGGTATATACATTTTGTTTTTGATAAATTATGGCCGCATTTGGCGGGAAAGTAGAGAAATAGAAATACACAGTGGCGGTCTAAGAAATTGAAAATGAAATCGACTTGTCAGGGCAACAAGCCCAGGTTCAGTAGTCTTATAGGCAATTTACACTGAGACCCGTATGAGGCCGTAACGAAAAAATGCCGGTATAAGGCCAGTAAGTAGGCCTTTACCATACAAAATTTGACAGTTAGGTTCAAATATAAAAGCTCTACTGCGTGCCGGTATTGATGCCGGCGTCATTACCGACCTATTCTTGACAAAAAAAAAGGTGGCAGCTCTGGTAAAAATTTATAATTAATCGATTTGCCACCACAAAAAACTGAAAATTCAAATCAAAATAATAATTTCTATTTGATACAGAGGAAAAAGATAACATAAGGAAGCGCAAAAGATGGAAGAAATAAGCTGCACAGCAGCAGAGGCAATGGCGAAGTTGGCCGAAGCTGCAGATAGGTCTGCTGCAGATAGGTCTGTTGCAGATAGGTCTGCTACAGATAGGTAATGGACAGCATGGTACACATTTTTAATCGCTTAGTCCACAAATAAAAAGTTAAAAAACAAAAGTAAATTTTCAAAATGTTATATTGAAGTTCTTGAACAAAAAAATATTTTGCTAATGCAAATAACCTCGAACAAATACAGCGATTGCAACTCGCTTTTGTAATAGGATGCAATTTCTAAAGTTGGTGTCCTTTTTGGCCATTTCTGGTAGTGCCTGCACCAACATATCGAAAGCGGCGCGCTCCATCTATTGTCCATTGGACATGTTGGGCACGTCCCAGAATACGCCGTTACGTTCCTATAAAAGTGTGGATAATTAACGTTCTTGTGTATAAATGCACTTTTTAGCTTACGTGCGCTGATCTCGACGTCTCCTCTAATGCATGATTCAACGAATTAAGCATCCCTTTGAATCCCTCGCAAGCCGCCAATGCGTGGTTTACGCCTTGGTTCGTTCACTCGCGTAAACATCATTGTAACTGCGGCAATTACTTTTGGATACATTTTGTTATTTTATTGTTTTTTTGCTTTAATTTACAATGTGTATTAATAAATTTCTCAGTTTGACACTTCGACTTCAAAATATCGGTTTTTTTTACCGGCCTACCAGTGTAAACGACTTTCGCCGTAAGCTAAGGCTTTTTGCTTACCGGTCTCAGTGTAAATTGCCTATTACTCTCAAGTGGCAAACGAAACAAAAATGGAAAAGCAACAGGAATTAAATCATCTGCAAATAGAATATCTGAAAACGAAAATGACAAAAAAAAAAAAAACAAAAGCAAGAAACACACGTTTGTATCTGAGTGAAATACTTTTAATTTAATCGAACCTGTTTCTCAATAGAATTCCCATTTCGATTGTTAAAGATTTTTTAAATGGAAAATTTCATGCTTTTTAAAACATTTGAAAATGTCGATCAGTTGTCAATCAACTGTCCTAATATAAAAATATTTTAACATTTCCAGAAATAATGGAATTAGTATTCGAGATGCCAGAAGTATTTCTAAAAAATAGGAGTAAAACCATTTATATTTATAATCATAGTTTTAAACCAGTTACTTTATTTGTATTTTATAGATTCGATTCCCAATTAGTATTCGGAAAATCGTTATTATTATACCCTGAGGGGTATATTAAGTTTGTTCAAAAGTATGTAACAGGCAGAAGGAAGCATCTCCGACCCCATAAAGTATATATATTCTTGATCAGCATCAACAACCGAGTCGATATAGCCATGTCCGTCTGTCCGTCGGTCCGTGTAAACGAAAGGATCTCAGAGATGGTAAGAGCTAGGACCACCAAATTTGGAATGAAGACTCCCTATTATGTCAGGCAGGACAAGTTTATGTTAAAATTTTGCCACGCCCACTGTGGGGGGCGTAATTCATCAAAAACTGACATCGCCTTTAATTTCGGGGTTTGAGTAAAATTTTAAAATTTTTTTTTATTTCAACGGGTGTAGGATCATGCCCAGAGACTAATCACCAAATTTCAACACGATTGGGCCATAAGTAGTGAAGATATTAACGATTTTTCAAACCGCTTTTTAAATGCAGTTCTATAAATAGAATTAATAATGATTTAATTCGTTTTGTATTTACTCTAACGGATTAAGGTAGTCAGTTCTTTAGGACCTAATAAACAAAATAAAAAAATAAAAAAAAAATAAAATTTTTTTTTTTTGTCCACCAATCCAAGTCGGCACGGGTTATAATTGGATTGAGGTAACAATTTTTAGCTGAGAACCTAATGAACAGAACTAGCCATTGACTTTGACCAAATAAGGGACACCCTAATGTAAGTAAATCCGCAATGGCAAATTGTTTTCTCACAGCAAATCATGTTCAGGTGGTAGATGTTATTGTTGTACTAGTAGCTGTTTATTTAAGGTTATATTTTGCTATCCCAACAGTCTGGATTGCCCACTGAGTTGGGTGAACTGTGACGCCACGTCAATTAGCCGCAAATCGCGATCATCCACATTGTTTTCTCTGTCTGAGTGTGTGCGAGTGTTAGTGAGTGAGTGTGGTGTGTATATGCCATTGGTCTGTGCGTAATTTATGCCAGTTTATTTATTGATGCCCGGGCTGGAGTTGCATTGTTTTCGAAAAGCCGGCTAAGTGCAGCCGGCGAGCTCTGGACAACGGCCACAACAGGCCAACAGCGGCTGGTCGAAGGTCTGTTCATGGCCCCTTTTCCCCAAATAGAAAACCCATAAATCTGCAATGTCGGAGCATTTAAAATGAATATAAAGTCAATGTGCCGAGCTATTAACTGCCTGTCGCAAGCCATGTGAGGCAGGGGATCGAGGGAATGTGAGGAGAGGAAGCCGGCAGCATTTTGGGGTATTGGGGTATGAGAGGATGTGAACTATCTTAAATGTGGGATGTGTGTGTGTGGAGCGTGGACTAGTCAACCGGTTGCCATTTTCGACAATACATTTGTATTTGCATGCGGCGGTGCATCCGGACCCACAGCAGCGGGTCGAACGGCCGGACCTGGTCGTATGGGCGGTCGAGCGGCTCGCACACCTTCCGGTACACAGAGCACCAGCACACGGGGACACAGTGTCACAAAATTGGTCAAAAAGCAATGTTGCACTTTATATTAAATTTGAAAATAATGTATATTTAAATATTATAATTTGGAAATTATTATTTCACTGGTATGTCAAAGTTATTTAATTTAATTTACTTTAATCAGTTTTTATATCACCCTTTTCAATAATTAATAAATGCATTGAAAAAATTAAATTCTTCAATTTTAATTTTGTTAAACATAAATGCTCTCCACAATAAGACCTGTTAAAATAGTCTAATTTAATATAAGCTGCTAGTTATTTTTAATTTGACATCAATATAAAATTCTTGCACTTTTGGTTAATTCAATAAACAATTTAATTAACTTACAACTTAATAGTTTGAGCTCCAACTTTTTATTTTATTCTAATTTGTTTTTCACATAAACATTTGAATTGTCTTTGCCTTCCATTTTCTTTACACAAATTACAATTGTGTCTTTTAGAAAACAGACAATCCAATTTTAGATGCGAGAAAGTTTCTTTGCTTCTTGTTTTGAAACTCTTTGCCAAAACTTAATTTCAAAGAATTGGGAATATTCAGCCACTGGGTGAAAATGAGCTGATCAAACTTTTAGGATTAAGTACTTAGTTTATCAGTAGAATTTTAAATACTCTGCTTAGTTCTCGAAAATATAAGAACATGAGTATCAATATTAAATTTATTAGATTATATTTCTTACGCCATGTAACCAATTGAAATTAGAAATAAATTAATAATAAGTAATAAATAATTAACAATAAATGAATAAGTGATTTATTAATTAGTATTATTAAGAAATATAATTATATTAATTTGATATAATTTAATTTAATATTAAAGATAACTTCAGCAATTAAGAATTGCTTTTGAAACATCAAATCCCATGATCCGTAGATATTTTAATATCTTTCTTTTTTCTATATATAATATTTGCAACTTCTTGATTAAAAATAAAATAAAGAAAACTACGCATAATAACTGATTTTATTTTTATCACTTTTGTGCCACTGTGCACTGTGTGTTTGTTTGTTTATTTGCCTGTGCGGCTGTTGGTGCATTAAAATGCTGAACTAAAATTCCAAACAACGCAGAAGCGTCGCACAGTGGGGCCATTGCTGATTTTACTTTGCAAAAATCGTAACTTTTGAAACAAATGAGATAATCGAATAATTTTAATGGCATATGATAGATAACTCTTCAACCTATGAAATTAGCATTTAAAAAGTGTGCCACGCCCCCTAATTACTTACTTACGGGCTATCAAAGTTCAAATTTGTGAAATTTGTGAAAAAAATAAATTTTATGGCACCTAAAAATAAATATTTTTTAAAATTTTTGATTTTTTTTGTTTTATTTTTAAGGTTTTTATATTTAAAAATTACTTTCAAAAAATTTGAAAACAATTTTTTTTTTCAAAAAATTTTTTTTTGTTTTCCGGAGTGAATTATCAGAATTTCATATGTCGACTTGATTCCTATGACATCTATATGATATAGTAGTCCGATTTCAACCAATCTGACATATTATGAAGCTGCGATAGTCTTCTACATCCAGACCAAATTTGATTCAAATCGGACCACTATATTATATAGCTGCCATAGCAACAATCGGTCGAGCTTTGAAATTGCGTGGGTGTTTTTATTGTGAGGCTGCATTAGTTTTTCCAACTTAACGTAAAGGGATGGATCCGGACGGGTATAAAACCATATATATTTATTTAAAGAAATGAATGCTGAAGCGTTTTAAAGTGGGTTAATCCCGGGACTCTCCTGGACTCAAAAGTTATCGTCTACCAAAGTTGAAAAATTTTCAAAATCTAGTGTTTTTTAAATTTAAATGGGTAAACTTTAAAAGGTTGTACTACCCACAAATTTTACTTGATCCAAAAATCCTTTTTGGATTTTCAATCTTTAAAGAATTCTCTACCGAATGCTTTTATTACTTTTTTCTAACGTTTACCCCAAAGAAATGATTTTTGCCAAGTTGTTCGGCCTGCGGCCCTGCAAAACACTAGATTTTGCCCATTTTTCAACTTTGGTAGACGATAACTCTCTTGTCTAGAATTGTCTAGCAGTACACTAACCTAAAAACGCTTCAGATATCATTCCTCTAAATAAATATATATGGTTTGTACCCATGCGGATCCACCGTTTTACTTTAAATTTTACAAATTTCAACTTTGATAGCCCGTAAGTAAGTAATTAGGGGGCGTGGCACCCTTTTTAAATGCTAATTTCATAGGTTGAAGAGTTATCTATCATATGCCATTAAAATTATTCGATTATCTCATTTGGTTTAAAAGTTACGATTTTTGGCCCCACTGTGCGTCGGTCGCAAGCCCGAAAGAAGTTTTTTGTGTGCGTTTTTGTTTTTGTATTGCGGCCGGAGTCCCGTGGCCGAAGGCAGTGGCAGAGAGAGAGGGTGTCAGGGGTAGGATGGGGCGCAACAGAGACTGGCGACGCATGGCCTGCAACATTTTCAAGTATATTAAATATTTGTGATAACGTTTTCAATTTCTCTTACCATTTCCATAGCATGGGCGTGCAGCTGCAACACGGCCACTCCCACGGCCTGGGCGGCGGTGGCGGTGGGCATGGTCACAGCCATGGCGGCACAAAGAAGAAATCCAAATCCAAGAAGCAAAAGCAGAGCACAGCTCATGTGACGGCAACTTCGACGCCATGTGCCGCCTCGCCAACAAAGCGCATTGAAGGCGGCGTCGCCTTCGATCCAGAGGATGCGGAATTGACCGGTGCTGGACTGCCCTCGTATTCGTGTCAGAACGCCAAGCTGGTAGATCCCAGCCGGGATCTGGATATAGCCGCCGTCCTGGCGGAAACAGCGCCAGGCTCCCATCATCATGGCGGTCAGGCAGGTCGCGAGGCAGTCAACATGAATGTGAGGGCAGCCTTGATCCAAGTCATTGGCGATGTCATCCAGAGTGTGGGCGTCTTTATGGCCGCCTGTGTGATCTACTTTTGGCCAGAGTATGCCATCGTTGACGCGATTTGCACCTTTGTCTTCTCCATTATTGTTTTGTTCACCACGTTTACAATTATGAAGGACGCACTGCTGGTAAGTAAATTCCAACAACAACAGCATCATCAACACATCTTTGTTCTAGTATTTAGTATTTATTGAACATGAAATTCAATGACTAAAATAATTTTATAATCATACATTCACCTTTAAACCGATGTCTTACAATCTCCGAAAAATACTCATTCAATCGTAATTAAATTTGCATGCACCTTCAATTATTAATAACTCAATATTAGCATTAACATTTATTTGTTGAAATTAATCAAAGTTAAATCAAACCTACATTATTGTCATTCAATTGAAATTCGGTTTGAATGAAACTTCACTTAATAACAAGTCCACATTTGCATTCAAACATTATTATTCTGATATATTTAAGGTTTCATATGTAATGATATTTCATAATTGTATTATTGAAAGCAAGCATGAAAATTTTATCCTACCAAATTGAACAATCACATATCATAATTCATCATTCAACACTTGAAATTAAACAAAGTCATGCACTCAATCAATCTACAATATTGTAATTAAATTGAATTTGATTGTAACCGTACTTATTAACAAGTTGATATGTGCATTGAAGTCATCATATTGTTGAAAATCAACTCAATTAGCACAATTTATCTGAATATAGTATGCTTATGGACTGCTTGATTACTCTTCATGTGTCAATATGATATGATAGTGTTGTTTATACACACATATACACACACTCAACTGTTTTAACTAGTTTCAAATCAACTTTGTTCTTTCTGCTTTAACCCATTCAACCCCAACGTTGCCTGAGAGCAACATCCGTCGTTCCCTTGACATTTTTCTGATGAATCATTATAATATTGAAGGATATTTGTGTTTACTCAAAATGTACGCAAATAACAGCACACCTGGAGGCTACTTATCGAAGTTTTTTTTTTGAAATAAAATGCACCTGCAATAAAATGCACCTTGTATAACAATTTGTTGTAAAATTCGGAAAAATAAGAGAGTTTCTAAAATGAATAATTTTTATTTAATCGTTAAAAATATTCAAACTGAATTAATGGACTAGCTATCAGAAAATAAATTACTTACATTTTTATTGTTATCAGGTATGCCACAGAAATCTCTCCCACTTGAATTTCACGTCAATTTCATTTCTCCGTGCCACAGTCCAATCACCTGAACAATTTTGGGTGAAACGAAATCATCATCAATCCACTGGCGTCCGATGCCATGAGAATAATGCCACATTTTTTGTCAGAATTTTAGAATTTAGAGTTGTCGAGTAACTTTTATTGTTTGCCGCGCCAATAACTTTTAAATTAATTTAAG
>JBAMBL010000249.1:0-72301 GCA_037043405.1 Drosophila subquinaria
GTATTTTAATTTCCTCTTCGTTAAGTAAATAGTACATACAACATGTATATCGATGGCTACGTTCGGAGTCGAAACCGCAGCTATTTGTAGCGTCCTCTTTACTCTACTGATTGGATTTATTGGCAGGCGAAGGACCTAAAATGACATTACATCATGTCTAGACGAGGCTGCTCGTCTCCTGGCCAATATGCAATATTAAATTTTAGCATCAGCCATGCAACGTGATGCCTAATCATTTATTGTCGTCTTAACTAACAAGCACCTGAATAATACGCGAATCATGTCTCTAAAACGTCAAGTTTCTAGTCCAAAGTGAATTCAAAATGTTTGCCATGTAACAGTCTCTCGTTAAGAGCGATCCAGCTGAGTCTCATCTCGAGAATCGCAATCACCATTCGAATCCGTGAATAAGTTTTCCATTGAAATTTTTCTATTGTTGTGTTGTTATCATAAGTGAAATGCTCGGATTATGTGCTGTGGATTTGTTCAAGCTCAAGGAGAATAAAGAAATGCGAAGGTCTGTCCATATTCGAAGAGGGTCTGCTCTTTAAAAGTGTTTAAGTATGTAAGGTACTAATTGTAAGCCTTGATTCTGTTGCTTTATAATTACTATATATGTAAGTTATATGGAGTTGGATCGTTTTCTAAAGGCATGCACTATATAATCTAGTCTTCTAAATTCCGAACTGATCCTAATCGGGCGGTTGGAAATTAAAGCTGATGTTGCCTCAAATGCCCTCTAAAACCTGTGGAGTTAAGGGGTTTTTGCTGCCCGCTCAACTCTAGCAGATTTTAGGGGCTATCTCAACTCTGGCCAGTTGTAGAATGGAATATCCAGTAAATATCTCTACGTTTCTCTACGATTATTTATTTTTAAGAAGTATTCTGTTTTACGGTCTGTTTGTTATAAAAATACTGTAAGATGTGTAAATCCAAGTAAATATTTTTCCTCATTCGGGTCTTACCAAGCTTTAAAAATCATTAAAGTGAAAGATTCTATTTAAGAACGAGCGACAATATTTATTTGTATATAATTACTACTTTGTATGAAAGTTGATCTTTTATTATTCACGAGGTATGCATGTTTCTGGCGTTCGAGGGAAAGAGAGTTCGAGACTTCAATGAATGCCAAGTAGCCATGGCCAAGACTGGGAGACGTCTTTCGGGTGCCGTGCCACACTCCCACACATTGACGCAAACAAACAGAAGGAGCCGAGGAATGTGACCAATTAAAGATGCAGATGGATTGGAGTTGTTTAAATTGCAAGTATGATGAAGATTTTTATGCATCAGCTGCAACGATGACGATGACTGAGCTGAAATCGAGGACGAGGAC
Source organism: Drosophila subquinaria (assembly GCA_037043405.1). NCBI lineage: Eukaryota > Metazoa > Arthropoda > Insecta > Diptera > Drosophilidae > Drosophila > Drosophila subquinaria. The sequence continues at coordinate 1,337 of JBAMBL010000249.1, forward strand.
GAGGACGTGCAGGAGATGGAAGGAGCCAAGGATCCAAGAAGCAAGTAGCAAGTAGCTGGTGCAGCTGCCAGTCGAAGCGGCGAAGCTGTGTGTGCAGCTCTCTGCTGATAGGTTAAATGTTCATGGGGCATTGGGAATTCGTACCTGTGCGCTTGGCCCAAGCCTTGGCTATGCACTGGAATTTAATTTCGCTGCTGGCATTGTTGCTGCTATTGTGCAGGAGGAGACTCGAAGAAGGCGAAGAAGCAGACGACGTTCTTGTGCTGAATTCAAATGAAGAAACCGCGCAACGAACCAGCTACAAGCCAAGCATATGCACATTCTGCATGTGTATCGTGCTCCTCCTGCTTCAGTTCAAGCTTTTGCTTTGGCTCCTGCTCCTGCTCCTAGTCTTCCCGGAACCCCTCATGCATGGAACAAAGGAAAACTGCACAACACGAAAGTGGCAAAAGGGGAGGAGAATCGGGAGAAGCAAAGTAAAAGAGTGCAAAGAAAATGCAGCGGAAATGACAAAGCATTAAATACGGCTGCGACAAATGCAATAAATATTTATTATTATTTATATTTATTATTTATTATTTATATTTAATAGACTGCTCCTGGCCAACCCAACGACACCCAATCCGACTCGACTCGACCCGACCAACAGGCCGAGCCTGTCGCTGACGCCAAAACCGGGAAACCTTCTGGTTCCCAGCCATACCAGGATTCCAGCTCTGACCACGTACTTTGTTAAATAAATTTAAATGTCTGTTTTGTAAATATGTAAACGGCATTACAGATGGCAAAGAACGAGGATGCACCGTAGATGAAAACACCGAAGAAGAAGGGACTCTGTGGCTGAAAAAGGGAGTGCGAGTTTGCTTAGCTGGCAGCATCCCTGGGGCAGACTGGGAGAACTTCCCATATGCCCCTTGGTCCAGCTTGTATTTTAAAAAATGTCTTACGGGATAATGAGCAAAAGACTCAAAATTGCAGTTAGTTTTGGTATTTCTGAATCTTTAGAATTGTCGCCTTGATTTCTGTGTGTCCCTTCACGGGTTGAACTTTTTACTGGCATTGAATAGCAATCTAGAAGTGATTAACAATTACAATACGTTAGAATAATTAATTTTATCAGGAGTGAAACGTAATTTTTTTTAACTGCCTTGCTATCCGAAATTTAATCGCTATTGTAAATAACACCATTTTTAAGATAAGCGTATTTGTTGTATAGACTGCTTAAATTAAAAATGAAACAACTTTTGATAGAGCTTCAATTGCAAAACTGGATGAAAACCAACATTTAGATTTAAAAACTATTAAAATAAATAATAAATGTACACAAAGTTGCCATCTGAAAGTGAACAATAACACGAATCTACATACAAAATGTGATATTGAGCTTAACTAGGTTCACATGTAAAATACTTCGTTAGTTTGCTCTATAAACTGTAGAAATATTTCCTAAATCAATTATGTCAAGGTTGAATGCTAAGCTTGAATCACAATTCGGAATTCTGGAACAAAGCTAAAAAAAACAGTAAGCGCTCTATATAAGCATCTAACCTGACAACATTTTTTAAAAAGTTGCTTATATGGAAAAAGTTGCTTTTATAGAAAGAGGAGTACATTCCTCAGTTTCATTATTTCGTATTCAGTGATATCATTTTCAAATGCGAAATTGTACTGTCTAACCAAAGGTATATCGTCCTATCCTATAAATAGCTTAGAAACAATTAATATTCTACCTTTCTTCTCAATTCTTACGGTAGAATGAAAATGAAAATGAAAAATAGAACTGTAGTTGCTTGTACAGAATGTTGAACTCAAAAAAGTTGCTACACTAGAATTTTGTTTGTATAGGAGTTGCCTATATAGAACGCTTACTGTATATATATTTTGCTGGCTTGCAGTTTTCATACAAAGCATAAACACTTGCAATCTGAAAGTGATGCACTACTCAACGGAATGCAGGAATGAAGATCTGAAATTTAATTACTACAGTGAGCAATGCATGATTTTAATTTTGACTAATTGGAGTATCTGCTGGATGGAGTGAAATACGTGTTATACTTGGGTTGATAATGAACAGCATAAAATTGCATTTAAATAACTTAATAATAAATTCGAAATAATTAATGGTCTTCATAATTTATCTATAATAAATTATACATTTTTTGTTACAGTTCGGAACCATTGTCATCGGACTCGTAGCGAGGGTGTGGACTTGAAAGCCCGTCGTAAGCTGATAATTGCCAGTGTCCTGTGTTTGGTTTTCATGATTGCTGAAATTGTGGGTGAGTTGTTTACCTCAGGGCGTTGTCTGAGCACTACTGCTAATTTTTTTTTAGGTTCCTCATATGTTGTTCTGAGTGTTTTATTTTCATTTTTCTTTTCAAATTCCCCAACTAATTTCATTTACCTCAGAGAGCTCGGCAAGTAAAGAAAAAGAAAAGCAAAGTAGAAGAAAAAAGGTTGAGTAAAAAGTCAGTCAAACAAAGCGTGCAAAAAAGGACGGCCCGATACGACGAGACAACTAAAAACTGAGCACCGGAAGTGCAACAATATGGCTACCGGATGAGCTTACTGTCTGTCATTGTGGCGAACCATCCCTACCTCCCTTCCTCCCTCACTCCACTTTTATGGACTGGGCTGTTATACAAAAAACATTTAATTTTCAAACTCTGCCAATGCGACGTTGTCGTCCCCATTGTCGGCTGTTGCTGTTAATCGCTTTGCAATTACCTACAATGTGCCACACTTTGTGCCCCTGGCCCTGCCCCTGCCCCTGCCCATACCTTTGCGATTTCGATTTCTCTTTTGCCTTTGCTTTCTCCATTTATTCCTCAAAATCGAAATTGTTGTCTGTCCGTTCAGTGAAAGAGTCGGCAGCTCCTCCTCTTTGCTGTTCAGCTAACCAAGCGATGCCAGGCGGGGATTGTGGACTCAGCTTTTTCCCGTGTCCCGTGTCCTGTATCCTTTGTCTCCTGCACTATCCCCACAGATTGCAAGTTAATTTTTTGAGCATTTATTTACTCCTTACTCTCCGTCTGACAGGTGGCGTCTTATCGAAGAGCTTGGCCATTGCAACAGATGCCGCACACTTGCTTACCGATTTTGCCAGCTTTATGATCTCACTGTTTTCCATCTGGATAGCAGGACGTCCATCCACGCAACGGTAAGTGCAGCACAAGACGACTGGCGATGAACTGACAAAGTCTAAGAGAAATCAATAAAAACCAAAAGTTTTTTTTGTTTTGTTTTTGCCTGCCAACTTCGAAGTACGTTTTGATGCGATGCTCAAAATTCCTGTGCGTTTCCTCGTGCTAAACGGCATCGCAAACAGGAATTTGAGACCAATGCGTCAGAAGTATAACAATTTTTAAATAAACTGCAAGATAGTTTACTATAATTGGTTTGATATTTTATACAGTTATATGCTTACCGATATAACGACTATAAATACAAACATATAAAGTGAATGAATTTTTCCATAATTATAGAAGTACCAACGATCTGGTTAACTGAGTAATTTATCACATTGAATTTGACTTCATAGATCTCTCATTTAGATTTCCAAAAAGTGGTAAGTACTTGAATCTTTTGTCTATTTTTATGTACAACTAACGGGAACTTTAGTTAGATTCTCTAGAATACTTTTCCATTAAGCAGTTTTACAATAATATATAGTAAAAAGCTTACCCAACATATTGTTGTTAAGTGTACTACCCGGGATTTCAGATAATACATTTTTTCATAATATCTTATTTTCTTTAGCATTCTACACAAAATTCGGGGAATATCTTTTAATAATATAAGCATTTAAGCATTTTGTACTTCTTTCAGATATTTCATCTATATAATGTTATAAATATTAAAGAATTCTGAACGTCTTTACTAGATCTATGACCAGGTCAGCTGTATCCCATATATCACATGCCTTCTAGCTTATTATATGGGACACAGCAGAGAGTATCCAAGTATTACCAAGAAATGAGATCTTTTGTAAAATTGTTGGCATCATTCTTGCCGCTTGGCTGGCTACGTCCGCATTGGGCCTCATTGCCATCTCTCATCCCTCATCCCTCATTCTATATACTATATACTATTTGGCCGTTGCACATTTTCCAATTGGTCTTTGGGAACTGCTTTTCGTTCGTCGGGTAATAGAAGGGGGCTAATTCTGAGGCAACCCATAGAGTGGTGGGTGTTTTGCATCCATCTTGTTCTCGTATTCCTCCTGCTCCTCCCGTTTGTTGTCTGGTTCCCGCCTGGCACTTTCTGCTCATTCATGCAAAAATCTCACTCACTCGACGACTCGACTGCAGCCACAAAGTGAATAATGAAATACTTTTGCAGTTTCAAGCGTGTTGCATGGTAATTTTGTAAATTTTCTGGTGCCGTGCTAGCGTTTCTTTCTTCCCTCTCTCCTCTCTTCTCTCTCCCGCTCTACCGCTCTCCCGGTGGGAGCCTTGCAGTTGCCGTAGCACCATCCATATACCCATCCCCTATTCTATTCCCGCTGCCGTTGCCAAGTTGACAAGCCTAATTTATCAAAACAAAACACATTTGCACAATTGCAAAGGCAAACGCAGAAACTCAGAACACAAACGAAACACTAAACAGTGCACATTGGTACACATCCTCAAGATCAACTAATAACAATTGAAGAAATTATAAAAAGTAATCACAATTCTTAAAACAAATGGAAATAGATTTATATATTTTATATACCTTATATTTAAAGCATCAAATCATAAAAAGTGCATTTTAATATCGGGTGCGCTTCTTCCAACCTTTTTTGAACAAGCAATTTAATTTTTTTTATTTTAATCTTCGGGGTATACCTTGAAAAGAGTAACAATTTCAAAATGTTAACAAATATTTGTTTTTAAACTTCTATTATAAAGGAGATCCTTTGAATCGAGTTGCGAGCCAGTTTCTTAAAACCTATGCAGTAGTATTCAATTATTCATATCTTTTAGGTTTTCGAATTAAATCAGTATAATTTTATTATTTTTTTCAGATCAAGAAAATTTTGTGAATTAGGTTATTTACTTTGAACAACAAAAATAATATACACATGGGCTAATCCTGCGTGTCGCACGTAACATTCGTACGATTTTGTAGATGAAAATATACAAAAATGTTGTGCTTTTTAAAGATAAACCGTCAAGTTTTGTATAGTGCTGAAAGATTTCATTACAGTTACTTTTTGCAAAATAATTGTTCATAATATTGTCTAGCGCACGCTACACAAAATGGAAGTTACTTTTAATTTTTCTATTTAATTTGAAAATTTTTAGCGATATCTTAAAGAAAGCTGAGTGTAATAGAATGCAGAAATAACTTATTTGAAATCTGAAAAGTTGATGGTTTTTTAACAATAGACGTGAACCCAAGTGTCACACGGATCGGTTCGATCGCAACATTTTTTCCATAACATCTCCCTTTTTTTAAATTTTATATCGAAAGCAGATTGAAAAACTTGTTTTAAATTAAACTTTCAATATATTTCTAGCAGGGTTCTAACCTAACCGAAACCGTAACCTTTAACCGGTAAAAACCGTAACTGAAACCGTAACCGAAAAAGAAAATTTTCATTTGACCGAAACCTTTAAACCGAAACTCTGTAAACCGAAATAACCGTTTGGTAACCGTTTCATTTATAAGGTTTAATTTCGGTTTTTCATACATCCAAAAAAAAAATATTTTTAATTTTAATTTAGATTTTTGATTTTCATTTTCTTATAATTAATTTTGAATCTTTATCTGGGGTGCCACAGAAATCTCTTTCACTTGAATTTGACGTACATTTGTATGAAATTTACGTCATTTTTCAGGTGAAAGAGATTTCTGTGGCACCCCAGTATTTGTGATATTCATGAACGAATTTTCATAGCACTAAATAAGCGCAAAAAAAATTAATTTGTTAAATGAAATATTATAATTGTTTAAATGTAACTAAGCTACATCAAACTGAAGAATATGTGAAATAAAGCAAAAGCATGTGAACCAAAAGCATACCGGTATTTTAAAACCGAAACATGCAAAAACCGGTTCACCGTTACGAAACCTTTATTTAAAGATTGGCCGAAACTGTAACTAAAACCGATATTCTTTTTGGTTTTAATCCCTGTTTCTGAGAATGGTTCATCTTACAATTTTACTGTTCTACTTAGTGTAATCGTCAAAATACAAACTGTCCATTTAAGAAGTAAATTTTTAAGAAAATTGACAAAAATATATAAAAAGTGAATTTTTTCCAATGTATAGTCGATATGCTCATCCTAATTAATTTCTTTTGGCGTATATTGCTTAAATATATAATTTGAATACATTTCTGAAAGAAAATTTCACAAGACGTGAATTTTTCATACATTTTTATGATTTAAGCCCATTTAAATACAACTAGGCCTCCAAAGATGAGGGAAAGATTTACATAATTTTATAATTATTGTTTATTAGTATTATGTTAGTTTTATGAAGAAGTGCACTTCTATATTAACGATTTTTGGTCTTACAGTTAATTCAGTTGGAGCAATCAGTTATAGTAAAATTTTTTATTGTTATTTTTAAGGTTATTTTTTCAATTGAATTCAATTTGAATATATTTCATTAAAATAAGCTATATTCTTTCATAAATTATTTCTGTAATTCTTCAACTTGCTATCCCACAATAAACTTAAGCTTCCCGATTTCATTAAGTACGTGATTTTTACTGCTCCCATATATCATTGTTTTATGACCTTTAAAACATGTTGAACTGGTATTAATTTGTGTGTGTTACCAAATTTTATTTTTATTTATTATTTATTTGCCCATTTCGAAATGCTAACCAATTAACTATTGCACTCAACCGCACGAATATCTTGTGTTTTTCGGCTACTTTATGTTAGTTTTGGCCATAATCCAGCCCAATGTGCCACGTTTCGCCAGGCTCTGTGCCTCTGTGAGGTGGCAGCAGTCGCGTTGCGCCTTTGGCTCGTTGCTGCAACAGCAACGGAAACAGAAACCGAGACCAGGGAGCTGGCAGGCGGTCATTAACCAAATGGCTGCACTTGCAAGCTGCAACAGTCCCCACAATGACACTCACACACACATACATATACACATATATATATCTGTGTATGAAGGGGCCATACATTTGACACAATCTGCTAAAGGAGCAAAGGGGTTGGCGGAGAGACGGATGTTTGCTGAAAATTAAATTGTATTATTATGGCGAGACATTCGTTGCTCGCATTTTGTTGTAGTTGCTGCCAGTGTCGCATTAGTTAGCAGGCAGTCAGCCTGGCTGGGAGGCAAAAATTGTTGGCATTGCCATTATTTCAGTTTTATAACGAGAGTGGCGCCCCCTGGCGGACGCGGTGCTTTAATTGAACGAGCGTCGCCCTCGATCAGGTGTTGACTTTGAACCCACCAAAAAGCGTTGCGTACATGCAATGCGCTCATTACATTAGGGAACATATCTGAAGCCAGCCAAACCAAACCCAACGCAACCCAAATTTTGATGTCCTTCCCACCTCTGGACACCATTTGCCGCACCCCAAGTCCAAGACACTCAAATTAAAATGGCATTTGACTAATTTTTGGGTCGCATTTATCAACTTATGTTAATTTTATGCTATAACTTTCCCCTCGCTGTTATCTCATAGGTAAGGAAGGTCATGTTTATGAAAATTGCTTTATCATCTGATTTAATGCACTGATTTCATATGACTATCCCAACCATTAGGGATAGTTCCTTGGTAGTGTTAATTTTTTTCTTTTTTTTTACAGTTTTCTTGTTTTTTACTTTGTGGCAAGCCAACTCTTAAATATATTAAAAAATAGATCCGTTCTGAAATGTAAGAAAAGAAATGGAGGGGAAACATAAATCGGTATTTTATTTAGTTGAGTAGTCATAGTATTAAACAATTAAACTTATCAGTAAACTATTCAGAAAATTGCATGATGATCGGATAACAATCGTCAAAGTTAATCAACATATTTTCCTTCCCTACTGCAATTATTACTTTTGTAAAGTTACCTTAACTAATTTCTATCTTTGACAGGATGTCCTTTGATTGGTACCGGGCGGAAGTGATTGGTGCCATGGCCTCCGTGTTTATGATCTGGGTCATCACTGGCATGCTGATATGGCTAGCAAATGGACGTCTCATCAGCGGTGACTATGAAGTGGATGCCAAGATCATGCTGATCACACCGGGCCTAGCAATTTTGGTTAATGTCACGTGAGTACCATTAGATACAGCAACTGTCCAACTGTCTCACTCTGTCTCTCTGAATGCCTGGCCGTCTGAATGCTGGCAGCTCCCTTGGGCAGTTTTCCAATTGCAATTTCCGCAATCAACTTGTCGGGTATGGGCCAGCAAATGGGTCAACAATGCAACTGTGGCAACCTGGCGTGGCATGGCGTTCCTATGCAACCAACCAACCATTCCTTCTGCCATCTAGTCGTATCCGCCAGTTGTTGCGGTAACTTTCTCCACATTTTAGCGACAACTTTTTCCGCAAGTTTCGAATTTTTTTGCGTCAACAAAAGGCAAAAGCGACGCCAACGATGACTGCGACTGCGACTGCGACTGCAACCGCAACGACGACGACGGGGATTTTGCTTGTATTTGTGTTGGCTAGTCCCAAGGTGGAGTTTTTCTCTCGCGTTCGGTTTTGAGGTAGAGAGTCTATTAACTTAAGCATGCCATTTGGCATTTACATTTTGCAGATTTCCTTTTGTATGTTTTCTTTACATGATTTTAATAAAAAATTTGTAATCATGATCTTAATAATCTGCGATTATTTGTTTATTTCGATTTCGCATTATTTTTAGAGAGGGTATTTCATTACACTAACATTTCAATTGTGTTTACCTGTTTTAAATATAACTTATAATCAAATCATTATTACCTTAAATTAATCTTATTGAGATTTTATATCTTTTTTGAGGACATCCTTTTTTTACTATCTGATTGGCTTTTTCATCGAATTTTCAGCATATCTGTTATTAATTAATCCATAATAGTTTTATGTTTTAAATGTAGCCTGTTTTTGGCAAAATCTAAATATTTTCATATTATATTTATTGTTAATTGGTGCTTAGTGTTTCTTTTAAGAAAGAGTCTATTAATCGAATACCAATCAATTAATGCATATCCGATTTTTCTTTCATACTCAATATTTATTTGATAACATCATCAGGCATGCCACAGAAATCTCTTTCACTTGACTTTCACGTCAATTTCATTTCTCCGTGCCACAGTCCAATCACCTGAACAATTTTGAGTGAGATGAAATCATCGCTCAATTCACTGGCGTCCGATGCCATGAGAATAATGCCACATTTTTTGTCAGAATTTTAGAATTTAGAGTTGTCGAGAAACTTTTATTGTTTGCCGCGCCAGTAACTTTTAAATTTTTTTAAGCTATACAATATCAATTATTATATAAATAAATTTAATTATATAAATTAAATAAGAATTAAAATGAAAATTTGATATTCTGCAATGATAAACTTTAAAAAGTTTCTAAACAATCCCTTCGGAAATTGAATCTGAGAAGGGGCCAGCCCTAGACAGCCTAGTTCGAAAAGGTTGGTGAACATGCTAAAAACTATAAATTACTCAAAGTTCTGTGGCACGAAGAAATTTTCGAAGTGGAATTGCTTTTCTCTGAAATCGCTTTCACTAGTGATTTCTGTGGCATGCCTGCATATTTTTAGTTTCTTTAGTTATATTTAATTGTATCAAAAATATTCTTATTAAGGGAAGCATAGCATATTTAAATATTGGGCTGGTATCCAAGAAATATGCTTGCATTTATTTTTTAAGTTTTGCAAATCATTTATTTAAAATTTTCGAAAATATTTTAAGTCTAGAAATATTATGTACCGCATATATAATTTATTATCTTTAAAATCTTATGACACTAGACCATCTCGTTGTTTAGGAAACTTTTGTAAGTAGAGCATTCAATCTACGTCTGATATCTTGGGAATCTGTTTTGTTTTGACTGCGTCGTATGCAGCACCTGCAACTACAGTTGCCAACCGCTCCTCTCGTTTCCCCTTCCGCTTCCCCCATCTCGTCCCCCTGTCGCCTTACTGCCATTGCCTTTAGTCAGTGCTCGTTCATGTGGCTGTCGAAGCATAGTTTTTGGAGCATAAATCGCAACGTTTCAATGCTCGGCACATGCTCATGTGTGTGTGTGTCTATGTGTTGATGTACCTCTGTGTGTGTGTGTGTGTGTGTCTATGTGCTCGACGACCCCCCTTTGAACGCCTGATACGTTTTGTTGCCGTTCATATTGCTGGTAGTAGCGCAAATTTTCCAGTTGACGTTGGCATTTTTAGTGTTTGCCACTTGAATTGTTTGATTACGTGAATTGATTGTGAAAAACGTGCAACGGCAGCAACAACAACAGCAACATCAGCAGCAGAAGCAGCAGCAGCAACTTTTCCAAGCCCTTTCTGCGGGGCGTGGCAGCAGCACTGTCCGGTCGACAGTCGCCGTTTTGGGTCATCTTCTGCCATCAGAAAAGAGAAAAACAGAAAAGAAAGTCAAGTCACCGCTCAAAGCATTCACTTGTACCAACCAACGAATTCGGAAGCACGTCGAACAACGAAATTAAATGGCCACCTTTGTAGTAGTTGCTGCTGCTTTTGTTCTTGTTGTTGGCTTTGAAGGCTTTTTACTTAATTGCATTAAGGAGTTTGTTGAGTTTTAAGTTCAATTAGCAAAAGCCATGGAAGAACGGCAACAACTTTTGCTGAGCTTTGTTGGATTTACCTGTTTGCCGCCATTGCCGCTCGAAGTTGCAGCTTAAAGTGCCAACAACACCAACTCCACATCGTTAAGAACGCCCATTAGGAACGTACACACACACACGCACACCACATGCACGTACACAAATGCGTGGCCATTGCACTATGGGGCGAAATCCGAAAAATCGACTATTTAGTCGTTTTATCAAGGTATTAATTTTACTACTGTTTTGGTATTAACATCTTAAGAAAACTTCAAACTGTAAAGTTCTGTATCAAAAATGTTAAATAACAGAAAAATGTTAACCCTGACAGCTGTTTAAGTCAGCTGTTGCTTCCGAAAAGCACGTTCGTTAACAGTGCAACATTTTTGCAGCCTATTTTCAAATTGGTATTGCACAAAGGCTAATCATTTTTTTTACAATATTTAAAATGGATACCAATTATACGGGTTTGTACTATGTGTTGGTTTTACTAGTATTCTGTATTTGCACGTGTTCTGTTTATATTTTGTTATATTAATTAATGCTTTGAAAGATAATTTCTTGGAAAGAAATATCAACTTTGCGAAGGAATTTAGCAATGATGCTTAACGAGGCTTAATGTAAGTCCAACTGTATGTCGTAGATCCATTCAATGTTATTTAAAGGCAATATGTCTCAATTCGAACAATTTGCGATAATCCGCGCAAATAAATTTTTTAGGACGTAACCTCACAATTTTTCCATGCTGATTTGCTCGCTTGTCGTATGAGGTATTTGACCAGTTTTTGAGGTATTTATTATTAACTCGAAAACTACTTCATATATTTTGATGCGGTTTTTTTTCTAGTGTTATGTATACCCCTAGAAATTTTTTGGAAAAAGAGGCGTGTCAAAATCCCAGCCCCAAATTTTTTTGTTTTTTAATTTTATGCTCACAACCATATATTAGCCCACACAACTTTCTTTGTCTAACAATTAGTTTTTCTCTTTATTGCTAATAATAAACAAGCTCAAAGCTTGTTATTTGGAACAAAAATTATGAGCTTACTTGGTACCGATACCAAAAAAATATATAAAAAAAATTAAGGCCGGGGGTGGTGACACGCCCACTTTTCCAAAAACATTTCTGAAGGTGTACATAACATGAATAAAAAAACCGCATTCAAAAATTTAGCTTATTATAGAAGTTATTAATAAATATTCGATAATTCGGATTTCGCCCCATAGTGCATTGCAGGTTGTTTGTGGCAGGTAGGATATTAGCGAAACTACCTGTAATATAAGAATGATTAGAGGGATTTAAGAGAAGCATGGACAGAGGAACAGTGGGCGGGCAATTTAGAGCGTAGTTTAGCTGCCCGAGCTTTTATAATTTAGATCTTAATTTCTCTAAGCAACTATGTCTACAATTTAAAAAAGTTGCATTTATAAATATAAATTATTATCTATAGAAGTAAATTGTAATAGCTAAATTTCGCTCACGTTGTCATTGTTTTGTTTTGTCATTCGCCTCGAAGATTTCAAGTGCAAAAATAGTCTCAATTAAAAATCTGCAGTATCTTGTTTAATTGGCAGCTTGGTGTTCAATAAAAAGAGACTAACTATAACGCAAAGACACTAAAACTTGATCCACTTACCTAAAAATGGGAGCAGCGAAATAGTAATTTTCTTAGGTCTATATATTTTGAATGATACCAAGGTTAGCTTAAATTTCTTACATGAAATTATCAAAGTCTCTCTATAATGTTCAAAATTAAGATTGAAATATTCCTTTTGAAGCATTTGAATTAATCGATAGCGCATATTATAAACAATGTTATCTGTTTGCAACTGTCGGTGTCGTGTAAACACACAAAATTTTAAAGTGTTGGTGAAAAACCGACGCTCACCGATGGAAATAGAACACGTTCTATTCCATCGGTTTTTTCCGTCGGTGGAACCGTGCCAGTAACATCAATACGTTAACATTGCACTTTTTTGGTATTTTTTGGCGCTTTAAGTATAGTACGCTCTAGCCGAAAATATTTTTTGCAAGGCCAAAACTTTCATATAAAAAAAAGGGTTGCAAACATGCTCGAAATTATTTTGTAAGGCCATTTCTAAACGTATGTACGCTGTACCTAAATATGGGCAGCTCAGAATATTTTCTGGCGTTTTACAACACTGTTTGGTCCACAGATGGCAGCTTTATTTTGACCTTTCAAAACATCGATTGAATCGTTGTTTTGACTAGTCGAAATATATGAACAACAATGGCGGGAAAAAATAAGCAGCAAAATAAGAGCCGAATTGATGTCTTCGAAAATGAAGAACGAATAAGGCTAATTGAAGAGGTGAGAGAGAGGCCAATCATATGGGATTTAACCGATAAAAAGCATTTTGATGCGACTTTTATCAAAAGTGCATGGGAAAGTATTGCAGAGGCCGTTAATCCGAAAAATATGGTATTGGTCGCTGCTACTTCACTGATCAAGTCCATTTGGTCCATTTTGTCACTTTGATTATTTGAAATTGTATTTACTTGTTTGTTGTGCACAGCTGACGCAACAGTGTGACCACAGCAGCAAAGGACCAACAATCTCTCAACTTTTTAGTGATTTTTGGTATTTTGCTGTCACACTGAATTCTGTAAGGCCCGACCTCAAAACATCGAACATTTCGAGCGTCCAAAATGTTTTCAGCTAGAGCGTACTACGCTTTACGGCAAAAATAAAGTGTGCGCGAACAAAAATTGTGTTGATTGTGACCAGCTTCCGTGAAAAAAAAAACCGACGGGATTTTGGTGTGAACACCGATGCGAATAGTGTGAATGGCAACATTCACCGACGGTAAAAAAACCGTCGGTGATAAATCCTCGTCTGAAGGCACTTTTACAACTAAAAAATAGATTTCCAAATATACTTAGTTAGTGAAAAGCAAAAAATTTTAAGTTCTACCAATTAAAACACAAAAATGGTTTTCATTATTACCCTAAAGACAGTTATGAAAATTAAAAGTATCTTACTATTATTATAATTAAAGAATGAGTTGTAATGTAAATTTCATTTATATGTTTTTTGTTTAATTTAACGATATTCCTCTTTTAAATCTCAGCTGAGACTTGCGAATTTTCTTACTGCATATAGGGAAATGGTGAATTAAATCTATTTACTCAATGATTTTGAACAGAATCTTGTATTAGCTGATGCTCGAGTTTGTTTGGTCTCTAATTTGGTTTATTTGGAGAGGCTAGTATCGTGTGTTTTGCTGTCAGTCAAAGGAGCAGCGAGTACAGCGTCGGGCAAATAAATAACACCACTCGGTTGTAAAACGGGCATTAAGAGGAGCGTAATAAACGTGCCCCTCGTTGAATCCATGGGGCGACAGCTTAACGAGCAGCTCAGCCGGTTGACATGCCCCAACATCATCCTGGTGTCCCAGTCACATACGATGCCAGTCGGGATGAGAGGCGACGCGACGCGACGCGTTGAGGGGAAAACAGCCAAGATATGCGCTAATATTTATGTTCCTGTCAATTAAATCAGGACATGTTGCCAGGCGCAAGTCGCCATTGCCAGGAGGAGCCAGGGTTTGTTGGTTGCCTCCTCCTGGTTGCCTGCCTGTCCTGCCATGCTTCGCTTTGCCCTAGCAGTGTTGCTAGTCCTGCCCGAGTTGGTTGGTCCTTTTCGTGGTGTTGGCGTTGTCATGGCTGCTGTCGTTTGTTGGCCACTAACGAGGCGAGTAAAGATGCCGCAAAATCAAGGGAAATGCTTCATTGCGCGCTACAAATTACAGCGACGCAGTTGGAACAACAATGGGGCGCCAAATGGATGTAAGGCAGGAAGCAAGAGTGAGACCAAGGGAGCAAGAGAGAGTAGAGGAATCCTGGAGCAGCATTGGCATTTTTTGCGCTCGAGGACACACACGCAGCGTCGCGTCGTGTCGAGTCGAATGTAGTCGAGTCCTGGACAGTAAATGCCTTGGCAATCGGATGTTCAAAGCTGCCCTATACAATTTATTTAGTGCCCATCAACGCGTCGCTCGTGTAGCCCACCAACAGAGCATTCATTCCTCTCCTCCTTCAGTAGAGGGTATATACATTTTGTTTTTGATAAATTATGGCCGCATTTGGCGGGAAAGTAGAGAAATAGAAATACACAGTGGCGGTCTAAGAAATTGAAAATGAAATCGACTTGTCAGGGCAACAAGCCCAGGTTCAGTAGTCTTATAGGCAATTTACACTGAGACCCGTATGAGGCCGTAACGAAAAAATGCCGGTATAAGGCCAGTAAGTAGGCCTTTACCATACAAAATTTGACAGTTATGTTCAAATATAAAGGCTCTACGGCGTGCCGGTATTGAAACCGGCGTCATTACCGACCTATTTTTGACAAAAAAAAGGTGGCAGCTCTGGTAAAAATTTATAATTAATCGATTTGCCACCACAAAAAACTTAAGATTCAAATCAAAATAATAATTTCTATTTGATATAGAGGAAAAAGATAACATAAGGAAGCGCAAAAGATGGAAGAAAAAAGCTGCACAGCAGCAGAGGCAATGGCGAAGTTGGCCGAAGCTGCAGATAGGTCTGCTGCAGATAGGTCTGCTACAGATAGGTCATGGACAGCATGGTACACATTTTTAATCGCTTAGTCCACAAATAAAAAGTTAAAAAACAAAAGTTAATTTTCAAAATGTTTTATTGAAGTTCTTGAACAAAAAAATAGTTTGCTAAAGCAAATAACCTCGAACAAATACAGCGATTGCAACTCGCTTTTGTAATAGGATGCAATTTCTAAAGTTGGTGTCCTTTTTGGCCATTTCTGGTAGTGCCTGCACCAACATATCGAAAGCGGCGCGCTCCATCTATTGTCCATTGGACATGTTGGGCACGTCATTGTCCCAGAATACGCCGTTACGTTCCTATAAAAAGTGTGGATAATTAACGTTCTTGTGTATAAATGCACTTTTTAGCTTACGTGCGCTGATCTCGACGTCTCCTCTAATGCATGATTCAACGAATTAAGCATCCCTTTGAATCCCTCGCAAGCCGCCAATGCGTGGTTTACGCCTTGGTTCGTTCACTCGCGTAAACATCATTGTAACTGCGGCAATTACTTTTGGATACATTTTGTAATATTATTGTTTTTTTGCTTTAATTTACAATGTGTATTAATAAATTTCTCAGTTTGACACTTCGACTTCAAAATATCGGTTTTTTTTACCAGCCTACCAGTGTAAACGACTTTCGCCGTAAGCTAAGGCTTTTTGCTTACCGGTCTCAGTGTAAATTGCCTATTACTCTCAAGTGGCAAACGAAACAAAAATGGAAAAGCAACAGGAATTAAATCATCTGCAAATAGAATATCTGAAAACGAAAATGACAAAAAAAAAACAAAAGCAAGAAACACACGTTTGTATCTGAGTGAAATACTTTTAATTTAATCGAACCTGTTTCTCAATAGAATTCCCATTTCGATTGTTAAAGATTTTTTAAATGGAAAATTTCATGCTTTTTAAAACATTTGAAAATGTCGATCAGTTGTCAATCAACTGTCCTAATATAAACATATTTTAACATTTCCAGAAATAATGGAATTAGTATTCGAGATGCCAGAAGTATTTCTAAAAAATAGGAGTAAAACCATTTATATTTATAATCATAGTTTTAAACCAGTTACTTTATTTGTATTTTATAGATTCGATTCCCAATTAGTATTCGGAAAATCGTTATTATTATACCCTGAGGGGTATATTAAGTTTGTTCAAAAGTATGTAACAGGCAGAAGGAAGCATCTCCGACCCCATAAAGTATATATATTCTTGATCAGCATCAACAACCGAGTCGATATAGCCATGTCCGTCTGTCCGTCGGTCCGTGTAAACGAAAGGATCTCAGAGATGGTAAGAGCTAGGACCACCAAATTTGGAATGAAGACTCCCTATTATGTCAGGCAGGACAAGTTTATGTTAAAATTTTGCCACGCCCACTGTGGGGGGCGTAATTCATCAAAAACTGACATCGCCTTTAATTTCGGGGTTTGAGTAAAATTTTAAAATTTTTTTTTATTTCAACGGGTGTAGGATCATGCCCAGAGACTAATCACCAAATTTCAACACGATTGGGCCATAAGTAGTGAAGATATTAACGATTTTTCAAACCGCTTTTTAAATGCAGTTCTATAAATAGAATTAATAATGATTTAATTCGTTTTGTATTTACTCTAACGGAATGTACATTGAGTATGTAAGTATATCGAGTTTGCCAGCATCAGCAAATGGGTCGAAGTAGCCGAGGTGATAAGTGTTCGACTAGCAACCAGGGAGATCGCGGTTCGAATCTCGGTATGGGTGCGGTGCAGATGCCTTTTAATTATTAAATGTTTTCATTTATTTAAATTTTCTTTCTAATGATGGAGATACGCACCCATGCGCAATGGGTCGTGGGTTCGAATCCTGGATTGGTCAACAAATTTTTGTTTGTTGTTTTTATCATTTTTACTTTTAATACATTTTTAAAATATCGTGTTAATTGGTTAAAATCACTCATTTATATTTTAAAATTTAAATGGATGTAGCTGCCGAAAAAACGTTAGGTCGATAAATAAGGATATATATGGGAATAACATGGGCATCAAATCTTCGGCTTGCCGAGGCCTAGGCTCAGGGTATATTACTGTCGAGTGCACTCGACTGATCCGCTTGTTTTGATAGCCCACTGGTATCTTTGGGTGAACTGTGACGTCACGTCAATTAGCCGCAAATCGAGATCATCCACATTGTTTTCTCTGTCTGAGTGTGTGTGTGTGTGAGTGAGTGTGGTGTGTATATGCCATTGGTCTGTGCGTAATTTATGCCAGTTTATTTATTGATGCCCGGGCTGGAGTTGCATTGTTTTCAAAAAGCCGGCTAAGTGCAGCCGGCGAGCTCTGGACAACGGCCACAACAGGCCAACAGCGGCTGGTCGAAGGTCTGTTCATGGCCCCTTTTCCCCAAATAGAAAACCTATAAATCTGCAATGTCGGAGCATTTAAAATGAATATAAAGTCAATGTGCCGAGCTATTAACTGCCTGTCGCAAGCCATGTGAGGCAGGGGATCGAGGGAATGTGAGGAGAGGAAGCCGGCAGCATTTGGGGGCATTGGGGTATGAGAGGATGTGAACTATCTTAAATGTGGGATGTGTGTGTGTGGAGCGTGGACTAGTCAACCGGTTGCCATTTTCGACAATACATTTGTATTTGCATGCGGCGGTGCATCCGGACCCACAGCAGCAGGTCGAACGGCCGGACCTGGTCGTATGAGCGGTCGAGCGGCTCGCACACCTTCCGGTACACAGAGCACCAGCACACGGGGACACAGTGTCACAAAATTTGTCAAAAAGCAATGTTGCACTTTATAATAAATTTGAAAATAATGTATATTTAAATATTATAATTTGGAAATTATTATTTCACTGGTATGTCAAAGTTATTTAATTTAATTTACTTTAATCAGTTTTTATATCACCCTTTTCAATAATTAATAAATGCATTGAAAAAATTAAATTCTTCAATTTTAATTTTGTTAAACATAAATGCTCTCCACAATAAGACCTGTTAAAATAGTCTAATTTAATATAAGCTGCTAGTTATTTTTAATTTGACATCAATATAAAATTCTTGCACTTTTGGTTAATTCAATAAACAATTTAATTAACTTACAACTTAATAGTTGGAGCTCCAACTTTTTATTTTATTCTAATTTGTTTTTCACATAAACATTTGAATTGTCTTTGCCTTCCATTTTCTTTACACAAATTACAATTGTGTCTTTTAGAAAACAGACAATCCAATTTTAGATGCGAGAAAGTTTCTTTGCTTCTTGTTTTGAAACTCTTTGCCAAAACTTAATTTCAAAGAATTGGGAATATTCAGCCACTGGGTGAAAATGAGCTGATCAAACTTTTAGGATTAAGTACTTAGTTTATCAGTAGAATTTTAAATACTCTGCTTAGTTCTCGAAAATATAAGAACATGAGTATCAATATTAAATTTATTAGATTATATTTCTTACGCCATGTAACCAATTGAAATTAGAAATAAATTAATAATAAGTAATAAATAATTAACAATAAATGAATAAGTGATTTATTAATTAGTATTATTAAGAAATATAATTATATTAATTTGATATAATTTAATTTGATATTAAAGATAACTTCAGCAATTAAGAATTGCTTTTGAAACATCAAATCCCATGATCCGTAGATATTTTAATATCTTTCTTTTTTCTATATATAATATTTGCAACTTCTTGATTAAAATTAAAATAAAGAAAACTCCGCATAATAACTGATTTTATTTTTATCACTTTTGTGCCACTGTGCACTGTGTGTTTGTTTGTTTATTTGCCTGTGCGGTGCATTAAAATGCTGAACTAAAATTCCAAACAACGCAGAAGCGTCGCACAGTGGGGCCATTGCTGATTTTACTTGCAAAAATCGTAACTTTTGAAACAAATGAGATAATCGAATAATTTTAATGGCATATGATAGATAACTCTTCAACCTATGAAATTAGCATTTAAAAAGTGTGCCACGCCCCCTAATTACTTACTTACGGGCTATCAAAGTTCAAATTTGTGAAATTTGTGAAAAAAATAAATTTTATGGCACCTAAAAATAAATATTTTTTAAAATTTTTGATTTTTTTTGTTTTATTTTTAAGGTTTTTATATTTAAAAATTACTTTCAAAAAATTTGAAAACAATTTTTTTTTTTCAAAAAATTTTTTTTTGTTTTCCGGAGTGAATTATCAGAATTTCATATGTCGATGATTCCTATGACATCTATATGATATAGTAGTCCGATTTCAACCAATCTGACATATTATGAAGCTGCGATAGTCTTCTACATCCAGACCAAATTTGATTCAAATCGGACCACTATATTATATAGCTGCCATAGCAACAATCGGTCGAGCTTTGAAATTGCGTGGGTGTTTTTATTGTGAGGCTGCATTAGTTTTTCCAACTTAACGTAAAGGGATGGATCCGGACGGTATAAAACCATATATATTTATTTAAAGAAATGAATGCTGAAGCGTTTTAAAGTGGGTTAATCCCGGGACTCTCCTGGACTCAAAAGTTATCGTCTACCAAAGTTGAAAAATTTTCAAATCGAGTGTTTTTGTAAATTTAAATGTGAAACTTTAAAAGGTTGTACTACCCACAAATTTTACTTGATCCAAAAATCCTTTTTGGATTTTCAATCTTTAAAGAATTCTCTACCGAATGCTTTTATTACTTTTTTCTAACGTTTACCCCAAAGAAATGATTTTTGCCAAGTTGTTCGGCCTGCGGCCCTGCAAACACTAGATTTTGCCCATTTTTCAACTTTGGTAGACGATAACTCTCTTGTCTAGAATTGTCTAGCAGTACACTAACCTAAAAACGCTTCAGATATCATTCCTCTAAATAAATATATATGGTTTGTACCCATGCGGATCCACCGTTTTACTTTAAATTTTACAAATTTCAACTTTGATAGCCCGTAAGTAAGTAATTAGGGGGCGTGGCACCCTTTTTAAATGCTAATTTCATAGGTTGAAGAGTTATCTATCATATGCCATTAAAATTATTCGATTATCTCATTTGGTTTAAAAGTTACGATTTTTGGCCCCACTGTGCGTCGGTCGCAAGCCCGAAAGAAGTTTTTTGTGTGCGTTTTTGTTTTTGTATTGCGGCCGGAGTCCCGTGGCCGAAGGCAGTGGCAGAGAGAGAGGGTGTCAGGGGTAGGATGGGGCGCAACAGAGACTGGAGACGCATGGCCTGCAACATTTTCAAGTATATTAAATATTTGTGATAACGTTTTTAATTTCTCTTACCATTTCCATAGCATGGGCGTCAGCTGCAACACGGCCACTCTCACGGCCTGGGCGGCGGTGGCGGTGGGCATGGTCACAGCCATGGCGGCACAAAGAAGAAATCCAAATCCAAGAAGCAAAAGCAGAGCACAGCTCATGTGACGGCAACTTCGACGCCATGTGCCGCCTCGCCAACAAAGCGCATTGAAGGCGGCGTCGCCTTCGATCCAGAGGATGCGGAATTGCCCGGTGCTGGACTGCCCTCGTATTCGTGTCAGAACGCCAAGCTGGTAGATCCCAGCCGGGATCTGGATATAGCCGCCGTCCTGGCGGAAACAGCGCCAGGCTCCCATCATCATGGCGGTCAGGCAGGTCGCGAGGCAGTCAACATGAATGTGAGGGCAGCCTTGATCCAAGTCATTGGCGATGTCATCCAGAGTGTGGGCGTCTTTATGGCCGCCTGTGTGATCTACTTTTGGCCAGAGTATGCCATCGTTGACGCGATTTGCACCTTTGTCTTCTCCATTATTGTTTTGTTCACCACGTTTACAATTATGAAGGACGCACTGCTGGTAAGTAAATTCCAACAACAACAGCATCATCAACACATCTTTGTTCTAGTATTTAGTATTTATTGAACATGAAATTCAATGACTAAAATAATTTTATAATCATACATTCACCTTTAAACCGATGTCTTACAATCTCGAAAATACTCATTCAATCGTAATTAAATTTGCATGCACCTTCAATTATTAATAACTCAATATTAGCATTAACATTTATTTGTTGAAATTAATCAAAGTTAAATCAAACCTACATTATTGTCATTCAATTGAAATTCGGTTTGAATGAAACTTCACTTAATAACAAGTCCACATTTGCATTCAAACATTATTATTCTGATATATTTAAGGTTTCATATGTAATGATATTTCATAATTGTATTATTGAAAGCAAGCATGAAAATTTTATCCTACCAAATTGAACAATCACATATCATAATTCATCATTCAACACTTGAAATTAAACAAAGTCATGCACTCAATCAATCTACAATATTGTAACTAAATTGAATTTGATTGTAACCGTACTTATTAACAAGTTGATATGTGCATTGAAGTCATCATATTGTTGAAAATCAACTCAATTAGCACAATTTATCTGAATATAGTATGCTTATGGACTGCTTGATTACTCTTCATGTGTCAATATGATATGATAGTGTTGTTTATACACACATATACACACACTCAACTGTTTTAACTAGTTTCAAATCAACTTTGTTCTTTCTGCTTTAACCCATTCAACCCCAACGTTGCCTGAGAGCAACATCCGTCGTTCCCTTGACATTTTTCTGATGAATCATTATAATATTGAAGGATATTTGTGTTTACTCAAAATGTATGCAAATAACAGCACACCTGGAGGCTACTTATCGAAGTTTTTTTTTTTGAAATAAAATGCACCTGCAATAAAATGCACCTTGTATAACAATTTGTTGTAAAATTCGGAAAAATAAGAGAGTTTCTAAAATGAATAATTTTTATTTAATCGTTAAAAATATTCAAACTGAATTAATGGACTAGCTATCAGAAAATAAATTACTTACATTTTTATTGTTATCAGGTATGCCACAGAAATCTCTCCCACTTGAATTTCACGTCAATTTCATTTCTCCGTGCCACAGTCCAATCACCTGAACAATTTTGGGTGAAACGAAATCATCACTCAATCCACTGGCGTCCGATGCCATGAGAATAATGCCACATTTTTTGTCAGAATTTTAGAATTTAGAGTTGTCGAGTAACTTTTATTGTTTGCCGCGCCAATAACTTTTAAATTAATTTAAGCTTCACAATATCAAATATTATATAAATAAATTGAATTATATAAATTAAATAAGAATTAAAATGAAAATTTGATATTCTGCAATGATAAACTTTAAAAAGTTGCTAAACAGACCCTTGGGAAATTTAATCTAAGAAGGGGCAACCCTAGCAGCCTATTTCAATAAGGTTGGTGAACATGCTAAAAACTATAAATTACTCGAAGTTCTGTGGCACGGAGAAATTTTCGAAGTGAAATTGCTTTTCTCTGAATTTGATTTCACTTGTGATCTCTGTGGCACGCCTGTATAAGTTATTGATTTTTACTATCCCAAAGTAGCTCACAGACAACTTCCGATAGCGCTCAAGCCGATGGGTGTGGCATTTTGGCTAAATACTAAGTGAATTTAAACAAAATGATTGAAAGTAAAACAAAAAATTTCCGCAACATGGAGAAAAAGTTGAGGTCGAGAGGGTTAAATATAGATACTGTTGTCCGATTTCAATCGAAAATTCATCATCCAATGATGTGTCGACAGAATTGTTTGCCTTTGTTTATTTTTAAATATTTTGTATTGAAATTGAAACTGATGTTGATCACTCTACTAGTTTTTAAACGGTTTATACTGAATCATTGACTGATTGTCAATCAAAATCTCTTGAAAATTCACGTTCACATGGGGACTTGTTGTATTCTATATATCGTTGTTAATACTGAACTAAAAAACCTTTTACCGAATTTGGAAAAATTTAAAAGATGAAAGGAAATTAAATGGATGATGGGGCTCAAGTTTATTTTTACTGCTTTGCAAAAGAAAGGTTAAAGATATTTCTTTGACAGGATGTAATAATCATACTAAAAAAAACATTATCTCCTCCCGATAAATTTTTAATTTAATATAATAATAATTAACCTTTTCAAATGTAGTACCAAAACCTGAACCAAAATCAATTTTTTATAAAGTACATTTTTCTAAAAAAAAATTTGTTTTCTGTTAAATTTTAAGCTATACAATATCTATTATTATACAAATAAATTGAATTATATAAATTAAATAAGAATTAAAATGAAAATTTAATATTCTGCACTGATAAACTTTAAAAAGTTGCTAAACAAACCCTTGGGAAATTTAATCTGAGAAGGGGCCAACCCTAGCAGCCTAGTTCGAAAAGGTTGGTGAACATGCTAAAAACTATAAAATTCTCGAAGTTCTGTGGCACGGAGAAATTTTTGAAGTGGAATTGCTTTTCTCTGAAACCGCTTTCACTAGTGATTTCTCTGGCATGCCTGATAGAGTTCTTTTTCTTAAGTTTATTAATTTTACTTTCACTCATTTAGCTTGAGCTAGAGAGAAATAGCAGTTCGAGTTATGGAACTTCAACTATATATTTGTTTTTTAACGTTCAAAAAATTGTTAGATTGTATTTTTGTACCCGTACGTATCGGTACTAATACTGGAATCGAAGGGAAAAAAACCGACAAATAACCTTTTACCAAAACAGTGGGGTAGGGACGTACCGGAACCGGAACCGATACTTGTTTCGGTTAATTTTCCTTGATTTAAATATTATCGAGTAGCAATAGTGTACACAGAAAAAAAAATCCGGGATATTTAGCCCGGATTCAATCCGAAACGATGTCAAAAGTGGGGTAATCCCGGATTTGCTTAAACCAAGTATGAAATACTTGATTTTTTCAATCCCGAATTCAATCCTAAAATTCTTTAATTCAGGCTAAAAAAAAATAATGTTTTTTGTTACATTTAAATTTTTTTTTAAATTTTTTTTTAAGATTTTTTTTTTTATTTTTTTGCTTTTATTTTTTTGTTTTTTAATTTTTTTTTTTACTTTTTTGTTTTTAATTTTTTTTTTATTTTTTTTTTTAATTTTTTTTTTTTAATTTTTTTTTTTAATATTTTTTATTTTATTTTTTTTTATTGTTTTTTTTTAACATTTTTTTTTTTAGTGAAGAAAATGTTTGAATGCAATTGACTGGTGGGAATCGAACCCAGGTCTGTTTCAAACAAGTCGGCGACTCTAACCACTGAGCCACCAGCCCAGTTGAAATGAGAGAGGCTGAGAGAGAATCAAGTAATTTGGGCTTATTTTCCCATTTTAATCCCGATTCAGGCTTGATTGTTCAGCTTAATCCTGGAAACATACTTAAAAAATGCAGGCTTGATTCAAGTATTTTAAACTTGATTTTAGAACGGCATTTTTTTTTCTGTGTAATAACTAAACTTAAAAGATAGAACTCCATGAGTCAAATTCTCCAAAAATAATTTTAGTTAGTGAAGCTCGAATGTATTACTACTCGTTACTTATTTCTTTTTGCTCTTTTATCCGATTTGCCTTAAACTAGTTTTTACGGCATTTACCATATTTAAAGCTCGCGGGCAAAATCGGTTGAATTATTTATTTATTTTAATTTTAATGTATATTTAAACAGAGTGATAGTGTTGTATATGATATTATGAAGATGATTCCTCGGATCAGATGGCTTATATACTTTTGTTTGCGTATAAAATGTATAATTAAGCTCTTTTAATATTTCCAGTTACTGATGGAGGGCACGCCGAACTATATGCATTACGCGGAGGTGCTGCAGATATTCCAGCGCATTTGGCCATTGGTGAGTAGCCTCGGGAAATCAGCCGAATCAACCTTTTGGGATAAGCGGGGAAGGGGGAGGGGGGTTCCTACATGTGTTCTGTTGTCGGTGGTGAAACTGTCCGTCGGGTTAGGCGCATCATTTCATGTCCACGGCAAGCGCGCAATAAGGTTAATTATTTTTGAAATGGCTTTTTAAGCGTGGCCAATTTCGACGGGGTGCCTATCAATGTTATCATCGTTCATTTCGCTAATCGCTGCTCACTTTCTACTTTTACTTTCTCTTCTTTTCCACACAGCGGCCAATGCGAATCCGAAGCAGATCTTAGACACAGCTACTTCGGCAGTTCATTTGCGATACAACTTCTTTGAGACGACCACACAAATCGAGGACTATACGGCAGAAATGGAGAGCTGCATCCAGTGCACAGTGCCGGACAAGTAAACTGTGAAATTGATGTTCAATCAAGGACCAATTACAACTAGTTCATAATTTCAAATAACATTAACCTTCCCTTTACATGTATTCGCATACAAAATGTATCTGTATCTATGAGATAAGCTTCAACCCAATTTTATGTGCAAACAAGTGCTGCGTCGGCCTATCACTCTGTTTTTGGGCCAGACGAGATAACAATCCTAAATATATTGCGTCACGTTTCTTATCACGTCACATAATGTTAATAATTTGGCATAATTTGCAACACAGTGGTTTACAGAAATGCTAGACAAATACTTGAAACTTCATCAATTTTCGGCAATTAAGGTAATTGAATGCCTGGAAACGAGAAGCGAGGAGGAGTCTAGACAGGATGTGAATAGGAAAGCATATTGGTATAAAATACACGAGGTAGATAGTATTTGCATTAGAAATCAGTTGATCCATCCAGTTTATTTCTTAAGGATGAAAATATCTGATGACGGGTAGAAAAGTCTTCACATGACAGGACAGGTAGTATTCAACTTCAAGAATAGATGAAAGGTAAACTTACAATTTCTATGAATAGATACAAAACACAAGACAATCGAATTTCTTATCATAAA
The DNA here is from genome assembly GCA_037043405.1 of Drosophila subquinaria. NCBI lineage: Eukaryota > Metazoa > Arthropoda > Insecta > Diptera > Drosophilidae > Drosophila > Drosophila subquinaria. The sequence goes on from JBAMBL010000249.1 coordinate 27,371, forward strand.
AGCAAGAAAAATTTTGATTTTACCAAAAGAACGTGAATATTTGTTAAGAAAAGGAAAAATTAATAGAGAAATAATTTTTATCAATGGCATAATCTAATTAAAAGCCACTGGATGAATATAATTCTTAAAAAAGTCAGTGTATTATTTTTTACAAATGACTTTAAATTAAAATCAGTAACTCATTTTTTTTTTTTGATGTTTCATATACAAAAAACTCATTAATAGCTGTTAAAGAATTAATAAGTTTAAACTTAATTAATTTTCCAACAATAGAATTCTCCTGTTTATCTGCTTTTTGACCAATAATTCCTGTGTACATCGCTCTCTGTACACTGTGCAATTTCGTGTTGGCAAAATGTTGCATCAGTTCGATGCATTGCCGATATGCAAACACGCATAAAAGTTATTGAGCTGCCGCTGGCGTTGCATAAAAATTGCATCAGGCAGCCGAGCGGAGCGGTGCCACTATATTTCAAGGCCCAGGATGAGGCACAGCCCACTAATGCCAATTTATGGAGCGGGCAGCAAACGCCGCAGGCTGCAGTAAGCTGGCCACAGCATTAGCAGCAACCTAACCAAGCCAGACCAGACCAACAGTCGATCGGGCCCACGGGCCCTCACCTGGGCATTGGAGGCCGAAAAGCCTATGCATAATTTGACATGCGGCCATTACGTAGCCGACATATGCATTTGAAATTATGTCTGATTTCGTGGCTAACAAACAAGGCCTCAACTCTCCCCCTCCACACTCATGTGTCCTAATCGACGGCAATTTGTTGACAGCTTTGCAAGCGAATGCTTCAAGCGAAGCCTGTGGAAATGACGCCATCGTCCAAATCTTGAAAAGCAACTATACGACTCGAGGGCAACTTTGTGTGTGCCGCTACTCCATTGCCTCCAGTCGCGACGTTACCTTGTTACCTTGTCTTGGCCAAGAACCGCAGCAATCACCATTCAGACGGCGGGCAGAGGCGGGCTTGGTCAGGGAATGCCCAATGTCAGGCGCCTGCGCAGTTGACAACGTGCTTAAAAGAGCACCAAAGAGAATAAGAGAGAGAGCGTGATTTGCATTTCGAATTTTTAGCTCATGTTGTGCTCCCGTAGCGGCTTTTTGCATTGGCGGCCACTTGACCTGCAGTCGACAATTGATGCTTACCGCCAGTCATAAAAATGCATCCTGGGGAGTCGACTCAGTCACAGAGCCTAGCTTTAAGGCCCACTCAAATTAAGTTAAGATATTGCACAGGTAACAAGCTGTTTAACCTTGACCCCAGCTAATGGGTAATACGAGTACTCGCCACATTATTAGCATGAAATGAAATTATAGTACAAGTACTCTTAACACATAATTTTAATGGCCATCGCCATTGTTGTCGTCTTGCAATGAGGATCGTAAATTGGCTATCCAAACGTTAAATGCCTCCAATTACTGAGCAAGTCATCATCATCAATTATTGTTTTCAAGCCTGCATCGTTAACACAATGGCCAAAACGCATAACCAGCAACAAAGTCGAACGGGATCAGAAGCCAACAATCCCAGCAAACTGTCAACCTAAGCGCAGACTCTTGTCCACATTAATTTGCTTGTTTGAATTTGGCTTTAGCCTTTAATCGCTTCCCTCTAGTAATGGGCTCTAGTTCGTAGCTGGTGAAATGAGTACTTACTAGGAAACCACCTCTTCTTACTTTGCCAACCCTAAGCAATGCGTTTCATCATTTCGTTTTTGGTATGAAATGTCCGCAAAAAGGGTCAATCGCCACCACATCGTTTACCGCGAACTAGTGAAATGGGTACCCATGAAAGGGGTACTTACATGGCTACCCATGCTAGAGGTGTTGATATGAGTACCCATGGAAATTGTACTTACATGGGTACCCATGAAAAGGATACTTACAAGGGTACTACCCATGATAATGGTGGTGAAATGAGTAACCAAAAGTAAAAAAAAAAAATAAAAATAATTTGAAATAAAATACTTTGTTTATTTTAATTGCAATGTTTTGTATATTCAGTGACCAATAATTTTGAATGAAACTAATAACTATATGAACAAGATTAATTATATTAGATAGGTTTTATAAGTTGCTGTAGATGTTGTCTTTATTTTCCTCCAATTCCCTCCACAAGAATGTCGTCTCGGCTGAAAATTAAAAAAAAAAACTCTTCAATATGAATCATTTCAATAATTTATCGTAGCACACTTACCAAGTGAGGGACGAACATGTTCTGTAAGCTGAAAAACAATTTGCTCAAGGCACTTGATAGTTCCAGAACAGTTGCATCTAAGTTTTTGGTCTAAATTTAAAAGATTTAACACTAAATTTGTTTCTGTTTATTCAAACTATTTATATAAGTTTATCTATATTTTGTCACTTACGGGTATTAGAAACTCCAGTCGTTCAATTTTCCTTTCCGGGCACTACAACGTTTTTTCTTTTTTAATTAAATTTATTGGAAAAAAAAAACCCTTTATATTTGCACTTGCTCTGATGCACTCCTCTCAACTGCAATACTCTTACTAATTTGGTCATCCGGCAAACGCAGCAGCGTTCGATGAGTGAGAAAGAGTAGCAAGCAAAACGAAAAAAAACGGTACTACCATCACAATTGTTTTTGTAAATTCATAAGCAAACAGCGACAAAAAGCATAATCGAAGTTTTGCTTTTCGGTCATCTATGCCCTATTCGCAAATCAACAAAAGCAAATGTGATGCTAGACCGTTACGTTTCGTTTTCGCTTTCGCGCGCACGTTTTTTTTTAATCTGTGGTTCGACGTTCGCTTACCATAGGGTCAGTCAAGTAAGTACCCATGTAGGGAGTAGTGGGGTAGGTAGTTCAAGCATGGCCAATCGCCACATTCATTACTGCAGGGTATGTATTGACTCTGTCCTGCTACATAATAAAACTTGTAAAATCAATAAGATGATAGTAACATGTCAAAATTATTTCTAAAATAAAAAACTACATTATTTTATTATGGTTTAAATGTATTTTCTTCCAAATTACTCGCCACATTTCGCAGACTTTCGCATTTGTCAAGATGAAGTCATACATGACTTTCATTTTTCGTCGCGTTCGCGATGCATTGTTTTCTATAAATAATTCGGAAACGACGAGTCTTCAAAGCTTGTCTTTTAGTTATAACAAAAATAGTGTTGATAAAATGCATTCAACACGTGAGAAAACATTTTTGAAAATGTCAACTTTAGTCAATTTTTTTTTCATTTAACCCTCTAGTGCCCAGGCAAAAAAAGAAATTTGAGCATTCACTAAATTTCAGACATAGAAAATTCGTCGTAAATCTCATCGTAGAGCGGTAAAAGAAAAACTGGCTGATGGAATATTTAGTTATTCATAAAGTTTTGTAGCAATATACTTTTAATTATACATAAATCTAATATAATTATATTAATTTTTAAAGTTTTAACTAAGTTTTTTTTTTACCCCGCCTAAAGGCGGTCTTGGGCACTAGAGTGTTAAAGTCGTGCGAATGTCGCGTTTTCGGTACTGGAAAACCCATATGCATATTCTGTTGGTTTGGCTTAGATATCTCTCTCTAAAACTTGATTTTCAACGGTTATGATATAGTGGTCAGATCTAAAATCTAAAACAAACTCGACCTGCATGCAATACAGACAAACCTACATACCAAGCTTAGAATCTCTAGCTCTTATAGTCTCTGAGATCTAGGCGATGACACAGACGAAATGGCTACATCGACTCGGCTGTTTATGCTGATCAAGAATATATGGGCATTTCCACAGAAATGTTAACCGAGGCTAAAAACGAAAAATTGATCAAATACTCACATCTCGTGAAATTTTCTTCCAAAAATGTATTCAAGCTATTTATTTAAGCAATATACGCCACATACATATAGATTATACATTGGAATAAATTCACTTTTTCTATATTTTTGCCCATTTCCTTAAAAATTGATTTCCAAAATGGACCGTTTGTATTCTTTCGATTACACTAAGAAGGATAGTAAGATTGTAACATAAACCAATTTAACACATAGAAATATATTGAAATTTTAATTTGCAACAAGTTTTTCGAGCGGTTTCGAAATATAATTTAAAAAAAGAGAGACAGAGACAACATAAATATTCTGTGGAATATTTTGTCACGTGCGACATGTCGCGTGCGACAGTGACTCAAATCAAATTTAAAAAAAAAACTACTTAATATTTTTAAATCAAACAAAATGCATTTTTTAGATAAATGAATGCATTACATTTCAAAATGAATTGGATCAAAATATTCGATCACGTTTTGCCAAAAAAAAGACTTCTATCTGAGTCGCGTGCGAATGTCTTGGTTATTTTAAATTATCTTGAAAACGAACAATTTCCCAAAACCAACCTAAGCATCAATTATAGTGCTAATCAAGACCTATAAGTTTCCCCTTTTGTCACAACAAAATACTGTTTTGGCATATGTTTTATTTCACTTTGAATGCGTACGAATGTCGCATTGGACATTAGAGAATACTACATATATGTATACTTTATGGGGTCTGCCACGCCTTCTTCTGCCTGTTACACACATTTTTTTGTGACAAAGTTAATAGACCCCTGTACTTTTTTTAAGTACGGGGTTTAAAAAGGGTTGAAAACCTTGTTGATATTTAATAAAAAAATTTTAAAGTAATTTGTCCAAAATATGTTGCATGGGAAAACCAAAAAAGATCTGTAGATCAATCAGAAGAATTGATGTGAGGTCCGGTGGCTCACTGGTTAGAGCTGCCGACCTGTCACATAATTAGAGCTTCCAGTTTGAAATAAAACTGGGTTCGATTGTAGTCAAGCATGTGTTTTTTTTAAGATCTTCGTAATGAAACGCAAAAATATATACTTCAGTCATTAAAAAAAAAAAAAATCATTATAAAATTATAGGAAAGTCTCTTTAACCCATTTTAAGCTAATGGATATTTAAATACCCAAAAAAGTATTGACACTTTAAAAATTCTAGCTCGGGGCATGTGAGAGATATCGAGGCAAAATTTATTTCATAGTAAAGAGAAATAATAAAAATATAAGTATAGAAATTGAACAGTTTAGTTATCCTTGTTATACCTGTAGTTTTTTACAGGTAAATATCTAGCTATTTTTCTGCATAGAAAATGTTATCGAAAAAAGCAAAAAAATGTATGGAAATCGAAAAAATTACATTTGAAGATAAAAATTTTTTTTTTTGTTTCTTTCAACTTCTATGGTCTTCTAGGCACACATTTCCAAATTTCGTCAAAATCGTACCAGCCGATCTATGGGCAGCCATTAATGGGTTAAATATGCCATTGTAACACAATGCATTCAGCGTTGATGACAGAAATTTTAGTTGATATGCTCCATAGTAGGAAATGGCCGCCAAACCATGACACCTCCAGCTCTGTTATGAAGTCGGTCCAAATGATGGGGTTCTATGCGGAGATCATTATTATGGAAACCATCTGGACCTTCTAAATTAAACTTTTTTCGTCGAAGAAGACTAAGCTATACCACTGAGAGGTCAGGCAAACCTTAAAAATTCTGATTTGACATGTCTGCTCCTCTCGATATTTTTTTTTTTAGCAAATTTAGCAATTGATAGGCCAGAGTCCATGTATGCCTTTCATTGTCATTTTTTTCATCGGCTAAAGCTTTTCCTCGACTTATTTTAATTTTTTTTTTAAAGGCAATAGTCGAAAATAGTTTCACGACGCACATTTGTTTTTGTTTTGCACATAGGCTTCTGGCGCACATTGGCAAATTACACAAACAATTTTTGCACATTCCGCTTTCGGTCGTCTTTCGTTGCTGCTTTCCGTCCACTTTCGTTGCTGGCAAAACAAAAACAATTGCTTTGCATCGATTTGCTTTTGCTAATCCGAATGTATTTTGTTGTTGTCTTTTCGTTTGGTGTACACCGAAAAAGAAGAAGTTTACTTCGTTGTGAAACGTGTGACGCTTGTGTTTTTAAGTTGAGAAACATGTCCTATTTTTTTTCTGTGTGCACATTGAAATTAAAGAAAAAGTTCGTTTCATGTGTGCGTGCGCATTTTTTTTATTTGTATTGTGTCGTGCACATCCATAAGGCAGCTTTGGGCACCCCTGGCTTTTCGATCAACGAAAACCGTGCTAGCTCGAGCCAAAGTAGACGATCAATCAAAACGCATGTTCTATTCAAGTGACACGAAAATTTTGACGCAATTTCAACAATTTTTAACATAAAGCATGAACAAAATTGTAACGGCTCTTTTCCAGAACTTGCAGTTTGTTTCTGAGAGAGACAAATAGTTACACAAGAACAACGTTCAAAAATCTCGTTATTTTATCACTTCGCCTTTGAGTTATAAGCAATTTTATAGAGAGTATACAAGGTGTTCTATTCAAGTGAAGAGGAGTGAACATCCACGTGAATTTTGGAGCGAGCTCTGTTCCGTTTGAAAAGATCGCCCAAAAAATTTTTAAATAATAACTGGTATTATATCACTGCGGACGGCAGTCCGCGCTAGTGACGAAAGCAGCACGAAGGGTGCGAAGGCGACTAGCATATATACACAGGAAGAATGAAAAATTTGCTTTGACTGTCCGATCAGGTCGAATTATATACCGATCGAAAGGTATAAATTTAACTTACAAATGTGCATACTAAGACTTTTGAAAACTCACCTGGTTTGTGAGATAAACAGGTGTAAGTGGGAGGGTCACATTTTAAATGATTGGAGCTAATGGGGCCGCTGAAGCTTTTTGGTCAACATTTAACATTCATAAAAATACGCGTCGATTGACACCTCAATCATCAAAATAAGACTACTGGTTCAAAAGATAATTAATTTTGAAATTTTTAGTCGCTTTCCGAAAATGAGATGAAAAGTCAGTTTGTCTGTTTGTCTGTTTGTTTGTTTGGATCAAATCGTTAATTTAGCTTAAATGTTTGAATGAGGACTTGTTCCTGTTCAAAAATATAGAAACGTTTGTTCTACGACTTTTTCGAAAAACCGCTAGTTTAGCGGGAAATCGATAAAAACCGCCAAACTTAAAACCCCCATAGCATCCAAACGATAGAAGCCACAGATGTGATCTATATATCGTTGAAAAGGTATTTCGAAGGGCTCTTAGGCATACCTTCGAAGTTTTTTTTTAGGTAAATAGGTAAACAGCTACAGGTGAAATAAGGTATTTTTCTTCACATTTTGGCGGTTTTTGAGAAAACGCCGCTAACGATTTTTTTTAATTTTCAATATGTTATAGTTTGTACAATTTCGCGATTTTTGATATATCATACATAAAGTTTTGTTGATTATTTTGAAAAATATAACCTATTAACTGAATATATACGTTTAACTTTGAATTGGAAGAGGATCCGTTTGTCTGTTTGGATCAAATCTTTCTTAGAGCTTAGAAGTTTGAATGAAACGTTTGTTCTACAACTTTTTCGAAAAATCGCTAGTTTAGCGGAAAATCGCTAAAAACCGCTAAAATTTAAACCCCCATAGCATCCAAACGATAGAAGCTACAGATGCGATTTATATATCGTTAAAAAGGTATTTTGAATTACCTGTTAGCTTAATATATAAATTTTACTTAGAATGGGAATAGGACAGCAGCGGCAAAGTGTCATAGCAGTCAGAGTTGAAGAGTGCTGATAGCTTTTGCGCTGGGCATGTGTGCTTGTAAAGGGGACCAGTGTTGCCAGACAGTTTGTTTTAGCTATACAAGCAATAAACAAAGTTGACAAAGCTATACTGTCAAAAAATATTGCAATTTCAAAATTTCTGTTGTCTTATTTAAAAATTTCTGATATCCCATAAAAAAACCTCTTTTCGAGGTAAAAGTCTAGTGATGAAAACCTTTTCATGCCCCAAAATTTCTGATATCCATAGTTAGTAAGCTCGACACCCGATTCCCGCTGGTTATTTTTAGTTCTGAGATTTCAGCTTTCATTTCTTTGAAATGTATACATAACCTAATGCTTTCTAAGTTTAGGTAGTTAAAATCAATCATTCTTTTATTAATTTGATCTTTATCGATAATTAAGTGAAATAGAACAATTTGACATCGAAACAAAGGGCCAAAAACTTGCATCCTTTAGCAACAGTGTGATTCGACTTTCTACATTCAGAATTGCTCATTTTCTTATCTATTTCTTATCCTTTTGCATCCTGACAACAATTTTCGCAAGTTTCGTTTCGTTCTCAACTTGCTAACAAGAAAGCAGCGCAGTCGACGCTGCAGTTGCCGATGACGTCCGACGTCGTCAGTGCTCATTAAAAACTTTGAGCCAGCTCGAACTTTGCGCCAGATAAACAACAACAACAACAACAAAAACAATGACAACAAAATTTCGAAATTATTAATGCATAAAGTAAACAAAATGCAGGCAAATTTGAATTTAAATTAAAATGCTGCTTTAGTATAGATTGTACGAATAGAAGTTACCCCGTTTGCTAAATCAATAATGCGATCAACTTTTAGTCTGTATACTCCTAGATTTATATATTTTTTTATAGTGTTTATATGCACTCAGACAAACATTTATTCGTACACCCTTTTTTTACTTTAACTACTATGTATGTCAAGTCTTTTCAGTAAAAACAATATAATTGGAAAGGTTGTTTAAATTCCGTTTGAATGATGCAAAAATTTCCTTAACCCATTAAGTACCCATTGAGAATTTTGAATCTTAAAAAAAGTATATTTTTCTACTTTTCCTCGATTTTTTACAAAAAATATTTTGATGCAGAAAAATTTTTCAAACAATTCTAAGAGTGACTGCAAAAAAAAATGTTCAAAAATCGTTTTGTTAGTATTTTTTTTATAATTTTTTGATTTGGTCTTATAATGTAAAAGATGGTACGAAATAAGTTACGCTACATTTACTTAGTACTTATTTTTCAACTACTTTCTCCATTATCTTATAATATAGTTATATTTGATAATATACTATAGAATTTATCCACATACAAGATTTTAAAATGAAACTAATTTGTATTGCTTAATTATAAAGTCAGCTCGTCTCTCTGAAGCTCTATTAAAAGGCTTATTACATACTATACCCAATGGAAATGTGAAAAGGGTATATTATACACTGTAGTATGTTGTATGCCAAATGAGCATATGCCCACAGTATTGTAGAGTATACAATATAACAAGTGGTCATATGCCCAACTTAAAGTAAGAGTGCAGTAATAGGATCCGTCGCTTATGCGGACTGGCCGCAGCGTGAGATCGCTAGCGTAAGCACTTCTTGAGTACGTACCATCAGTACATACTAACACACATATATACATAACTACACAGGCACATATATACTGCAACTCTCTCTCTTTCTCTGCCGACGCTGTTAGCGGCAGAGCTCATTTAGAATATGGTATGTAATAAGTAAAATATTAATTTGAATAAAACAGAGAGGGCACTCTCGAATACTATGCGAATGCAACCTGACGTATTATTATTTGTTCCGTCTTACCATTAAATATCACAACACGAATATTGACAAATTTTATAATTAATACCAAATTAAGCAATGTTATTTTTCGACTACATCTAAAGGTACCTAAAAGAGTCACCTCTATCTGGACATCTCCAGCTGGATTAAAGTGTTATTAAGTATCGTTATTGTAATATTCAATGAGAAGTTTGATTGGCAAAAATTTTAGATGCAAGTTTTAACTCCAGTTAGAAATGAGCGACACGCTCAATAATTTATTTATTTAACTTAAAAAATACAGTTAGTCAGTAAAATAAATTATTAAGAGTACAATTAAAAAAATCGGACTAAAAATTAAGAAACTAATTAAATAATAAAAATTTTTACATTTTATACAATACTTAAATAATTAAAAAAAGGTTTGAAAACCTTGTTGATATTTAATAAAAAAATTTAAAACTAATTCGTCCAAAATGTGTTGCAAGGGAAAAACAAAAAAATGGCTGAATCAATAAAAAGTATTTATGCTAGTTCAACAGGCTGAAAAAACTAAGGTTAATATTCTAAGTAGTATAAGAAGAAGACTCTGAGCTGAATACTCCACAAAGTCTGTTGTAATCAGCACAGTACACATTAAAAAAAAATCTTTGAAAAGTCTCTGAACTTTGTAAATTTGTTTGTGTGTTCAGCAAATCTTTTCTGGACTTTGATGACATTATTAGATCGCACTTAAAGCTTCATTCAGCAAACTGCAGCAAACGCAGCAACCGTTGTGCTTCCTGATATCCTCCCCCTCTCGACCCCCCTCAAACAGTTGTCACGGCTTCCATTTATAGACAACCCCAATGGTAAATTTGTCGCAGAAAACTGTACAGAATTCATACAGCGCGCTCACAGTTCTGCGCGCCGAGTTCATGTAAAACCCTCATTCGCTTTTATACCCAGCCGGGAATTCAGTCATGTGGTGAACGAATTCTATACGGCCGCTGTACAGAACGCTTCAGATTTAAGTTGCACATCCCTGATTCTGCAAACTTTCATTAGCGCGCTCTGTAGTCAGAATCGATCGTCTCTAAATGTGAAATCCCCGCAGCAAATTCCGCTATGAGTTCGCTCGTTTGCTTGAGTTTCTCATAGTGTTTGGTTGTACAAGACGCTGCTTAGAATCGTTTGCGTCGTGGTAAAAGTTCCCTGCAACAAAGTCCGCTACGAACTCGAACGTTTTAGTGAGTTTGACACTGTGTTCAGCTGCAGAGAACGCTGCACAGAATTGTTTTTAAGCTGTGCGAAATACATGCAGCTAACTCCGCTATGAGTTCGCTCGTTTGCTTGAGTTTGACATTGCGTTCTGCTGCAGAGAACGCTGCTTGGATTTTTTCTTTGTTTCTTTGTTTGTATTCACTTTTGTAGGGTTGTCATAGGGATTTGCAGCAGTTATTGCAGTGTACAAAAAAACTCGATCAGCTACATTTTGTATGGGTTGCAACCCTTTTTGTGTGTATTTCTTGCAGTTTTTCTTTTGCGTTTTAGTTAAGTGTCAGCTCGTGTTGCGTAAACAACATAAGTGAAGCGGTAAGTTAAATATATTAATTGCGTATTTTAATATAATTTACAATTAAAACACAATTAATATATTACAGTCTACCACATTCGGCAGTGCTACTGCTTTGAATATACACACAAGCCAGGTAAGTAAAATACAAAACACATAAAATACCACATTTGTAATAATTGTTTGTTTTTTCTTTCTTTTCAGTGTTCTTATGTATCTAAATTAGTTTAAACTGTTTGTTTAATTAGTTTAAGTTACTGTAAGAATGTAATAAAAGAATGTAAATCAATGTTTAAATAAAATTATTAAATCAAAATATGTATAAACATTTTATTTCTACTGCCGTGCAGATTTGCCGGTAATTAGGGGTGGGGTACTTCAATAAGAATTCCAACCAGATTTCGTACTAGAACCAGCCAGAATTCCAACTAGAATTGTTATACAGCAGAATTGAGCATACAGAAAAGTATGCAGCAGAACCCTGCGAAGAACTCACTAAAACGTTCGAGTTCGTAGCGGAGTCTGCCGCGCGGTTTTCTAAATTTCCTACAGAGAATTTTGGCCACGCATGTATAAAAGCGAATGAGGGTTTTACATGAACTCGGCGAGCAGAACTGTGAGCGCGCTGTATGAATTCTGTACAGTTTTCTGCGACAAATTTACCATTGGGTACATGCGTGGCCAAAATTCTCTGTAGGAAATTTATAAAACCGCGCGGCAGACTCCGCTACGAAGTCGAACGTTTTAGTGAGTTCTTCGCAGGGTTCTGCTGCATACTTTTCTGTATGCGTATTTCTGCTTTAAAAAATCTAGTTGGAATTCTGGCTGGTTCTAGTATGAAATCTGGTTGGAACTCTAATTGAAATACCCCACCCCTAATAAGCGGCAAATCTGCACGGCAGTAGCAATAAAATGTTTATACATATTTTTAATTAATAATTTTATTTAAACATTGATTTACATTCTTTTATTACATTCTTATCATACTTAAACTAATTTAGACATATAAGAACACTGAAAAGAATGAAAAAACAAACAATTATTACAAATGTGGTATTTTATGTGTTTTGTATTTTACTTACCTGGCTTGTGTGTGTATACAAAATAGTAGCACTGCCGAATGTGGTAGACTGTAATATATAAATTGTGTTTTATTTGCAAATTATATTAAAATACGCAATATACATATATTTAACTTACCGCTTCACTTATGTTGTTTGCGCAACACGAGCTGACACTTAACTAAAACGCAAAAGAAAAACTGCAAGAAATACACACAAAAAGGGTTGCAACCCATACAAAATGTAGCTGATCGAGTTTTTTTGTACACTGCAATAACTGCTGCAAAACCCTAAGACAACCCTACAAAAGTGAATACAAACAATGAAACAAAGAAAAAATCCAAGCAGCGTTCTCTGCAGCAGAACGCTATGTCGAACTCAAGCAAACGAGCGAACTCATAGCGGAGTTTGCTGCATGTATTTCGCACAGCTTAAAAACAATTCTGTGCAGCGTTCTCTGCAGCTGAACGCAGTGTCAAACTCACTAAAACGTTCGAGTTCGTAGCGGACTTTGTTGCAGGGAACTTTTACCACGACGCAAACGATTCTAAGCAGCGTCTTGTACAACCAAACACTATGAGAAACTCATGCAAACGAGCGAACTCGTAGCGGACTTTGCTGCGGGGATTTCACACTTAGAGACGATCGATTCTGACTACAGAGCGCGCTAATGAAAGTTTGCAGAATCAGGGATGTGCAACTTAAATCTGAAGCGTTCTGTACAGCGGCCGTATAGAATTCGTTCACCACATGACTGAATTCCCGGCTGGGAAATAATGCACTGTGGCATGTGCCCGGCGGCCTGGCACTTTCCCCAGCTACAGACCATGTATTCTTTTTCTGCTATATTTTTGTTTGTTGCTGTTTTCCTTGTTGGATGCCCCCTTTGGGGGTGCAGGAAATTCGACGGGGGCACTCCTTACACTGCATGGAAATGTCGCGGCTTTTGTTTCTCTTTTATTTCTGCTGATGCTGTTGATGTTGTTGTTACCATTGTTTTTCTCGCTGTTGCTGTTCTTGTTGTTACTGTTGTTGTAGTTGTTGTTATAATTCATGGCAGTGGTCAGTTACAGTTTGGTTTTGCCAGTGTTCCGTGGCATTGCATTCAGTTATATTGAAAAATTTGGAAGCTAGTAAAAACTTTTAATTGTCGCTGGTCAACGGCGACTCGACGTCACATGTTGTTGGCCTGAACATTTAAATGCCGCCGTTGCCTGTTATTGTTAACAATAGTTTTCAATGCAATTTTCCATTGATTAAAATATGCAATACAATGTTTTCCGGCGCCTCTTTCACGCACACTGCTTCTCTCTTTTTCCCCCTCTTTCTCCCTCTTCTGCAGATCAAGTGTTGGCTTTGTTCTCTTATTTCTATGTCACATTTATGTTCGAAATTTAATTCTTACAGTTTTTAGTTTTTGCACAAAAAGCAGCTTAAAACTTTCTATTTTATTTAATTAGTCGCCTCAAAATGTCGACAATTTTCAAACTTGTTATTTAAGTAAGAAACTCGAATGAATTTCATTTATGTTAATAAAATATTTACTTAATCTCATGTCTACGAAGGACATGTGCAAATCATCAGCTGAGCTTGGAAATATATCTTCAGACTTCTCACGAATTTCTTTAATTTTACAAATGAAATAAAGTGCCTACTCATCTTAATTTCCCCTTTCTGAGTAATCAAGATAAACCCGCTTTAAGCCATTGCTCAAGCTGACTTTCGTTTCATAATATGCTATATATTTTTGAAACTTATATGAAAGTGTTATGAAAGCAAATTCTGTGCCAATGAATCTTCTAATGACTTAAAAATGATTTAGACACAATCGTCGGTGTAATTTTTATAAGTTAGTATTTTATCCAAATACAAAGAATCTTTATTTTATACCCTGTGCTCATTGAAAACGGTCAAAAAGGGTATATTGGATTTGTGTAGGATATGTAACAGGCAGAAGGAAGCATATTATCAGCATCAACAGACGAGGCGACATAGTCATGTCCGTCTGTCCGTCCGTCCGTCTATTTGAACGCGTTGATCTCAGAGACTATAATAGAGTAAGGACTTCAAATCTTGTATGTAGGCTGCTGGATACCGGACGCAGATCAAGTTTGTTTTTAAATTTGGATCGAACCACTATATCAAATAGCTCTTTGGGATATCTGAGCCAAACTGACAGAGTATGCATATAAGATGGTCCCATACATCGTGACCAAATTTGGTTGACATCGGACCACTATATCATATAGCTGCCATAGGAACGATTGATCGAAAAATAGATTTAGTATGAAATTATTCGGAGATATGTATCTCAACCGAACTCACAGATTGGGAATTATCTATGTATTTAGCATTTTGATCGAATTTGGTTTAAATTGGTTCACTAGATCATAACGATGTAATACAAACAATTAGTCGAAAACTTAATGCGGCATCATCAAAGCTTCAGCGTGCCTTATGGCGTGCAAATACATATAATACATATGTACGTATTCAGAGCCCCTTGTTATTATTTAATATTAGCATTTCGGCTCTGGGTGCTTCCGAATGTGGTGTGCTTAGTTATTTAATCTCGTTTTTATATTTCTGTAGTCTTTAATAACGACTGTTGATTCCCTGTGACTGTTTAAAATTCTCTTTTTATACTCATTGTAGCTAGTTATTTATATTTTGTCTTTATAAAGTTTTTGATTAAGAAAGGTTTTGTGGCATGAATCAGTAGAACTTATTTGAATTGCTTGATACAAAGTTTTCTATAATAAATGGTCGCTCATTTACATTCTTTGTCATTCTGAACATCACAAAAAGGCAACAGTTACGTATATAACTACAAGAATTTTGTGTATAATGTAGGTTATCAGTCTCAACCACAGTGTTTACAGTTGTTTTAAAGCATAAATATAATTTCGCATTAGTTTTGTAGATAAAAACCTCACATATGTAAAAAGAGTGATTTCAATAACGAAGCATTTAAACATATCAACAAACATTACTACCAAGTGTACTTTCTTTTATATGGACAGCGACGGCAAAAGGCAAGTGTAAAAACAGGCAGGAAAAATTATCTGTAAGTTCTTTTCGAATGTAATACCTATTTTGAAGAATCAACTTTTTACTTCTTTGTGCGTATCTTCTATTACAGCTATACACTAATTTTTAATATTTTCCAAAAACATATGTAAACAGTTTCAGTTTGTATTTAATTGAATATATAACTCAATCAATTGAATTGAATATTTCGCTTAAATTTTGTTCTTTGCAATACGGCAACGCTGTTTCAATGTGTGTCAACTACTTAAGAGATTTTAACTTCACAACTAAATACAAGATTTCTTTTACGATTTTTATTAGGATACGACTATGACCAAACCGTCTCGCAGCTCTCCTACGACTTGGTCGAAATATCAGATAGAGGGCCTCGCCACGGGAACGCGAGAGGCGAGATGCGCTAATGAATTCGAATGAAAAGAATAATATTTACGACATAGAACAATACGTCGATAGGGAGAAAGCAAATCGTCTGTGGGCAGGTCGGAGGAAAATGTCACTGGAAACCGTATTTAACAAAGGATATCGTGCAGCTAAGACATTGGAGCTACCATTTGAGTTTCCGTTCTTTGGACAAAATATACGTAATATTACAGTGAGCACGGGAGGATTTATCTCCACCGCAAACTACGTACACCCGTGGTTAGCAGCGACACAGTATATTGCGCCTCTTATGGCCAATTTTTATGCAGAAGCATCGCAGGATTTACATATATACGTAGTGAGGAATGGTAAGTTAAAGCTTTGAGTTGTATACATGTATAGAGTTCTGACATTTTGTTCATCTTCTTCCCCACTTTCATCACTTTCACAGTTATTAGGGAGAACGTCTTTATAAAAAACGGTGGAGTGTTTAAGCCATTTACATTCAGTGCGACGCACAGTGGGGCCATTGCTCATTTTACTTTGCAAAAATCATAACTTTTGAACGGAATGAGATAGTCGAATAATTTAAATGGCATATATTAGATAACTTATCAAGCTATGAAATAAATGTTTAAGAAAAGTGCCACGCCCCAAAGATACTTACTAAGGCGCTATCAAAGTTAAAATTTGTGAAATTTGAGAAAAAAAATAAATTTTATGGCACCTAAAAATAAATATTTTCTAAATTTTTTGATTTTTTTTGTTTTATTTTTAAGGTTTTTATATTTAAAAATTACTTTCAAAAAATTTGAAAACAATTTTTTTTTTCAAAAAAAAATTTTTTTTTTTCCGGTGTGAATTATCAGAATTTCATATGTTGACATAATTCCTATAACATCTATTTGATATTGTAGTCCGATTTCAACCAATTTGACATATTATGAATCTGGGATAGTCTTATATATCCAGACAAAAATTGGTTCAAATCGGACCACTATATCATATAGCTGCCATAGGAACAATCGGTCGAACTATGGAATTATGCCGCGTGTTTTTATTGTGAGGTTGCATTAGTTTTTTTGATTTAGGTAAAGCGGTGCAAGTTGAGCAGCGATAATCTTTAAGATAGCATACATCCCGTCAAAATGGGTCTCTCTGATGCCTATTTAACTCAAACTCACTTCCCCAACAGGAAGACAATTCACAAGTACAGGGTTGCCCATATTCGACGGACCCATGTTTTTTTTTAAAAAATCAAAGAAAAAAATAAAAATTTGGCGGTTGGCAATCTTAATCATTTAATTTGTTCCAAGTAGATTTGTTTACATCAATTTTTGAATATGATATCTCTCAAATGGCCGCCTCTGGCGTTGATGGCGTATTGTGCCCTTTTTGCAGCATTTTCCATCGTTTTCGCCAACATTTCGGCCGGAATAGCGGCTATTTCTTCACGAATGTTGTCCTTGAGCTCTTCTACGGTCCTTGGCTTGTTAACGTAAACCTTTGACATCAAATATCCCCACAAGAAGAAGTCAGGCGGCGTCAAATCGGGCGAACGCGGTGGCCAGTCCAAATCACCACTTTTCGACATCAAACGGCCCGGAAACAATTTCTTCAGAAAATCGATTGTTATGCGACTTGTGTGCGGTGGAGCGCCGTCTTGTTGAAACCAGAACTGCCCCATACGCTTTCGACGAATAATTGGCATCACAAAATTGGTCATCATGTCGCGATAACGCTCCTGGTTGACGGTAACAGCATGGCCATTTTCATTATGGAAGAAAAACGGCCCAATGACCGTTTTCGCACTAACGCCGCACCAAACTGTGACTTTTTCGTCATGAAGAGGCACTTCTTCAATCTCCTGAGGATTTTCAGTGGCGTTTTTACGTTACGGCAATTTTGCTTATTTACGGTCCCATTCAATGTGAAATGGGCTTCATCGGACATGATAATTTTGTTCCAAAATTGCTCGTCATCTTCGGCCATTTCGATCACTCTTTGGGCCCATTCCAATCGACGAGGCTTGTCCGCAGGCAACAATCTTTGCGTCAATTGAATTTTGTACGGAAACAAATGCAAATCAACGCGAATAATCCGTTGTAAAGTGGACCGAGCCATGCCCAACTGCTGAGAACGGCGTTTTTGGGATGTTCTTGGGGACCTCTCAACACTGGCTCGTACGGCAGCGATATTCTCGGCCGATCGCCTTGGTCGACTTTTATTTGGCCTCTTCGGATTAGAAAGAGCCTCACCAGTCGAAAATTTTTCGTATAAACGCTAAATGGTGTTCTTAGGAGGCGCACTTTTCACATTTTTTAATTTTTTAAAAGCACGTTGAGTTTTCACAATTGACTTGTTCTGTTGAATGTAAATTTCAACGATTTCAGAGCGCTCGCGTGGCGTGTATTGTTCCATGGTAAAAATCTGCTTGGACTGACGCTTCAAACGCGGTATGTCATTAAGCGATCTGACATCTCTGTCAAAAGTTATGGAGTTGCCAGATGGGTCCGTCGAATATGGGCAACCCTGTATGCTCGAATTAAAATAGAGCTTGTAGGAAATACTTATGGAACAATTGTACGACTAAAACCATTGCCTACTTGTCCAGTCTACAAGGATTGTCATTCAATCATGACAATTCGCTTCAGGTGAGTAGGTCTAGCTTTCTATAATTTCCTGACTGATTTTTGATCTCCTAGTGCACCTGGTGTTCGGCTGTAAATCGATGCTCAACAAGAAATGGCTTGGATCGAGGAAAGCAGCAGTGGAAATTTAGTGGCTGCGAAAGGGACGCTATTGGAAAAGGAGGCAATTGTCCAGTTTCAGAAGAGATCAGCACAACTCATGCACCCGACACGACAACTTATCAACTTGTTGGGACAATGGAACAGAGCTCCACTGTAGTTTCAGCTTCAACAGAGAGCAGAACCATGCCATATGCAAACTGCAATCCAACGGAAACCATCAAACAATGCGTTCTACAATGTTTTGAAACTATTGTTTGATATTAACATATTATTTCACTAAAAAGATGAAAAATGTATAAATTGTTATTTGACTAGATAGGCAATCAATGTTTTATTAGTTTTCAGAAACATTCAAGTTAAGGCACCTGACCCACGTGGCAGACACCGTCAAGAATATGTATTCTTGGTTGATTAAGCCATGTCCGTATGTCTGTCACTCCGTCCGTCGCTTTGAACGCGTCGATCTCAGAGACTTTAAGAGCTACATACTTTAAACTTTGTATGTAGGCTCCCGGATAACGGCCGCAAATCAAATATGTTTTTTTTTTTAATTTGGATTAGACCACTATATCATGTAGCTGCCATAAAAACGATCAGTCAAAATCAAGCTTTTTTAACTTGAAGCTGTACGGTCGAAACTTAGGTAATTACTCTAATATTTACCCAAGTTTATATATGTAAATCTGAATATTTATTCTAATATCTGGATTATTTCAACAAATTTCACACTGCTGGAATCCGAATTTTTAAAATTTTTTTCCTAGCGCCGGCTTTTGTCATAAATGGAATGTATTAAAATTAAAGCTCAAAATTTTAATGTTTTTCCTTTACTATCCTGTTTAAAATAATTACTTTTGAGTAATATGCAAGTAAAATAATAAAAGCATATCAAAGTCTCTGCCCGTCTACTGATAAAAGTATATTTAAATCTCATAAGTTCAATCAAAGATTGTTCTCCCTATTACTTGAAAAATAAGTAATGGAGTATATTGTTGAATTTATAGTAGGGAACAAGTACAAAACATATTAAATAATTTTAAATAATCATACATTTTGATTGAATCGTCAGATTGGGACTCTCAAGGAATTATCAGCGTTATTAGGATTAGATTGATTGCTGCACAAATATATAACGGACTCACCGGCTGCAATTCTTTTGAATTTCCCCACTTACATCCAATATCTCATTTTTTCCAATATCGAGTTTTTAATTTTTCCTACAAAGGTTTTTGATATTTAACTATCCAAAAAAATAAATTTGTATCTTATTTCAAATCTTTTTGTCATTTGTATTCAAATAAAATCTAAATTAATACATTTTCTAATATTTCCAAATGCAAGATTCTATTTCATCATATTGCTTGTGTCAGCCATGCTGAATTTTATAGCATTCAGCTGTGTCGTCTGTTTTCTGTATCAATTTAAGGAAGTTTGTGCCAAGCCTATGGCAATGAATTATGTAAACTTTAATCCAAGTGCTTTTTACGGGGATCTATGGCAACACGAGCTCAGCGGGGACTCGAAGACGTTTTTAGTTTCAGCCAACTGCAAAACGGAAAGCAACAAAAACGACAGCTGCAACAACAACAACAACAACGACGACATTTTAGCCAAGTTCCTAGTGCTGTTTAGGATAGAGCGTAGGAAATGGCACAATAAACACTGAACGCATATAAAAGGACATTCGAGTTCATTTGTTCGGCGCGTTGCGGTTCAGGAGTTGCCAAAGCTGTAGGTGGGCGTGGCGGGTCGAACTGCTGCATTATTGTGCCTGTTGTTGTTGCTGTTGTTGTTGTTAGAAAACAATGCCACAACGGCAACACCGAAAAATAGCTGCAGAAAACTTTTGCAAACTATACAATTGCATAAAATTGTAAAAAAATTATAGGGAATACATGCGCTCCGTGTATACGAATACGAAAGCAACGGCCACTGAAACAGTGTCCAAAATAAAAAAATGAGCACTGGGCAAGAAAAGCAACCAAAGATGATGCGACTTAACCGACTATAGTTTCTGAATTAAAGTGAATCGTTTGTAAGATTAGTACCTGATAAAGTTTATGATTTAAAATCATAACTAATTGAATAATATAATTAACGATGACCTCAAATTTATTTAGCATTTTTTTTTTGATTAAAAAAATTGCAGATAATACTGATCACACTATCTTTCTCAGAGAAAAAGTGTGAACGGTTCTGGATGATAACATAAAACAACAATTTAAAATTTAATAAATAAATGAGCTAAATATCGGAGTATGTAAATATGATATCATGTAGGAAAGCTGTGAAACCTTCTTAATAAAAAGTACGATATCAATGTATTTTTACACATTCAAAACTTTTTTCTTAGTTTCTTATTAATATGTCACTAATTCAAAAGTGAGTTAATATTTTTAGAGGAAATTGCAATCTGAACCTTTCATAATTCTTAAGAACTCTCATTAAATATTTATTTAATGCTTAAGAAAATTTACTATAGCTATCTGAACTGATTGAAATAGTATCTGGGACTTGAATTTGTTATGTTGTCGCCCAGTTGATTATTTATTTATCTTGTTCTTTAAACTTTGGTTCTCTTTTATGTGGATGGGAATATTTCACCTGTGCACTTGAACGAATCAGCTGCAACTTCGTGACTATTTCAAATGGAAACTTTTTTGTGTAGGACACCGGCGAAAAACTGCAAATGAACTTTGACGCCGTCGGCTGCGTCAGTTCACGTGCCCCTCTCTTCTTTGCTTTGCTTAGTCCAAATACAGCTCCTGTTCGGAGCTTAGTCTTAGCCACCGCATTTTGCCGCTTAGCTCTTCCCACACTTGGCCAGGACTAGCGCAGGACTGTGGTGAGAAGGAGGGGGCTGCTTTGCATGCCAGCCCCTGAAAAATACTTTATATACACATATTGTATACTATATAACGCCCTGCACGCTAAGCCAATATTTTGTGGCCGGCCTCTGGAGGCGTTCGCCGCTGCTTAAGTTATTCAAAACTGTGCAAGGTTTTTTATTCCGTTTCGTTTTTCATTTTTTTTAAGTCGACCGTCGACATTCAGCAAAAAACAATTAACCCGCTCAAGCTGAACTCGCCACTCGCTCCCCTGCCCTCCACTCTGCTTTCCACCTACTTCATGGCTCTCTTAACCTCCGTCGAAACTGAGAACGAGTTGACCGCTCTTTTCGCAAGCTCTTCCCGCATTGACTGGCCACAGATTTTCTAGATTTTTTTTATTATGCGATTCTCAATCCCCTGCAGCAGCATCAGCAGCAGCAGAGGTGCGGTTCAGAAGGGGAAGCAAGGGGAGCTTACACGGCTCGCGGGCTCTTTACAAAGCGCTTTCCCTTTTCTACACCATGTGGGTGGCAAATGACACAGACCCACCTCAACCACCTCCAGCTCCCCCACCACTCCACACCAATACGCACATAAATTGCACACCGCTGACATGGTGTCAACCGTACGGCCGCTGCGAGCAACAAAACAGAGAGAAAGAATGGGAGCGAAAGGGAGGGAAAGGGAGGATACCGAGTAGATGCATGCAAGGAAACTGATGCTGCAACCGGATGCACTGACTCTGCCTCATTGTCTCCGTTTAACTGGCAGCCATCGAGATACTCACTGCAGCAAATGGTGGTCCCAGGCAGGGGAAATGGGAAGTGGGAAGCACTGGGCTATAATGACTTTGTTGTGAAGTTGACTGACTACAGAGAAAAGAGTGTACAGCGTTCTTGCGACATCACAATAAAGTACACAAAACATGTATGAGTTGTCTTTTGCAAGAATCTGCTTACTTGTAACTGTCAGCTTATAAGTTTCTGCTTGCTAGTTTTCTTAATGCTTATTTTATGCATACAGGGCTTTAAAGAAAGTATTAGTCTCAAATTAAACTATTGAATGGGTATTACACATAAATTATTTAAATTTATTATTATTATCAAGGTTTAAAATGGGGAAAAATAATATATTATTAAATTTCTCATGTTTTACTAAACATAATATTTTATGTGCTCACAAAAATTAAGAAAACAGTAAAGTGTAAATAATGTTACAAATATTTTTTGAATTTTTACATTATTATAAATTTTTCAGGATTTATCTACATTTTTAAACTGATCAGATACGGAACGAAATTTAAAATTATGTTAACTTCTCACATTTACACCAACTAAAATTCTTTTTATTATACACAGACAACTTAAAAAAATAAAATAAAACAAAAACAATAGTTTTTGCTTATCAATTAATAGATAAAATATGTTTTCTTGATAATTACTAGAATGTACTTCTGGTAATTTAAAGCAGTAAATGAGCTTCCGTAAAATTTACATATGTACATATTTACTTATAATATTAATGTATGCATGTAAGCATCTCTTAAATCCCCTAGCAAGCAACTCGGTAGCTCATTAAGTGCATGCACATTATTTACCCAAACAAAATAAACATTCAGTTCTCTCTTGCCCCATTCCCTTTTGTTTTTAAATCATTGATTAATATCATGCCTCATTTGCCATGGTTTCGTATTTAAAATCCCATGCTCATTGCAGTTAACCGAGACATAGATACAGTATCTATGTATCTCAGTTTTTGTATCTGTGTATCTCTGTATCTGTGCTGTCATTCTAATGAGCTTACATGCCATATTGTAAGTAATTTAAATTGAGCCCACTTGTATGGCACTTGTTCGCAAATGAACTCGAAATGCACTTGCCATACCTGCTGCCATCCTCATTGGGGCATATGCGATATGGGGCAAGGTGGCATGATAGCATGTGTGTTTGTGTGTGTGTGTGTGGCAAGCAGCGTTAGCTGCTGCCGTCTGCGCTCGTTCAACTAAATGAATAAACTTTTTCCGTGCATACTCTTTGGCAGTAAATAGTGTTAAAGTTCACACATTTGCATTGTTTTTTGCCTTTTCCGTTATACACGCTTCTGCCTTCTCCCATTTTACCCCTCTTGCCCATTTGACTATTACCACTTTACACTTGGCTGTTGACTGTTCTTTAGCATCCACAAATTTTTTGACATCATTTGTGTTCCCCTGGCATAATAGTTTTTCCATTATGCCATATACTGTATGTTGTAGGGGCGGTTTAACTGGCTATGGATTTGGGTGGGGGCTGGGAGGTAGGCGTGGCATATATAAAGTAACCGAAACAACAAAAGTGTAAATTAGCTTTTGGCTGTTGTTGACGTTGTTGGTTGGCTCTCGTTTGGGCCCTAGCTTTCAGATTGCCCGTGTTTCTGCTTCTGCTTCGGCTTCGGCTTCTGCTTTAGCTTCTGGTTCAGGGCTGCTGTAGTGGAAGCAAAAGTTTGTCATTTGGTTTTAATAAAAACCAGGGATTAAAACCCTAACCGAAACCGTAACCTTTAACCGGTAAAAACCGATTTAAATTGAAAACCGTAACTGAAACCGTAACCGAAAAATAAAATTTTCATTTGACCGAAACCTTAAAACCGAAACTCTGTAAACCGAAATAACCGTTAAGAAACCGTTTAAATTATAAGGGTTAATTTCGGTTTTTCATACATCCAAAAAAATGATTATTTTTTATTTTTAATTTTTATTTTTGCATTTAATTATCTTATTTTGATTTTGAATTTTTATTTGTGATATTCATGATCGAATTTTCATAGCACTGAATAAGCGCAAATAAAATAAATTTGTAAAATGAAATATTAAAATTGTTAAAATGTAACTAAACTACATCGAACTAAAGAATATGTGAAATTAAACATTTAGAAAGTAATGATTTCTTAATTATTATTATTATATTATTAATATAAATATATTTTTGCAAAGAAAATTGTTTTTTTTGTGAACCGAAACCATACCGGTATTTTTAAACCGAAACATACCAAAACCGGTTCACCGTTACGAAACCTTTATTTAAAGATTTTGCGTAACCGATAACCGAAAACATAAATGCTAACATAACCGAAACCGTAACTGAAACCGATATTCGTTTCGGTTTTAATCCCTGTTAAAAACACTTGCACAGTCACACACACTCACACTCACACACTCTCACATACATACATACTTGAATACACTCATACGCAGCACTCACACTACCCTCACACACTTGCATTCACACTCATGCAGCACTTCATTTGCGCGCTACATGAAGAAAAGTTAACTGAAGGGTTTTTCGGTTACTCGAGGGGAAGCAAGTAACGAAGGGGAGCCTGCTTATTTTTTGGGGCTGCTGCTCTTGACACGCCAATCGAAAAGCTTCTCAAAGTTTATTTAGAAATTAAAATTTTTAAGCCCCGGCAGGCTTAAGAGATGCATTACTGCATCCACAACTCGGGCACTTATTGAAATTGCAATCTGCATCATTTAATTCACTTTTATTTAATAATTTCTCAAAAGCACTGATGAAAATACTTATTAATCATACTTCTTTAATTATTATTTAATTAATTAAAATGTTGGGATTTTTTTCAGTAACAATTGTTCTATAAAGTGTCCTTGTCTACGAACAAGATTCTAAAATAAATTCTACAATTCAATTCCAAATCAATAAATTCCTAGATAAAAAATATATAAATAAATATATCTATTGTTAAATTGAAATTTATATTTTAAATTTATAATATCTCCGTTTCCTAGCAAAATCACAAAAAAACACATTGAAAGTTATTTATTTTTAAAAATGCTCATGGAAAAAATTGATAAACAAAAAACAGAATTGTATATGAAATCTCGTACAGTTTTTGAATGAGTCCGAAAAAAACATCTGTTTTCAGTCGATCTTTTAGACTGAAAATTTGCTACATTTGGTACTGATTTCGTAATTTTATTACTGATTTCTTAATTTGCACTTTCGAAGCTAGCTTACAATCTACTTAATACCTTGATCTTTTACAGTGTTTTATGGATTACTCTTCGATTTGCAGTCGTTATACATTATTAACAGTATCCCACAATGGCAATGTATTGATCAAGTTGCAAAGCAATCAAACAGCTTTAGGGCAATGTTAAGAACAGATGTAAGTCATTAGTCAGTCTTGATTGAAATTGCATAATCATAGTTGGCTCACTTCTAGTCAAAATGAGACAGTTATGCTGTTAAACTGCCAATTAGTGCAACAGCGATGCAAAAGGGCCAAGTAGGAAGAGGGAGGCATAGATAAATCACAGCTTCCAATAGACAGGCGAAAAGACGTCCCAACATTTTAGCCAGTTACAGTTACATCAATTGCCAAACACACACCAAACACACACTTACACACACACCACAAACACATGCACACATACGTCATCCCGCTCAACAGTGGGCTAGGGACATGTTAGCCAGACTCAAACAGATCCAGTTGAAGCGGACAAACAAGTCAAAAACCCGTTTGGGTCTTCAGTTAGGGGTTTCCCAGTTAGGGTCCAGATTCCAAAGGTCTGAGAGTCCAGAGTCCGGAGCCAGTGCAGGATTCTGAATCTGGTAGCAAATGAAGATTATTATCGTTTTGCTGGCAGGCAGCATTTACACTTTGACGTAGTCGTCGCATTCACATTCACATTCGTACTCGCTTTCGAACTCGCACTTGTATTCGTGTTTGTCCACTCACAATCTTATTCAT
Organism: Drosophila subquinaria; assembly: GCA_037043405.1. Classification (NCBI taxonomy): domain Eukaryota; kingdom Metazoa; phylum Arthropoda; class Insecta; order Diptera; family Drosophilidae; genus Drosophila; species Drosophila subquinaria. Next base: position 53,144 of record JBAMBL010000249.1, read on the forward strand.
TATAATTGAGCGCAGGGGCGTGGCAGGGGTGGGCGTGGCCTATGTTTGTTTGCCTGCCTGCTTATTGCGCTCTTGAAGGCCTATTCATGTACATTCATACTCGGACTCGTACAACATGGACAATGTCGAGCAGTGGCCACTTGAAATGAACTGAGCTCTGCGACAAGCACTAATTAAACAAAGTGCATTTTTTTATTTCTGTTTTTCATTTTTATTTCTCTGTTTTCCATTTTCCATTTTTATTATTTTGCATTTGCTCCAATTAACAATTGTTTTCTGTCACATTGACAATTGCCATGCAAGTTGTTCAGTTCAGTTGGCCACATTTCTGATGCCCTGCAGTGAGAAACGATTGCGGTATAATAATTCTAGATCATTGTTTCAAAATGGTCACAGATTGCTCTATTAGACTTGTATTGATAGATGTAACAGATGTTATAGTTTGATTTCTTTCTAACTCCCCCAGAATGTTCACTTATTCTCGATAAAATGAGAGAAAGAGAGAAAGGTTCTACGATATCTAGTGATATTGTCATCGATTATAAGCCAGATCATTCAGATTATTTGTATTGTGGAAACATATGATTTTAGTGCACTGATAAAAAGTAATGGGGTTTTAAAGTCGAGGAAATTCGGGATAAATATTTTTTTTTTTTTTAAATTTGTATTATTGGTATCGACGAATTTTTTTATTTAAAATCAGTTATCCCAACACTGATTTTAAATAAAGCTTGAAATAAATGATTAGTTTTATATTTACATGACATGGAGTCTGAAAATTTATGTATTTTGTAATTTTTGCTGGTATTTATAGCAAGCAATACGATTATTTTCAAATTGAAAACAAATTCACCAAGATTATGAATTAAATTTAAATTGACAAGTTTTATCTTTAGTATGATATTGATTTAAATTTAAAATCATTGTCAAGGTGTAACTTTTTCTTTTTTTTTTTTTTGTGTACTATCTGGTCTTGGTCTACTTTTGACTTTTTCTGAATTTATTTTTACGTTATTGCATTTGATTGAAAATATATTGTGTTTTGCTTGTGTAAACAGGAATAACGAATGCAATTTGCATAGGGACAAGCTCAACTGAATAGTTGCACTCACACACATCTTTACACCCATGCACAAACACACACTCTTAGAAGGTGAATTCCATTTCTATCTAATGTCTTGAAACTTTTCATTTGACCCAATATGCCGCACATTTGATTCTCATGCCCTGCATTTCACATAGACGAGCATAGACGAATGTTGAGCTGCTTGGACATGCAATGTTTGCCGTGGTCGTCATTCTAACACAGAGACAAACACACACTCACACACACTATGTGTATGATAGAAGAGGTAGACCGCATAATATAGAACCGTTCTATGAACGTATGTATGTTTATTTTTGAATGGGTGTCTGTGTGCTTGAGTGCAGGACACATGATGCAGTCAAACCGACAATATGGAGTACATACTTGTGTAAAACAAGTTATTCTATTTTGAGGTTTTTGAATAATTAATGCAACTTAAAAATGTTCGCCCGTCCATTTATTGTTGCTTTTAAATTGCATATTGCAACTGTGGCAATTGTTTGGCCATTGTGAATGGAAAGCTAGTGATGAGAACAGCTCGACATTAAGTGCGATTGTGATCTGAATTGATTTCATTGCATGCGAGAAATGCGAGTAATAAGTTCATGAATTTAATTGTGGTATTAAATGCAATAAAATATCAGTTAAATTTCTCTAAATGCTACATTTGACTAATTTAGAAGATAAGGGTGTATTGATTTGTGTGCTTATTACCTTTTGGTGCCCAGAGCGTAAAAATACCTAGGAGGACTTCAGAATCTGTAAATATGCAATATAAAAAGAAATACAAAAGCTTAAATATTTTTTCAGTAATTTATAGATGAATTCAGATATTAGAAAAATAAAATGCATTTAAATACAATAATATTTATTTAAATATTTTCAAATATTAAGTTTTGTTATAAAAATTAAGTTTATGGATCTCATAAGAATCTTATTTCAAAGAAATTCTTCTGTTAATTTTGAACTCTGAATGAAAGCTATCGGAATATGATACTTACTTAATGCTCAAAAGCTCGATAATGTAGACATATGTACATAACACAATAAAAACCATAATGAATTATGCACTTTGTTATTTTCAAATTTGTTAAGAAATTTTTTCTGTTTATAAGGGAAAGGTAAATAAATTATGAATAACGTTCCAGAGACATGTAAACTTGTTTGGATCACTTCAACTTCAAATATTTTAGTTTATAGAATCGGAGATTGGATATTATCATATGTGTGGTGTGTATTCATAGCAAGTGTCTTTTTCCGATCTTTTGCAGATGCATTGCAGTTAAAAAAATTGTCTTGCCTTTGAAGGCAGCTGGCCATCGGCCATCTTTGTCGTCGTCATAATCATTGTCATAACTTCCATCTCCTTGACAACTTCAGGGGCTGGCAATTCAATTTGATGCCATCGACAGGGCAGTTGCTACTTAAGTTTTATGAAGCGTCGATATAGCTCGGCAAGCGACTATCCATAAATGGCGTCGAGAGAGGAAATTTCCAATGCAACTTAATCTCTGCGTGCCATGACAAATCGTCCTTATCGTTTAACGTACGAAAACTGAAGCAAATAAAATTGTGTTAATAATGAGTGCGTGACTAAAAGATTCCCTGTATATGTGAATTAAAAATCTGCATTGCATTAAATGCAGAATTTAATCTCTTTAGCAAAGATATGCAAAGAAATGGTTTTGACAAGCCAAAAAAAAAACAAATGTGCTTTAAAAAGAATGCAACAGTTTTTTGTAAATTAAATTTTCTTGTGAAACTGAATAAGTATGTACCTAGGAAATAACTTTCAACTTATTTCACTTTAATATTCAATAATAATGAGATATCCAGCCTAATACTCTGAATATCTTTCAGAAATTTGGAAGCGAATCTAAGGACATTATTTCCAAAAAGAGTGCTGGCAATTTTGTAAATTTCATATGTAATGTGTGAACTATACTATCTTTATCTAAAATAATATAAATTGAGAAAAAAGGCAAGTTGATTTAAAAGTATTTGACGATAATACACTTAGCTGTGAATTTAATTTTGAATTGAAACTCAAATTGACCTGAAAAATGTGGATCATTTGAATTAGTCTGATTTCAAATATTGTAACGAATCAACTGTGGATGCTTTTCTTCACGTAATACTTAAAGTTAAAAAGATTTTATCATTATAGGGTATAAAAGAGAAAAACTGAAGGAAAAAGCTGAAGTAACAAAAAAAAACAAACAAGTTATAAAAACATACAAAACCAGGAGAGCAATTCACACGCACAACAACAACAACAACAACAACGACAAGAACAAAAACAAACACAAAAAAACAGTAATGATAAGAAACTGGCAGCAGATAAAAAGATGTTTGCTTGTTGTCTTTTGTTGTTGCCTTTTTATGACTTCAATTAACTGCCACCAGGCCCAGGTCCATATCCTGTGTGTATGTGCGTACGAGTATCTGTGTGAGTCTGTTTATGTGTATGTACAGTGAACCACTATTGTCTTCATACAGCATAAATTTGTCAAATTTGCGTATAATAAAGATGTTTTGATGCGGGTTTCTTTTTTTAATCTTTTATTCAATTAAATCCGGTTCTAATAATGCCAAAATTTTATTAACCCATTAAGTACCCATCAAAAATTTTGAATTTTAAAAAAAGTCGAATTTTCAAATTTTTTCCTCGATTTTTTCCAAAAAATATTTTGATGCAGTAAAATTTTTCAAACAATTCTAAGAGTGACTGCAAAAAAAATTTTTCAAAAATATTTTTGTTAGAATTTTTTATAATTATTTGAAAACGTCAAAAAATCTTTTTGTGTGAAAAGTAGGAAAAATGGGTTAAAATCGTAATTTTTAGGATTTTCAAAAAATTATAAAAAATACTAGGAAAAATATTTTTGAAAAAACCCCTGACACAGTCCATTCGGTCTCTACACTGTGCGAAAATTCAAGTATTTAGTATTTAAAAAGACACTTTGCACTGTAGTTTCCCTAAATTTATCAATAATAAAAACAAAATTATAAGAAAAAATATCAATTCCCATTTATATCTTATATTAGTAAGGTGTCATATGTAATATAACTAAAAGTACGCAAAGTGCGTCCCGAAAACGGTACCTTTACGTGTGTAACGCGTATCGTGTTCGAGCGATTCGCTGCCACAAACTGAGCGACAGATGATTCATATTTCTATAACTTTCAGATCTGAAAACGGAAGTTTTGCATGCTTGAAATCCGAAAAACTATCATTATTTATATCATGAATGAAAATTTGGTCCACCGGGATACTGCTTGCAAGTGGTGAATTTTTTTTGCCGCAAATAAAACATTTTGTAATTTCGATTACAGCCAGATCGGTAAATACTTAGGGTTGTTATTGATGCGGTAGTCGAATATTAGTCGATATTACCTGTTAACTGAATATTTACATTTTACTTAGAAATGGAATAAAGAGCATCAACAAAGTGTCATAGCAGCCAGAGTTTGAGAGTGCTGTTAGCTTTTGCACTTTGCATGTGTGTTTGTAAAAGAAACCATTGTTTGTTTCTGCTTGTAATAATGCGTTCTTAAATTTATTTAAATTTGGGGTGTTTCCGCAAAGCACTTTTACTTAAAGTGTTTTTATTCTCATTATTATGTTGGCCATATAGCTGAGGTATATTTATCAAACAATAAATACCTTTTGACAAAGTTATACTGTCAAGAAATATTGCAATTTTCAAAACTTCTGATATCTTATCCAAAAATTTCTGACATCTTTTAAAAAAAAACCTCTTTTTGAGGTAAAAGTAAAGTGACAAAAACATTTTCATGTCCCAAAAATTTACTGATATCCAATTTTAAGATGAATAGTATTAAGTTTTACCTATGAATTATATCAATTGATATAATGCAAACATTTCCATGCCACAAATTTCAGATATTCAAGTTTGTGATTTGTGACAAATGATATTAAATTTTATAAATAAATTATGCTTAAAAAAAGGAAATTGGGCATTCGGGTTTTCGTACTTTAAAGATTAATATTTCCTTTAAAAAGATTCTTGGTAATTGGTCAATTATAATATAAATATAATTCGGGTTCAGTTAAATTATATTTTAGATACGGCTTTCTTCGCTCTGTGTATTCGAATTCCCACACGTAGTCAATTGGGGCCCTGGAAAACGACTATCCAACTAGGGATCCATGACTAGGTCGCCGCATCGATGGAGGCGGCGCGTCGGCCTTTTGTGTGTTTTACATTTATGTTACCATGTGTGTTGTCTGCCGATGCGTGTAGTACAAGTATCTCTGTCTCACTGAGTATCTGTGTGCATATGTGTGGGTGTGTGTATACGGGTGTGTTTGTGTCTGTGCGTCTGAGCATCTGCGGCAAGCCAGGATCCTGGTGGGTGACTGACTTGCCACAGCACTTTCCCCTCCTGTTCATCCGCTTAATGGTTCAACCGTCTGTCTGTGTGTCTGCCTGTCTGTTAGTCTGTGTAGAGATGGGCACGGGCCTCCTTATTAAGGCCCGGCCCGGCCCGGTCAAATTTTCAAGAGGCCCGGCCCGGCCCGAGCCCGGTCAAATTTCAAGAGGCCCGGCCCGATACAACTATATAAACTTTTTTTTTAAATTTTTTTTATTCATAATTTTTTAATGTCAAAAAAAGTGTTTTTTTATTTTTTAATCACTCAAATCTAAGAATTAATCTTAGAAATTACAAAACTAATATTTACACAATTTTATGTAAAATATTAATTTGTATGAAATTTAAGTGAAATTCAAGCGAAAGCGATTTTTGTGGCACCCCCGAATATTTTTGTTATTCGATATGAAAAATTGACTTTTCGGGCCTACCGGGCTTCGGGCTTTTTGCTTAGGCCCGGGCCCGCACGAAAAAAAGCCCGTTTTTGATTTTCATGCACGAAGCCCGGTGATTTTTTGAAGAGGCCCGCGGGACACGAAGCCCGGCCCGGCCCGTGCCCATCTCTAGTCTGTGTATCTCTCTCGCGTGGCTGCCACGCCATTGTCTCAGCTTGTGTCACAGTGTCACTAATCGTGCAATAAAGTGAGCAAACCTTTAAGTATGTATTTAAGAAAGAAAAAATCCGTTTGTTCTAAAAATCTCTGACAACCAAAAAAAAAAGAAGCTATTTCAACTTTCAGTCCTACTGAAACAAAGCAACCAATTCTTTCAAGTGCCAAAATATTTAATATTTTAATTAATTTTATTTGTCAGTTAAATTATATTAAAACGGATATGAAACCTTTTAAGCCTGCTTATACAAAATGAGTTAGTAATTAATATCAGGGACCGAAAATAATGGTTATTGATATATTTTACATCAAAAAATCAATGAATATAATACATATACAGAAAAAAAGAATGAATATCAGATGTGACAGAAATCTCTTCCTCTTGAATTTGACTTAAATTTGAATGAAGTTTATGTCAAATTCAAGCGAAAGCGATTCCTGTGGCACCCCTGTATGATCAATTTTGAGCGAAAAAACTAAAACGTTGAAATCATTATTATATATTCTTAAAAAAAAGATTTCGTAATCATTTTTTTTAAAAGTTATTTTTATTTTGAGCGAAAAAATAAAAATGGTATATGAGGATTATTTGAGAGTTTTAATTTTTGTCGCTCAAATATAATGATTATTTGCAAGAATTATCATTATCACTCAAAAATAATCATTAGCAAAGAAGAAAATCCTTAAAAATCGTTACCATGTAATTGAACTTATAGGGATTACAGTCTCTGATTAATAAATGTGTGGCAGACGATTTTTTCTTAAGAAAATTATTCTATTGTCTTGTGATAATCCCTCTTTCATCAGATCAGAGATCTATCGTGATTGTTTTTTATTGAAACATTTAAAATTGATCTGATTGATCCCCAATCCTTGGAACAACTGTAAGTTTTTCCATATCCATACACGTACATATCGCATATACTAATTTTATTATAAATCACTGCGGACGGCAGTCCGCGCTAGTGACGAGAGCAGCCCGAAGGGTGCGAAGGCGACTAGCATATTACACAGGAAGAATGGAAAATTTGCTATGACTGTCCGATCAGGTCGAGTTATACACCGATCGAAAGGTATCAATTTAACAAATGTGCATACTAAGACTTTTGGAAACTCACCTGGTTTGTGAGATAAACAGGTGTAAGTGGGAAGGAAAAAATTTAAACTATTGGAGCTAATGAAGCCGTTGGAGCCTTTTTGAATTTTCGTTAAATTTTTTACAATTCTCATAAAAAATACGGTTGAATGACACATCGATCATCAAAATCCGACAACTGGTTCAAAAAAAAATTAATTTGTAAATTTTTAGGGGCCTTCCGAAATTGAGATAAAAAGTCAGTATGTCTGTTTGTCTGTTTGGATCAAATCGTTTATTTAGCTTAAAAGTTTGAATGAGGACTCGTTCCCGCTCAAAAATCTAGAAACGTTTGTTCTACTACTTTTTCAAAAAATCGCTAGTTTAGCGGGAAATCGCTAAAAACCGCTAAAACCATAGCATCCAAACGATAGAAGCTACAGATGCGATCTATATATCATTGTAAAGGTATTTTGAAGGGCTCTTATGCATACCTTTTACCTTTTTTCTAAAGTACATAGGTAAATTGCCACAGGTGAAATAAGGTATTTTGTCCCATATTTTGGAGGTTTTTGAGAAAACGCCGCTAACGATTCTTTTTAACTTTCAATATGTTGTGGTGTGTAAAATTTCGCGTTTTTTGATATATGACGCAAAAAATTTTACCACTAGGCTTGGAAGATATAACGTATTAACTGAATATATACGTTTTACTTTGAATTGGAATAGGGCAGCAGCAACAAAATGTCATAGCAGCCAGAGTTTGAGAGTGCTGATAGATTTTGCGATTGACAAGTGTGTTCGTAAAACGACCTAGTGTTGCCAGACAGTTTGTTTTGGCTTGTACAAACAATAAACAAAGTTGACAAGTTATACTGTCAAAAAATATTGAAATTTTCAAAATTTCTGATGTCTTATCAAAAATTTCTGATATCCCATATAAAAACATCTTTACAAGGTAAAAGTCTAGTGACGAAAACATTTTCATGCCCCAAAATTTCTGATATCCAATTTTGTGACGAATAATATTAAGTTTTACATATAAATAATTAAAAAAAAACATTTTTGCATTCGGCACCGCGCAAAACAGTGAGTTTTATTTGGTGTGAAGAATTGAGACATTTTAGCGCAATGTACCAAGTGCCAAAAATTTTTTTTTTAATTATTTACATATATGTAAAACTTAATATTATTCGTCACAAAATTGGATATCAGAAATATCACACTATAGTAATTAAATAAAAAAAATAATTAAATTAAAATATAAATATAACCCACATAATAATATAATTATTTAAATATCCAATAATTTATCTACATGTGTACAATTTGTAGTATGCCAAAAATTATATGTTATTTGCACCGTGCACCACAGTGCCTTGGGGCTTTGTTTAACTTTGGTCGACGTTGACGTCGAGGTTGTTAAATTGACAACGTTAAACACTTTGTTTGTAATTTTCTGCCTTATTAGGCGAAACTGCTGTCTGCCGCTGTAATTGATGCTCCGGTAACCCGGGCGTGCTCCCACTCACTCTACCACCCACCACCCACCCACCCCCTCTCCTCCTCACCCTCGCAGTGCCCAGTTACCAGTTAGCACGACCCAAAAGTCACAAACAAGGCCGAGCAGTGATTTAAATGGCTCAAAAGTTAAGTTATCGTAATGCTAAACGGATTAGTTGAACGGGAGGCTGATGTCTCATATGGTTAGGAATCTTATGGTTGTCATGGCGAAAGAGGGGAGGACTGTAAGTCAACATTTCAGTTGATTACACTGTCAATCTGAGATGACATTATAATATCGAAAGTTTTAATTCTTTTAATCCTGCTGACGGTCGGACTGAAGTGGAGTGAAGTCAAGTGAAGTGAAGTAAACTGCTGTCCGCTGCTTGTTTAATGCATAAATTCGATTAAATGCCAAAAGGTTAAATCTCAGCCAGACATCCTGCGAGCATCCTGTCTGCCTGCCTTATCCTTAAATTAGGCACGAGCGCACGTAAAGCTGTTGAATGTCATGTCAAAGGGCACTCAAGACGAGCTCACGCTCGTAAATTTCAGTATATACTATTTATATCATTCTTTATTTTTTCGCAACCCATTCCACACTGCGCCACCCCCATCCACTCCCCCTGCCGCCGTGCACTTTTTATGACAAAGGCAAAGGATTATTCAGCTGCCTGGCAAATCGCATAAAATGCAAAACGTATTAAAATTGACAATAAAGCGGCTTTTTTAAGTTTATATGCATGAACTGGGCGAACCCGGAGACCTGAAGAGAGCCGGAGATTCAGAAATGCGGAGAATCGAAGAGACCACTCCACCGAAAGGAGATTGTGAATTAGGAGATTGTGAATTAAATTTTTTAAAAGCCAAACCACTTGATAGCTCGTTATGCATTTTTTAGTGGCCTCAAGAAAGTCCTGTTTATTTGCCACTTAATTTGCCACAGTCTATTGCAGCTTGTGCTCCATCTTTTGCGTCATATTCTTTTCTTGCTTTGTCTGCCTCAATTGCCGCATCCACTGGAGTACAAAATATTCTCTCAGCTGCAACTTATAACCTCCTACTCCTCCTCGACCTTTACACTCTCTTTCTTTCACGAAACACACACACACTTACACACGCACATATGGCTTACATATGCATAAACACGTGTTTTGCTGGTATTATTGTTGCCGTTAATTTTGTACTTCAAAATCATACTTTGATTTGAACCTTTCCTTATTGTTGAACCCTTTTCCCTATGCCCTCACTTGAACAAGTATCTAATGAGGTTCCCATAATGGTTAGTAAATTATGGGACAACATATAAGCCACTTTTATAAATAAATAATTTGATCTATTTGTAATAAAAGCTCAATTTAATTATATTAATGATTTTGATATTGATGAAAGAATATCTCGAAATGTCTCATTAGCAGACTCTTTTCTTATTAAGCTACTTAAATCAGAAAAATGTTTGTTTAGTAATTGCAAAGTTATTTATTTGGTTTAGTTTCTGGCATTTAACTTCCCCCTCATATTTGTAAACTTATCTTAATTCAATACTTCTACAGAAACATACGGTAATATTCTGTTGGTTATAAATTGTCTTGTATAGATGAATTATTATTGTAAAGGTAAACTATTATGTATTTCACTTCTATTTATAGGATTTACTGCAATTTCTTCAAATTAAATTTGGAAATATTTACACGATAGAATGTTTTTGATGCTTAATATATCTAAGACTCTCCTCTTTGATTAGTTTATACATTTGAAGATTGTTTTCTTAGAAATTACATGTTTTTATAGAGCATTTCCTTCCTCGGTATTCTCGCAATATTTTTAAGATTCTCTCGCTTCAACTTTTTGCTGTTGTTTTTTGTGTGTGTGTCTGTGTGTGTGTGAGAGTTATTACGGCAACTTTCAAAGCATAAAAATTTCTTACTACTTGGCTCCAATATCCATAGCCACACACACATACATAAAGACGAGAGCAAAAGGAGCTTCAGCTCATACAGGATCCATGTTGTTGGCGGTGATGCACTTTGTTTGTTTGTGCCGGTAATATTTCCTTAAATCGAGTAAACAAGTGAAATTAAACAAAGCGGAAATGGAAGCACAATGCGTTGCTGCTAGTGTTGTGAGTTACCTATACACACACACACACACACCCACAGACCCAGAGAAACACACACATGCTGCTTGTTATGCTTGTAGTACGTATCTCATACGCGATATTGTCTTAAATATGGCGGCAAATATACTTTTGCTTCTCGACTGAAGCAGCAGACGCTACTCTCCTCCCTGTCTCTTCCTTTCCTCTCCCCTCCTCTTCTCTCAAGCTCTTCTCTTCGTCGGATATCAGCTCCTCTCTTGTTTTTAGCTGCTCTTCATGTCTGCTTCTGTTGGCTTTCTGTTGTTTTTCTTGGAAATTGCTGTTAAAAATTACAAAGCTTCTAGTGAGTTTCTCGCTTCACGTTGCTTGCCAAGTCACTTCCTTCCTTTCCTTTTGTTCCTATCGTTTTCTTTAAGTTCTCTTCTCCACTTCTATTGAGCTTTACTTGTTGTTTGTCTTAGTTATGCCACTCCGGCAATCCACTCCCCGCCGACTTCCCCACCGAATTGAAATTGAGACGCGACGCTCGGCAATTGTATTTATTTGCTCTGCTAAATGGCATAATCGAAGATGGCCCGCCCCCACCTCCTGCCCCGACCACTTGTGACCTGACATTTGACAGGCTTTGTGGTGCAGAGATTTTCAAAATACCAACATCAAAAGGAACAAGCACACTATGTACACTCAAGCATATGTATGTACTTTTGTACATATGTATGTAGCAAATCCTCTATTTACCTTATTAGTGAGTACACAATCTCAAAACGGTCCTCATAAATAGGTAATTAGGTCGTTTGTTTGATTTCATTCTAGTTGTTGATTGTAGTTTATTTATATCCAGGGATTAAAACCCTAACCGAAACCGTAACCTTTAACCGGTAAAAACAGATTGAAATTTGAAACCTTAACCGAAACCGTAACTGAAAAAAAAAATTTTCATCTGACCGAAACCTTTAAACCGAAACTCTGTAAACCGAAATAACCGTTAAGTAACCGTTTCAATTATAAGGGTTAATTTCGGTTTTTCATACATCTTAAAATAAATTTTTATTTACAAGTTTTTATAATAAAAATCAAAAAAAAGTTTTATTTTTAATTGATATTTTAAAATTTGCAAATAAGAGTTATGGTATAACTTTAAAATACAATTTTAAAAGCATGTTTTATTATTAATTTTTGTTATAAAAATTTAAATAACAAGTTAAAAATAATTTAAAACAAAAAACTTTGAGCTGTTTTTATTTATTCCTACTCATAAGTCTTGTTTGCGATCTCTGATATTTGGTTATTAGTTTTGTATCTTATTTTTGATTTTATTTTTTATTTTTTAAGTTTGATTTATATGTGAAATAAATGTGTGAATGAAACATTAAGAAAGTTATGCCTTTTTAATTACTATTATATTGTTAATATAATTATATTTTTACAAAGAAATTTTTTTTTTGTGAACCGAAACCATACCGGTATTTCAAAACCGAAACATACGAAAACCGGTTCACCGTTACGAAACCTTTATTCATAGATTTTGCGTAACCTATAACCGAAAACCTTAATCCGAACATAACCGAAACCGTAACTGAAACCGATATTCGTTTCGGTTTTAATCCCTGTTTATATCTCATCTTATTTAAAAACTTAGTACTTTGATATTGTCAACAATCAATCAGTTCGATTAAGGTATGATTTTGTAATACAAGCCAAATCGAAAATCAATTATTAAAGCTAAGAAAAGAAAACCGACAAAGGTCGGTTTAGTACCATAAAACTTCCTGTGGTGTTGAGGTAGAATTACTTTACATACTTATTTTTTAAAGAAAGTAGCTCTCTTGCCTTCGTCTTGTGGATCTCAGCAGGAGCCAAGTGTAAACTATTTGTTCAAGTACATACTTCCTAGCACTGTTTGTAGTTGTCTTCTTGGATAGATAGTTCAAAGAAATGGTTTAAAAGGATGCAACCAATCTTATAATTGTACCTTATATGAAAAATGTATAGATTATTTAAACAAATAATCAGGATAAGTATTCTGAATAAATAAAATTGCTCTAGATTAAATTTAATATTTGTATTTATGTATATAATATAAGCACTAGTAGTCAACTAGTACTACTTTCATTTTGTCTAACAATTTAATAAACACAACAAAATTTATTGAAAATTCAAAGATTTTATTTAAAGTTACCATAGGCAACTGATAATACATAAACCTTTAACAAGTTCAATTATGACATTGACAAGTTTTTAATTAAATTATTTAAAGTTAATATTTTGCCGCTGCTTATTTTTATAGAGCATGTGAGCCTTTTGTGCTAATCGAAGGTTGCCTTAGATGCTTTAGCTCTTTAGTTTGACAGATTTTCTGTTTACGGTGACACCGAGAACTTCAAAAGCTGCGTCATGGGGGAAAATAAAAGAAACATTTATTAAATTCCGTCTTGGCTGTGGTTTGGTTTTTAGTTGTTTGGCTTATAAGAAGAGCCGTCTTTTGTAAATTCTCGACAAAATTACGCAGCTCAGTAAGTAAAGTTTTTCTAGCATATTCAAGATGTTTGCATCTTTGCTTTTAGCCAGACAAGTCTTCGCATAGCTAACAGCTGCGAGCAAAAAGTAAAGTTGAAGCTGCATTTTGTTTACGCCGTACCTTAAACGCCTTCAAAGACAAAACTTACGCTAAAATTGTTTGTCATCAAATTATGGGGCCAGTTGTTGTCGACCCGGCCGCAAAAATGGGCATCATTAAAATGCTGTTACCGGATGAAAGCCGCTTGACCCCAGTACCTAGTCAGAGAGCTACAGAGTCACATTGACAGTCACCGGACTTTCGTACCCTGTCAACGGGTCGGGCCAACCGCAACAGGATTGCTCAGGCAAACCCTATTTTAATTTGCAGCATGTCATTGGCAGAAAGACAAGCAAAAAGGACGTGGCCCATCGATGAAAGTCTGGCCAACGAAGAGGGCCGAGCTCGGACAATCATCCAGGCGGACAGAATCCACAATCGAGAACTAAGAAACGCCCAGCGCACGCTTTGTTGCGCCTTTTGTTGAACCTTCTTCCATGCCGAAATAACCGAAGCAAAAACAAAATTAGCAGCAGCAGGAAGATTACATAAAAATACAGAAATCAAGGGAGAAAAAAAGAAGGGCACAGGCAAAACAGCCTATTGCCAAAACAATCTGGGGAGAGGGCAAATCAACAACTATTCAAGAAGCTCAGCAAACGAAGCGTCGGGAAACGGAAAGAATAAGTTGCTTCAAAACTTTAGACAGGTTCAACAACTGCATGGAGCGTAAGAGAGAAGAATTATTGTACTACTTCCATTTTGACCATTTTAAACACTTCCACAATTTCACAAAGTTCATTCGAGTATAAAACGGAAAAATAAATATACTTTTACTTTTACTGGTGCTTAAAGTTTGCCGTTTAATGGAAATAAATAATATGAATAACTTTTATATGTTTGAATCTTAAAAACAAAATTGAAGCTTAAGATTATTGTTTTCCCTTCTAGCTGAGAATAATAGCAACTATGCAATAAAATAAAATATGTGTTAAATTATTAAATTACTTCAAAATTTGTATATTTATTGTACATGATATTTAAATACAATTTTCATCTTTTGTCAATTGTTTTTAAATGATGATGTATTAATACATTTATGTCTATACCTATATCAATAAATGTAAAAAATTTTTTGATGATCTATATTGGGAATTTCAAATTGCAGTTGCTCAAAAAAAAGTTAAAATCATATATAAAATAGTTGTATTGAATTTGTTTTAATGCCATATTAGATTTTATCTGTTTGTTGAAAGCACCCGAGAACTCATCATCCCAACCTCGCAAACTCACACATACTTTGATAGACGACGAGGAAGCAATAAGTGAATGCAAAGGAGATGGGAAGGCAGAGGAAAGAAGATGGTATATGGAATATAGAAGGTAGGAGAATTCAGGGAAGAGGATACCCCCACAAATGTCATACAAATGACCCATATTAAATTTATTACGGCAAAAGGAGCAGCCCAATGAAATTCAATAGCTGAAAACCTAATGGCAAACAAAACAAATCGCCGAGGCCTACGAATATTTATATGAGTATATACAAACACACAAAATACAAACATGCACTTGAATACATACATTATCTTATTGTACATAGAGAGGTGGACTTAGGTAAGTATAGGGAGACGGGATGGGGATGCATTAAAAGCAGCCTAAAGGCGTTTTCTGTGGGTCAACTTTTTGCATGGCTTGTCGTTACACTGTCATTCTGGTAGCTTTACCAAATTGATTTATAATCCTCGAATTTTCTCCCTTTAAAACTCTTCGATTACATTACGCGGTTATCTTTAAGTTTGTCTCAGATTGTAACGATCTCTCTTTTTTCTACTTCATTCTCGTTAAAAGATTTTAATGAAATTTTCCAATTACTTTGCAATTATGCGTAATAATTAATGGGAAAAATTTGCGACGCGCTCCCGTTTGTTTACCTCGACACGTGCTTAGGTCCATTATCCTGAAGCTAATTAAGAAACGTGAGACAAATGACAAGTGCTAAAATATTGTGCGCGAATGCTAAAAAAATACACAACCACACATACAACATCACAATCCATGAAGATATCAAATCAATTTTTATAGCTTCAACTGCCCGACTATATGATATCCTTTTGCTCCTGAATTCGGGAGCACTACAACAAAAACTACAACAACAACAACCCTATTTAAGTCTACCCATGCGTGCCCGCCGCATTTAGAGGATATTTCTTACATAAAAAAAATTGATTGTTTGTCTACAAATAAGTCGTATATACTAGAGGTTTACGCCGATTGTGTTAGCTTCGGCGGCGGCGTAGAGGCCAGAAATAGCCGCCGCCGCCGCCGCCGCCGCCGGTCCTCTCTGCCGGCTTAACCGTCGAATTTGTCGGCGGCGGCGGCGTATACAGTTATTAAATA
This sequence comes from Drosophila subquinaria, assembly GCA_037043405.1. Taxonomy (NCBI): domain Eukaryota; kingdom Metazoa; phylum Arthropoda; class Insecta; order Diptera; family Drosophilidae; genus Drosophila; species Drosophila subquinaria. The sequence continues at coordinate 68,873 of JBAMBL010000249.1, forward strand.
AAATTTTCCTTTTTAAATTAAAAAAAAAACCACTAAAAATTTTTTATAATTTAAAAAAAAAAAAAAAGTTACTCAAAATCAATTTACAGTCATTTTTCACTGACTTGATTTTACATTTGAAATTTTATAAAAAAATTAAATGATTTAAAAAAAAAAATATTTAAAATTTTTTTTGTTTTCTGTTTTATAAAATTGTATTAAAAGCTATGACGCCGGACGCCGCCGCCGCCACGCCGATTTTTCCGTGATTCGGCGGCGGCGCGTCAAAAAGACCAAAAATCGGCGGCGGCGGCGGCGTGGCGCGGCGGCGTAAACGTCTAGTATATACCTCTTCAAATATACCTAATTTGCAAAGAATCTACAACACACACCACACATAAATAAATTTTGTCTGTTTGCTTACAGATTGGTTAGGCGTGTAGGTCTTAAGACAACGCCAGAAATTTTTTAATTATCAACTGGACTTGCTTTCGACCTCGTTTCAGCCACACACAAACACACTCACACACATACCCTGAAACATTTACAATCACAGCAGCTTGATTGGCATTTAAAGCTCTTTGAGATATGTATAACATATGTATATCCTTAGACATTGAAGGCACATCGTTGGGAACTCGATGGTGGCTGACAGCAAAAATCGAAGTAAAGTGGCTAGATTGAGCCTCAGCTGAGCTCCTTAACGCTGCCTGTCTGACATAATCCCTGCAATTGAAAATTTAATAAGAGCACCGCCTTCCCTCTTAAACTGGACGACGCAGCGGCCAAGGACGACAGATGAAATGGCAAAGCAAGTAGTTAGGGCAATTAAGCCAACTCAAAGTGGTGGCAGGAGGCTTGAGCACGAGTAAATGGAAACCAAAGACGAGACGAGCAGCTCAACTTTATGTTCACTCTGTGTATGGGTATAAAGTAAATATAATATGAAAGAAAACTTTCAAGTTGTATAGTTGTTGAAGTGGCCGACTCTCTAAATGAAGGTTAGTTAAGGTCATCAAGTGGAACATGTAGCAATTCACCATAAACTGACACGGAATTTAATTTCTATGACTACAGCAAATGATGTCACTCTCGGTTTCATTTAAATTACTACTTGATTTTCAGAGAAAAGTATTGGCCGTGTTCACCAGAACAAATCGACAACAGAAAATCGATGAAATTTGCATGATTATTCTGGTGAAATGCAGTGATTAGCAATCATGATTTCAAATTTTGTGATTATGATGACTGAAAATTCATCACCAAAATAGTACGCTGAAATTCTGTGATTGTGATGCTTTGTTATCGAACAAACAAAATACATGATTACTGATTGATTAGTTCTGGTGAACGCGGCCATTATGTTGTACGAAGTACTTCTAAAATCTTTTTTTCTACTTAAAGCCGGGTATCCACCACCGCGGAAAATAAAAATTTCTGCCAAACTTCATATAAAAAAAACTGAGGCAGAAACTTTTCGTTTTCGATTTCGTTGCTTGAGTATCCAGCAACTTGAACGAAATCCACAAATAAATATCGATTAATGGCCTATCGACAGCGTTTGTGGAACGAGAGAACAGCTGGTGCACAGCTCAGGAATATATTGCCGACAATTATTTCGCTAGTGTCGATTAAAATAATGGAAGAAAAAATTGTGCGCAAAACCAAAAAGTGAGATGAAAATGTTTTTGCAACAATATACTATGCCGCCACCAACACTATCACATCATCGTCAGAGTTCATTTTATAAATTTTTTTTAAATTAGTTGAACTTTCAAAATTGGCGCTGTTACAAAACACAGCTGATTCGACAGAGTGACCATGCATGTTTTAGGTAAATCGTCACACGTTTTACGTATATGGGCACACTGTTGTATTTATGTTCCATACCCATGAAATAATTAGCAAATTCCTAACATACAAATTTCGCGGTGCTGGAGACAGGCCTTAAACACAAAATATATCGGTTTATTATCAATAAATGCAAGTTATTAAATAAGGACTTGAAATATAAAAAAAAATTAATAATGGCCCAATTCTGCTTAGTCCAGATAAACTTGATGTGAGAAATGTTTTTATGTAACACATTTTTTGTCAAATTCTTAGTTATCACATTCCTTAGCTAGACATTGAAAATACTATCCGAGGAATATAATAAATGGATAAAAAATAATTAATTAGTAGATCTCAAAGACCTTTATAATTTCTGACCTACTTAGTTTTAAGACCCTCAACGTTGTCAAGAGTCTATTAGCTCTGTTTCTTGAATAACTTTAGATTCAGATTCAGTCTATTCGAGAGCGGGTAAATAAGTCCAGGACTTTTTGAATTTTCCGCCTTTTAACTGAAAGGGCAACACTGTTCCTCCCAACAAGCATCTGCCAACTGACTCATGTCAAATTTTGAGCAAGCTACGTCATTAAGTTTGTGTTTGTCAGCCAGAGATTTGGCTCCAATGACAAATAATTGAACTGAATGATGTAGCTTTCAAGACTGGCATCAGTCAGTTGGCAGATGCTTGTAGACAGGAACAGTATTACCCATTTCAATTAAAAGGCAAAATTCAAAAAGTCCTGGACTTATTTACCCGGCTCTAAATCGACTGAATCTAAATATAAAGTTATTCAAGAAACAGAGCTTTTGACTCTTGACAACGTTGAGGGTCTTAAAACTAAGTAGGTCAGAAATTATAAAGGTCTTTGAGATCTACTAATTAATTATTTTTTATCCATTTATTATATTCCTCGGATAGTATTTTCAATGTCTAGCTAAGGAATGTGATAACTAAGAATTTGACAAAAAATGTGTTACATAAAAACATTTCTCACATCAAGTTTATCTGGACTAAGCAGAATTGGGCCATTATTAATTTTTTTTTATATTTCAAGTCCTTATTTAATAACTTGCATTTATTGATAATAAACCGATATATTTTGTGTTTAAGGCCTGTCTCCAGCACCGCGAAATTTGTATGTTAGGAATTTGCTAATTATTTCATGGGTATGGAACATAAATACAACAGTGTGCCCATATACGTAAAACGTGTGACGATTTACCTAAAACATGCATGGTCACTCTGTCGAATCAGCTGTGTTTTGTAACAGCGCCAATTTTGAAAGTTCAACTAATTTAAAAAAAATTTATAAAATGAACTCTGACGATGATGTGATAGTGTTGGTGGCGGCATAGTATATTGTTGCAAAAACATTTTCATCTCACTTTTTGGTTTTGCGCACAATTTTTTCTTCCATTATTTTAATCGACACTAGCGAAATAATTGTCGGCAATATATTCCTGAGCTGTGCACCAGCTGTTCTCTCGTTCCACAAACGCTGTCGATAGGCCATTAATCGATATTTATTTGTGGATTTCGTTCAAGTTGCTGGATATGAACAACGAAATCGGAAACGAAAAGTTTCTGCCTCAGTTTTTTTTATATGAAGTTTGGCA